>JAWZYT010000501.1:830000-1012500 GCA_034508575.1 Petrolisthes manimaculis | reverse complement strand
TGTATATTATATTTTGTTGTCTGGTGTATTTATTGTGTGATCTTAGTAAAGTATAATGAAGACTGATAAAAAACTTATTTTAACTTGTGTTGTTAAATGGCGGTGAACTTCAGAGGGAGTGCAAGCCTAATAATGTTTTCCCACCAAAGAAGCCTTATTTATTTCATATTAATAAATGTTATCATGATTACAATATTTATGTGATGTTCTATAACGTACATTGAATCATATTTTCAATGCAGAATAATAATACCAGCAGGCCCTAATAAATAATATGGATTAATTAATTAATATCGTTTGGAGGTTTGGTAAACTCCCGACATGTTATCTGCAAGTCTTACCATTTCTCTACATTATCCCTCTGCAATGAAAATATGATTACATAAATATTGCAATCATAATAAAATGTATTAATATGAAATAAATAAGGCCTCTTTGGTGGGAAAACAATATTAGGCTTGCAGTCCCTCTGAAGTTCACCGCCATTTAACAACACAAATAGTAAGTCAATAACAAGTTAAAATAATAGTTTTTAATCACTTATCAGTCTTCATTATACTTTACTGAGATACACCACATAACTAAATATAATATACACAACTTCAATATAAATTCCTTATATAGATTTTAAGAGAAATGTTGTTATATAATAATGTTGTAACTTAATAATGTTAATGAATAATGAGTTGTAATTATTACTTTGGCTTATATCACTATTAATTAATATAATAGTGAATATATAATATATAACAAGACTGCTCAGACACACACACACACACACACACACACCTTGACTAACTAACTTCAATTATATAATATAATATTCATTATAATTATACAGTAACGTATTGATATTTAAAGGAATATTATCAAATGAATTAATTAAACAAAAAGTTGTGTTATCATTATATTAAACAAAAACATAAATAATATATATTCATTATAATTATACAGTACTTATATTTAAAAGAATATTATCAAATGAATTAAATAAAAAGTATTATTATCATTATATTAAACAAAAACATAAATAATACTTAATATATATTTATTATATACAGTATTGGTACTTAAAGTTATATTGTTAAATGTATTAAACATTTGTATTAAACATTGGATTAGGTTAAGTTAGGTTCTGGAGAGCTGAATTTTCTATATGCTATTATACCAAAAATAAATGCAACCTGTTCTTAAATTCATTACACATGAACATATTACATTGTCCCTTTGTGAAATATACACAAATTGTAAATGTTGGCTACATTGACCTTTTATACAGATATACCCATACAAAGACAACACACATAGAAAGTTAACAGTAAATGAAAGATAAAAACAACAACAATTATAATAGATAGATACTACAGTATATTTATGTTTTATAAATTGTTAATATTAATATTCGTCATGTACATTTTGTGTCATTCCTGCCTTTTTCCTCAAATATTATATAACTTTACTTTATACAGTAATCTGATCTTTCTCCTTTTTTCTGTTTTCCTGTCAACCATTTCCATACTTGCCTTAATGCCAAATAATTCCTCTGTGTTTATTGTAATAATATATAACCTGAACTGACCTATAATAATGTAACCAAAACCAAGATAGATTATATTACAGTATATAGACCTAACTAAGTAATAATATATAACCTGTCGTGACCTAACCTAACCTAACCAGAACCAAGATAGATTATATTACAGTATATAGACCTAACTATAATATAAGTAATAATATATAACCTGTTGTGACCTAACCTAACCTAACCAGAACCAAGATAGATTATATTACAGTATATAGACCTAACTATAATATAAGTAATAATATATAACCTGAAGTGACCTAACCTAACCTAACCAGAACCAAGATAGATTATATTATTATAGACCTAACTAAGTAATAATATATAACCTGTTGTGACCTAACCTAACCTAACCAGAACCAAGATAGATTATATTATTATAGACCTAACTAAGTAATAATATTTAACCTGTTGTAACCTAACCTAACCAGAACTAAGATAGATTATATTATTATAGACCTAACTAAGTAATAATATTTAACCTGTTGTGACCTAACCTAACCAGAACTAAGATAGATTATATTATTATAGACCTAACTAAGTAATAATATATAACTTGTGACCTAACCTAACCTAACCAGAACCAAGATAGATTATATAGACCTAACTAAGTCAACATGTTACTATGACCTAACCTGACCCACTATATTAAGGAGGTCATTCACTTTGGTTACATTGGAGTGCCTTGATTCCTCTAAAGTACAGTTGGCTAAGAAACAACACCAGAATAGCAAAAATAATTATGTTCTGTTGCTTGGAAGAGTTTGTAAGATTCAGTAACGTTAACTCCAAATTTACCAACACTGAATTGCCTCCCATATTAATGACACTTTATTATTTCAGACTTTATTATTATTATTATTATTATTATTTATTATTATTATTTCAGACTTTGTCAAACCTGATGATGACCAGGATAGACTACAGACTGTATATATACCAGGATAGACTACAGACTGTATATATACCAGGATAGACTACAGACTGTATATATACCAGGATAGACTACAGACTGTATATATACCAGGATAGACTACAGACTGTATATATACCAGGATAGACTACAGACTGTATATATACCAGGATAGACTACAGACTGTATATATACCAGGATAGACTACAGACTGTATATATACCAGGATAGACTACAGACTGTATATATACCAGGATAGACTACAGACTGTATATATACCAGGATAGACTACAGACTGTATATATACCAGGATAGACTACAGACTGTATATATACCAGGATAGACTACAGACTGTATATATACCAGGATAGACTACAGACTGTATATATACCAGGATAGACTACAGACTGTATATATACCAGGATAGACTACAGACTGTATATATACCAGGATAGACTACAGACTGTATATATACCAGGATAGACTACAGACTGTATATATATACCAGGATAGACTACAGACTGTATATATACCAGGATAGACTACAGACTGTATATATACCAGGATAGACTACAGACTGTATATATACCAGGATAGACTACAGACTGTATATATACCAGGATAGACTACAGACTGTATATATACCAGGATAGACTACAGACTGTATATATACCAGGATAGACTACAGACTGTATATATACCAGGATAGACTACAGACTGTATATATATACCAGGATAGACTACAGACTGTATATATATACCAGGATAGACTACAGACTGTATATATACCAGGATAGACTACAGACTGTATATATACCAGGATAGACTACAGACTGTATATATACCAGGATAGACTACAGACTGTATATATACCAGGATAGACTACAGACTGTATATATACCAGGATAGACTACAGACTGTATATATACCAGGATAGACTACAGACTGTATATATACCAGGATAGACTACAGACTGTATATATATACCAGGATAGACTACAGACTGTATATATACCAGGATAGACTACAGACTGTATATATAGTATACCAAACGTCAGCTGTAACAAGAATATTGTGAAAGTAATCGGTTACATTCAGAAATCAACACTCGGCCAGATATCCTACAAGTTCTATTTATATCTCCCAAACCAAGGTATTATTTATTACCTTATTTAATTATACTTAATAATACCTTCTTTCACAATGATAATACCGGTACTTTATCTATACTGTATACATAATAACGTGTTATTGTGTTACACCTTATTATACCTAAATTGTTACGTTACATTATTGTTATAATATGTACCTATGTTATGTTATTGTTAGATATTAGAGCTGCATTGTTATAATTATGTATGTTACGTTACCTGTCACAATCAGTCACAGTGTTGTCAGGTGCAGGGAAATTTCTCTGTTTTGGGGAATTTTGAAGTCCACACAGGGAAATGGACTGGTTGACGGTCAAAAAAATGTTCTATTAAACAATTTATATCGTTAATAAATAAGCTCAATTGTCCTGTTATGTAATTTATTTGACAAAGGAATATATTGTTTGGCATATAAAAGCCATCAAAGTTGTACATAATGGAAGTTGATGGCGCGTATTCGTGACGTCAACAACCAGACGCCTAGGCCGCGCCAACGCTTTATTACCTTTGAAAGCAAGATATTGTGATGTTTAGGGGAGATGTGCGGTATTCTTGTGCTTTTATGGAGGATATACTTCATATTCACCATGCCAGTCAATAGCTAGCAATGGTATTTTGTCCCAAAATGCAAAACATTAGTGGAAACGCTCCAGAAATGAGATTTATTAGTGTTGTGTGTAGTAACTCCATAGTAGCTGTCGGTACACATAGGGCTGGTGACGTCACCAAACAGTGTGAAGTACCATGTTTCTCCAACACTTATTTTCCCTTATTTTTCGTGAATTTCAACTCATATGGGAAAAATATTGGTATCTCCATGATCAGGAGTGCCCATTTTATTGTATTATATACTTTGTACACGACCGTCAACCAGTCCATTATTAAAAAAAAAAAAAATAGAAGATGGTAAATGCACGACTATTTATCTGACAAGAGTAAACGGGGAATTATTGAGACAAATAGGGAAATTATTCTGATGCTGAAGTTAGGGAAAGTTAGTGAATTATAGTAAACCTGAAGGCGGTATTCCACTGAGGCAACACAGCAACATGTTGCATGCGATTTGTAGAGCTTTCAACAAAAATGTTGAATGCGTCTTTCAACATTATGTTGAATGCTGCCGCAACAAGCAACATCGTTGTTGCATGCGGCGTACGATGTTGACTGTTGAATGCAACAAGACCAATTCCATTGATTCAACAAAAGCTCAGTTGTCAACAAGATGTCTCAGGTGACGGTCACTGCTGCTGCGTATTTAGTGATACGTAATGCCCGCAAAACACGTAAAAGGAAACATCGATGGTGGAAGAAAGAAGTGTTTATTGGCAATGTCACATGCAGCTCATAATGACTTTCTTGGAAGGTTACTTGCCAATGATCAATCCTTATTCACCGTCGCTACATCACATTGGTATTGTTCAGCTAATAGCCGCAGTGCATCAAGTTTTGCTAGATTATTTTTATAATCTTTTAACCGTATATCCCATAGGACTGGACTATTTCTGTAACTTTCTATAAATTCCGCTGTTTTCTTTTGGGACCAGCTCATTTTGTTGCTTTCAACACCACTGATTTCCCGTGACTGGCGGGTAGGCGTTCAACACCAGGCAACAGGCTAAATCTTGTTGAATGTGGCACGCTACACGTCAACATGTTGAAATGTATTGCATGCCACACAGCTGCATGCTACATGTTGCCACCTGTTGAACCAGTGGAATCGCACTTAGGATATGCAACAGTGTTGCATGCCACATGTTGCCAAAATGTTGCCTCAGTGGAATACCGCCTTAAGTAAGTCCTTTTTATGTACAGTTGGACACAGGAATGTGTGGTACAGCCCAGAGGTGAAAGATACGGTACTTGTCCCATTTGAGTAACCAGTGTCTTTTATCAGGTAACTGCTTTTTATTACCATCCTCAATACTGACTTCTGCCCCTAATGTCTCCTATTTGACACTAAGGAACACACACACACCATCCTCAATACTGACTTCTGCCCCTAATGTCTCCTATTTGACACTAAGGAACACACACACATCCACACACCATCCTCAATACTGACTTCTGCCCCTGATGTCTCCTATTTGACACTAAGGAACACACACACACACACCATCCTCAATACTGACTTCTGCCCCTAATGTCTCCTATTTGACACTAAGGAACACACACACACACACACCATCCTCAATACTGACTTCTGCCCCTAATGTCTCCTATTTGACACTAAGGAACACACACACATCCACACACCATCCTCAATACTGACTTCTGCCCTTGATGTCTCCTATTTGACACTAAGGAACACACACACACACACACCATCCTCAATACTGACTTCTGCCCCTAATGTCTCCTATTTGACACTAAGGAACACACACACACACACACACACACACCATCCTCAATACTGACTTCTGCCCCTGATGTCTCCTATTTGACACTAAGGAACACACACACACACACCATCCTCAATACTGACTTCTGCCCCTGATGTCTCCTATTTGACACTAAGGAACACACACACACACACACCATCCTCAATACTGACTTCTGCCCCTGATGTCTCCTATTTGACACTAAGGAACACACACACACACACACCATCCTCAATACTGACTTCTGCCCCTGATGTCTCCTATTTGACACTAAGGAACACACACACACACACACACACCATCCTCAATACTGACTTCTGCCCCTGATGTCTCCTATTTGACACTAAGGAACACACACACACACACCATCCTCAATACTGACTTCTGCCCCTGATGTCTCCTATTTGACACTAAGGAACACACACACACACACACCATCCTCAATACTGACTTCTGCCCCTGATGTCTCCTATTTGACACTAAGGAACACACACACACACACACACACCATCCTCAATACTGACTTCTGCCCCTGATGTCTCCTATTTGACACTAAGGAACACACACACACACACCATCCTCAATACTGACTTCTGCCCCTGATGTCTCCTATTTGACACTAAGGAACACACACACACACACACACCATCCTCAATACTGACTTCTGCCCCTGATGTCTCCTATTTGACACTAAGGAACACACACACACACACACCATCCTCAATACTGACTTCTGCCCCTGATGTCTCCTATTTGACACTAAGGAACACACACACACACACACACACCATCCTCAATACTGACTTCTGCCCCTGATGTCTCCTATTTGACACTAAGGAACACACACACACACACACACACCATCCTCAATACTGACTTCTGCCCCTGATGTCTCCTAGTTGGTACTAAGGAACTTGATATTGGAAGAAATTTACCATCTTTCACTTGGGCTGTACCACCCATTCATGTGTCCAACTGTACACACTACCATAACACTTGTATATTGTATTCTATATTATAATGTTAATTAGTGTGTAATTAATAGAAAAAAATAGATGAAATAAGACAAGTCCTTCTCCTGTGCAGCCCTGGTAAGTAGACAACTCACAACAACGCATTATTATTATTATTATTATGGGAAGGTAATCCGGTATTTATGGAAAGAATTAACGTTTTGCAGCAGTGTTGCCAGATCCGGCTGTATCCCAGTATTTTGCCCCAGTCATTTATTGTACTTTATCACGGTTATTTCCCGGTAGTTTACCCGGGTTAGGTCCCGGTAGTCTGATGCGGTCTAGGTTAGGTTAGGTCAGGTCAGGCTAATTTCAAAATGCCCCATTTGAATATCTTGGAAATTGGGCATTTGTGGAGGAAATACCATAGAAGAAAATAGTCTTAGAATGGTCTAAATTAGTGGGTAATGTAGGTAGAAAAACCATACGCAATAATGGTAATTCATTCAATATTTATCGGTAATTCATCATTCCCTGTTGTTATTTGTTTAAAATTATGGTACAGTATTATTACAGAAGTACTGTGTTCTTGGCTAGGGCCCCACAGTGTTACCACATCCGGCTAGGTCCCGGTAATTTGCTCTGGTCACTTTATGATAGTTTACACCGGTTATATCCCGGTAGTTTGCCCAGGTTAGATCCCGGTAGTCTGCTGTGGTTTAGGATAGGTCAGACTAATTTCCAAGTTATGTTTGTATAATGGGGCATATCTCTGAGAGAATAAGTGCACCAATGTATATTGACTACAGTACAGTATGTTTAATTGATCCCCAACAAGAGGTTGGATTGAAGGAAGAAACTAATAAACAAAGACATTAAAAAGTTAATATTTATATGTTTTAGAGTTATTCTGACTTTAACTAACCTAACCTAATCTGGATCAACAGGACAGACTACCAGGACCAAACCTGACCTAAACTGGACCAGGGCAGACTACAGAGACATGATTGTATCAGACTACCAGGACCAAACCTGACCTAAACTGGACCAGGGCAGACTACAGAGACATGATTGCATCAGACTACCAGGACCAAACCTGACCTAAACTGGACCAGGGCAGACTACAGAGACATGATTGCATCAGACTACAAGGACCTAACCTGACCTAAACTGGACCAGGGCAGACTACAGAGACATGATTGAGGAAGACTACATGGACCTAACCTAATCTGGCCCAGGACAGACAGGCACACTACAGAGATATAACTGGGGCAGACTACCTGGACCTAAAGACCTGGACTTAGTCAACATGTACAGTCACACTGGTAAAATAATGACTTCATAAAGCAAAAACAACCATGAAGCAATTTGATAATATGTATTAGTGTGTGTCTTCATAAGGGGAGATTCCCATGTTGGTAAGTTGGAAGGCTACTGATTCCTCCTAATTATTACCAGAAAACAGATGTCCTTAATAGTACTAATAGAGGATCTGTTTCCTGGGATAGTTCAGAGGAATCACAAACCTCCCAATTCACCAACAAGAGAATTTCCTCTTAATTATTACCATGCAGATGAGATGTTGGGCGGGGAGGGAGGTAGCCTTTTCATCGGCCTTCCCCTTTGGATTTTAAGGGGGAGTGGGAATAGGGGACAGGCTTGGGGGTTTGGGGGGGGTGCGGGAGTGGGGGGACAGGCTTGGGGGTTTGGGGGGGGTGCGGGAGTGGGGGGACAGGCTTGGGGGTTTTGGGGAGGTGCGGGAGTGGGGGGACAGGCTTGGGGAGGTTAGGGGGGTGCGGGAATAGGTTACAAGCTTTCTACCCACCCCAAGCCTGTCCCCCTATTCCCGCACCCCCATTCCCCCCTCAAGCCTGTCCCCTATTCCCATACACCCTTAACAATGTTGGGGTTGAGTTTTGTTTTTCTTTATGTGGCTGCTTGCTTTTCTTTTTCTTTATCTATCTCTCCAAAATTTGTATACAATTATTTTCACTTCTTCCTTGTTTTTATTTTCATCAAATAATAAATCTCCCTGTCAGTTTTCTCTATATGGTTGTTGAAAGAGATTATAGTTATTTCTTATAGTTTGATATTGTGGGCAGTGCAAAATAAAGTGTTGCAAGTCTTCACATTGTTCACTGCAACAAATACACCTCATATCTTGGTTTGCAAATCTATTTCTATTTTGTAGTTTAAGGGTATTTGATCGGCATTTGAAAAGTATTATTGGTGATGATTGTTGTCATAAAAGGTAGTTTCTTTAATTTCACTTTTGTATGTTGCATAGATGGTAACACTTGACTTGGAATTAAGTTCGTTTTTCCAAAATTTATAATCCCAGACATTTACTATTTCTTAATTTTTTTCAGTGTTTATAATTTTTAGATTGTATTTACTAAGGCCCGTCTCTTTTGTAAATTTTATTATCTCCATTAGCCACTTATCTTCTTTGTGATTCTCTCACAGGTTCCTCCACACATGTCCAGTAAGATTTTCTTCATTGTTTAATAAATATTTCACATACAGTATTGAACTCTTCCCTTCATCATTCTTAAATACATTGTTGAGTCACCTGGTAACACACAGACAGATGTATAGGAAGGGGCACCTAGTATCATTCCGTAAACTTTATTTTCTATTCTCTGAAGTTTTTGAATTTCTGTTTTATTGTACAGTAGTGAATTACATTGGTGCCGTACAGGATAGAAGGCAGAACAACGATTTTCCAATAATAATTGTATTACAACTTGTAGCTATGATGGATGGAACCTGATTTGCTAGATTATTAGCCTTAATTAATTATTGTTAGTTCTTTGTGCAGTTTAAAACAGTCTCTTTTCCCTGTGATGGTAACACCTAGGTATTTTATGTCTTTTACTACTTTAATTCCTGCTACAGGATGTTTAAAGGTTTCTCTCCTATTTACTATCATTATTCTACTTTTTTCTATGTTTATTTCTAGACCATGATCTCCCGCTATATTCCTAATGACTTCTATAATTCTTTCCACTTCTTCTATCGATTGTGTTGCTGGTTTAAACTCTCATCAGCATAAAAAAAGGTGTTTATAAAAAATGAGTTATCTTTGTACCCTAAGCCTGTTTCATTTAGTTTATAAATTATTATATATGTAACTAATTTAAAAAGTGTTGTAGAGCCCGTACAACCTTGCTTTATACCGCTTGTGATTTTTATGTCTTTATTATATTGTATCTTTGTCTTGTCTTTTGTATATATATTGGTTATCAATTCAATTATGTGTGGGTGTATCTTATAATGTATCAAAACCTCAATTAGTTTTTCTCTTTTAATTGAATCAAAAGCCTTTTGGAAATCTATTGCAGTAATTATTAAAGGATTTTTGTTTATAAAACTGTTATGAATACAATATTTTAATATAAATAAATTATCTTCTATTCTTCTACTTTTGTAAAACCGGATTGAGTGTCTCTAGTCAAATTATTCTGGGATAGATGTAAATCCATTTTATCTCTTAATATTATAGCCATCATCATTTTGTAAGAAACATTAGTGAGAGCAATGGATCTTAATTCTATGACTGTTAGTTTTTTCACTTTAGACATTAATCTTGTGTTAGAGGTCATCCAACTTTCTGGTACAGTACAGTATTTTCACTATTTAATAAATTATTTAAGGATTTTGTTATAAAATTGTTGCAAATTTCACTGTTGTTTAAAATCTTATACAAGTCCGGTTTTATAGTGTTAGGTCCTGCTGCTTTATTGTTTTAAAGTATTTTTAAGTATGTTGTTACATAAATATTTGTTATTGTTGGAGTGTCCATCATTTCTATGTTTTCAAACTTGTACACCAACAAGTCCATGTGTTCTGTAGGTGTCTTGTGGTTGTGTATTCGTGGGTTATGTTGATAATATGTGATTTGTTTGTGTTTAAAAATGGCTGATTGTATGTTTCTCTAATATCATCATCCCATACTTCCTTAATTTTATTGTGTTGATAATACTGTATGTAATTTGTTTGTGTTTAAAAATGGCTGATTGTAAGTTTCTGTAGTGTCATCATCCCATACTTCCTTAATTTTATTGTCATGTTTTTAGTAGATACTTGACCAGAATTCTACCAGTTCTCTCTCTGCTATATCCGTACTTACTGGTCTGTCATCTACACCATATAACATGTCTACCAGTTCTCTCTCTGCTATATCCCTACTTACTGATCTGTCATCTACACCATATAACATGTCTACCAGTTCTCTCTCTGCTATATCCCTACTTACTGGTCTGTCATCTACACCATATAACATGTCTGTCCTTTCGAATTTTGTATTCCCTTTTAACTTCTTGATATAATCCCATATCTTTTTGTTACTTTTATCACTTTATTTCCTCAACAACTTTTTTCTCGTACAATTCTTTCTCTGTTTTAACCATATCTTGTACTCTTTTCTTTGTTTTGTGTACAGGTCCCATAGGTGCTGTTTTTCTTCCATATTTTAATCACTTCTTTTTCTCCTATTTATATCTCTCCTCTCCTTATATCATTGTTCATCCATATTTGTTCTTTAACCTTTCTGTCTTCATTTACTTTTGTCCTAATTGTTCTTCCCATTACTTTATTTGCGTTCTCAATTATAATTCTGTCCATTTCTTTGATATTTGTTATATTTCACTTTGTATTGATCTTTCCATATTCTGCAAGAATATGTCTTTGGTTATGTTACAGATTTTTAAATCGTTTTTTTTATCTCCCATTTGCATTTGTTAAAAATCGATCCAGTGTTAGTGCTTAATTCAGAGTTTACCGTTATCAAATTATGATCTGAGAGATCAAAAAGGTTTTTATTTTCATCTATGTGCATATTTAAAAAAAAAATCTGCATTTTTGTATTTATTAGGACATAATCAATAACACTTCTCCTATTATTATTTCTCTAAGTATAAACTCCATCACACTCCTCGACATCGTTTAGGAGTATTAGGTCAAAATTATCCAGCAAATCTAGTATAATTTTTCCATTTTGATTTAGTGTTTGGTCGCCGAGAAAAGCCACCTGACCATTAAAGTCCCCAAGCAATATTATGGCTTCTTATTTATCTTTCAAGAAATTCTCAATACTGTATTATGTTTTATAATTACATTTCTTTCTTTATCGTTTACTGAGAAGTATGTGAGAATTATATGAAAGGAATATTCTTGAATTGTTACCCTTGTGAACAAATATCTTTGTGCTTTGATTCCAATTTCTGAACTTCCATTTTGTTTAAATCTTTGTACAGCAACATTAAGCCCAAACCTTTCCTATCATTAGCACATCTATATTGTTCAGTTTTACTTAATTCTTTTGTTGGCAAAAATCTATCGTATTTTGAGTGAGTTTCCGTTAATGCAACACTGATATGTAACAAATGCAAACTCCACTACCACCACTACATTAACCACTACCACCTCCACTACTACCACCACTACATCAACCACTACCACCTCCACTACTACCACCACCACCACCACCACCACCTATTCCCGCACCCCCTAAACCCCCCACCCCAAGCCTTACCTTACCTAGTGTGTGTGTGTGTGTGTGTGTGTGTATGGTAGGGATGTGTGTGTTTGTATGTATGTGTGTATTTACCTATTTGTGACATACGGAAAGAGAGCTATGCTCGTGTTGTTCCATCTCTATTATCCCAATATTTATCCAACTTCTTTTTAAAGTTATGTATTGTTGTGGCATTAATTAACCACTCCTTTGTCTAGAGCATTCCAAATATCAACAGTTCTATATGGAAAACTGTACTATTTAATGTCTCTCTTGCATCTTCCCTTCTTCCCTTTCCTTCCATGTCCTCTTTTTAATGTCTCTCGTGCATCTTCCCTTCTTCCCTTTCCTTCCATGTCCTCTTGTGATCCACTCATCCCTCACTATCAAATCTTCTCTGTCCATTTTCTCCATTCCTTCCAGCAGTCGATACATTGCTATCAAATCTCCTCTTGTTCTTCTCTGCTCCCTCCAAAGGTCATTAAATACAATCTCAGTAATCTCTCCTCATATGGGAGTTGCCACAAACCTGGTATCATCTTGGTTGCAACTCGTTGTATCCTTCTCCAGTTTCCTTATATCCTTCTTCAGTTTCCTTATATCCTTCTCCAGTTTCCTTATATCCTTCTTCAGTTTCCTTATATCCTTCTTCAGTTTCCTTATATCCTTCTCCAGTTTCCTTATATCCTTCTCCAGTTTCCTTATATCCTTCTCCAGTTTCCGTATCATAGTTACAATAATCTTCTTCATCATATCTTCATCCATCTATGAAAATACCACTATGATGTTCTTTAAAAGATTATAAGTTTCCCCTACAATTTTATTAATGTGCTTTCCCGGTGCCATATCGTCCTTAACTGTTACTCCAAGATCTTTCTCTGTGTTCTTCTTCTGGATGTCTGCTTCCCATAACATGTACGTTCCCACAGCTCTATTTTTACTTTACCCAAATTCTAGTACACTGCATTAAAATCCATTTTCCATTCTTTACTCCATTCATAAATTTTATCCAGATCCATTTGTAGCATATCACAGTCTTCTTTCTTCTTCACTTCTTTCAGGACCTTGGCATCATCAGCAAACAGACTTGTGTAACTTTGTACTCCTTCAGTCATATCATTTATATAGACTGTAAACATGACTGGTGCCAGACGTGTGTAACTTTGTACTCCTTCAGTCATATCATTTATATAGACTGTAAACATGACTGGTGCCAGACGTGTGTAACTTTGTACTCCTTCAGTCATATCATTTATATAGACTGTAAACATGACTGGTGCCAGACGTGTGTAACTTTGTACTCCTTCAGTCATATCATTTATATAGACTGTAAACATGACTGGTGCCAGACGTGTGTAACTTTGTACTCCTTCAGTCATATCATTTATATAGACTGTAAACATGACTGGTGCCAGACTTGTGTAACTTTGTACTCCTTCAGTCATATCATTTATATAGACTGTAAACATGACTGGTGCCAGACGTGTGTAACTTTGTACTCCTTCAGTCATATCCTTTATATAGACTGTAAACATGATTGGTGCTCTTCCTCCCACACCACCTACTTCTCTCAGTTTCCACACAAGTCTTTTGTGCGGAACTTTATCAAACGCTTTCTTCAGATCTAAGTAAATGCAATCCGCCCATCCATCCCTTTCTTGGATTATATCAATAACTCTGCTGTAAAAGCATATCAGATTGGTTATGCATGATCTTCCCCTCCTGAATCCAAATTGTCTATTACTTAACAGTTCTCTATTTTCCAAGTACTCCATTCACTTGTCCTTGACTGTCTTTTCACATATCTTGGCCACCACACTATAGTCAACAACACCGACCTATAATTCAATGGATCTTCCTTCTTGCCTTCTTTATAAATGGGTACAATATTTGCTTTCTTCCAGTCTGCTGGCACTTTTCCTTCCCTCAATGAACAAGTTATAATGCTATATATTTTATCACTTAACACACTACATGTACTGTACTCCTTCAACATCCAGTTAGACACTCCATCAGGGACAAATGCCTTTCCTACATCTAATCCATTTAATATTTTTCCCACATCCTCCACCGATATTTGGATCTCATCTAGGGTATTAACATTCATATTCCTCTCCTCTTTACTATGAAACTCGTCTTCGCTAGTAAATACCTTCTGAAAGCAGTCATTCATTTCTTGTGCCATTTCAGTGGCCTTTGTGTACTCCACTCCATCCACTACCAGTTTACTTATCCCCTCTTTATTCCTTAGTTTACGATTGACAAATCTGTAAAATAATTTGGGTTGATCCTTACATTTAATCACTATATCTTTTCCATAGTTTCTTTTCACCTCTCTGCATAAACGGACATACTGTACTCATTTCTAGTATCCGTATACATGTACTTCACCCACAGATCTTGCCTTCTTTTTCTTCTCCAATTTCTCCACATCCGATCCCTCTTGTTTTTTGCTTCCATTCACTTCCTGTTAAACCAATCACTTCTCCCAATCTCCCTCTTGCTCATTCTTGGCACATATTGTTTGACACAAAGGAATCATGAATTTTAAGGAAAAATTCCCATTTTCCATCTACTGTATTAGCCGTGTCAAAGTCTCTCCAATCTGTATTGACAAAATATTGTTTCATGGATTCAAAATTTGCCTTTTTATAGTTTAACCTTCCATTTCTGTAACTCTCCTCTCTCATGTATTTTAAATTTTCTGTCATAATAATTTCCACCAACACATGATCACTTTTACCCAAGGTGCATTGATAGGTAATATTCTCTACACTTCCTGGGTCCTTATTAGTGAATACCAAGTCCAATCTCGATGGTTCATCCCCGCCCCTAAACCTGGTATTAGTTGATATCCATTGAGTTAAGGCATTTTCCATTGCTAATTTCAACACTTCATTTCCCCATGATTCATCACTCCCTTCAGTAGTCAACTCCTCCCAGTGTTACCTCCCTACAGTTGAAATCACCCATAATAATCACGTTTCCACAATTTCTTATAATTTCCTCCATGTCTAGTAATGATTCTATTTGTAGTTTTCTGTGTTCTATATTATTCCATGGCCTTGTTTTAGGTGATATATATATATTACTGCAAAGTTCCTTGTGGTTTTATCCTCACTTTGAATCCCAACTTTAATAAATTCAACATTATTCCTCCTATAGGTTACTTCATCCACCTCTAGATTCTTCTTGGTTAAGATCATAACTCCTCCTCCTTGTTTATTTGTTCTAGACTTTAACCACATATTGTATTTTCCATCACCTATATTTAAACAATCGATGGATCTATCCAATTTTATTTCTGTTAGCCCCACAATATCTGGTTCTTTCATTCGGAGATGTTTATTTAACCCTTTCGCTGCCGCTTTGTTTACGCTTGGTAACTGGCGTGTGCCGAATTATTAATTAAGTTAACCCTAACAGTGCTGCAGTCATCATATGCTGATTGCTACAGGTCACTCCCCAGTGCCACAGACATCATATGATGTTTTCACTTATTATACTTTTTAGTAATATAGGGTAAAACTGTCTCGATTCTAGGGTAATATTTCTCGGAGCTCATGGAATTTTGGAAGCCCTGTGAGCCAGGGGCAGGCCAGCCGTAAGAGTAGGTTTGAGGAGTGTAAAGTAGTGAAGTGGAGGGATTATTCTCGAGGGCGGCCTCACTTGTGCTCCACGTTTTTGTGTATAAGCAGCCCCTCCCTCGTGATGCCACATTCTGTCTTGCCTACGTCAATCAGCATAAAATTATGATGTCTGTGGCACTGGGGAGTGACCTGTAGCAATCATCATATGATGACTGCAGCACTGTAAGGGTTAATTCATTACTTACCACAACCACCCCATTTACATTACTATAAGTCATTTTTAATTTTCTCTCATCCCTCCTCTGGACTTTATATACCATTTCCTTATTTTCATGTTCATCACTTTCCAATAGAACAAACATCCCCTTCTCTCTCTTTCTGTTCTTTCCTCATTTTTTGCCTTTGCCTCATTCCACAATTCATTGCTTTTTGCCCTTTCCTGCTCATTTAGGTCCTTTTTAATCCAAATGTTATTATATTCCTCCTTCTTTACCAACCTATTTGTCCCTGCCAAGGCTTCTTCACCATCCACTTGTGACTTCAACTTCAATGGCCTTTTTTTACCTTCAACTTCAACGGCCTTTTTTTACCTTCAACTTCAACAGCCTTTTTTTACCTTCAACTTCAATGGCCTTTTTTTACCTTCAACTTCAATGGCTTTTTTTTTTTTACCTTCAACTTCAACGGCCTTTTTTTACCTTCAACTTCAATGGCTTTTTTTTTTTTAACTTCAACGGCCTTTTTTTAACTTCAACTTCAATGGCCTTTTTTTACCTTCAACTTCAACGGCCTTTTTTTACCTTCAACTTCAACGGCCTTTTTTTACCTTCAACTTCAACTTCAATGTCCTTTTTTTACCTTCAACTTCAATGGCCTTTTTTACCTTCAACGGCCTTTTTTTACCTTCAACTTCAACGTCCTTTTTTTAACTTCAACGGCCTTTTTTACCTTCAACTTCAATGACCTTTTTTTACCTTCAACTTCAACGGCCTTTTTTACCTTCAACTTCAATGTCCTTTTTTTACCTTCAACTTCAATGACCTTTTTTACCTTCAACTTCAATGGCCTTTTTTACCTTCAACTTCAATGACCTTTTTTTACCTTCAACTTCAACGGCATTTTTTACCTTCAACTTCAACGGCCTTTTTTTACATTCAACTTCAATGGCCTTTTTTTACCTTCAACTTCAATGGCCTTTTTTTACTTTCAACTTCAACTTCAATGGCCTTTTTTTACCTTCAACTTCAACGGCCTTTTTTTACCTTCAACTTCAACTTCAATGGCATTTTTTTACCTTCAACTTCAATGTCCTTTTTTACCTTCAACTTCAACGGCCTTTTTTTACCTTCAACTTCAATGGCCTTTTTTTACCTTCAACTTCAATGGCCTTTTTTTACCTTCAACTTCAATGGCCTTTTTTTTACCTTCAACTTCAATGGCCTTTTTTTACCTTCAACTTCAATGGCCTTTTTTTACCTTCAACTTCAATGGCCTTTTTTTTTACCTTCAACTTCAATGGCCTTTTTTTTACCTTCAACTTCAATGGCCTTTTTTTACCTTCAACTTCAATGGACTTTTTTTACCTTCAACTTCAATGGACTTTTTTTTACCTTCAACTTCAATGGCCTTTTTTTACCTTGATCATATTTTCCCAACCTTTGAAACTCCTCTACTTCCTTCATCTTCCAGTTTACTGCCTCATTCTCAATTTCCTTAATTATTTTTGCAATATTTTCTCTCCGTTGTCTCTCTCTCAAATTTATTTGGTATATTATCCTCCTTGATTCCAAACACTATCTATCACACATTTCTGCTTATCCAGTTTCTCTTACTAAGTCTTCAGTTTCTTTAATTACCTTTAATTACCTTTTTTTATGGTAGGTTAGGTTGGTGAAGGGTTGTGTCGCATAAAGTGAATTTCGCATAAAGTAAATTGTACATTTCCATAAGAAATAATGGTACTTTAACTTGAAAATTGAGCCTCCTTGTTCGTGTTATTTTAAGAGTTCGTGTAAATTGTATTTATTTAATTTTTTTCATGATACGTACTATTTCAAATTCGCATAATTTAAACTCGCATAAAAAGAGAGGAGAGTGTAGTGACTCCCTTGCCCGTTCCTCTAGTTGTTGGTTAATAATGTCTTTAAAGTTTTCTTGCACTACTTCCCTATCAGTTTTCCATCTTCTGTATTTCCTCATGTGTATGTATATATGTATATATATTTGTCATTATTTTGTGTGTGTACTGTATATGTAAAGGGAAGATAAGCTGTACATACAATTGAACCCTGGCCAGACATACATACATACATACATATATATATAGACATTCATTACATACATATAGACATACATACATACATACATATAGACACAGACAGACATATACAGAAGACTTTTTCATTTGTGTGTCTATAGTTCTCCTGTGTGTGTGTGTGTGTGTGTATGTATGTATAATAATATATATTTTGTGAGTGTGTGTATGTAGTAAGTGTTGTGTGAGAATAGGATACAAAGAGAGAGGAAAGAGTGAGAGAGTGTCGAGAGAGAGGAAAGAGAGAGAGTGTCGAGAGAGAGGAAAGAGAGAGTGTCGAGAGATAGGAAAGAGAGAGTGTGTCGAGAGATAGGAAATAGAGAGTGTGTCGAGAGATAGAAAAGAGAGAGTGTCGAGAGATAGGAAAGAGAGAGTGTGTCGAGAGATAGGAAAGAGAGAGAGTGTCGAGAGATAGGAAAGAGAGAGTGTCGAGAGATAGGAAAGAGAGAGAGTGTGTCGAGAGATAGGAAAGAGAGAGTGCTCACAGCTTCACCCCAAGTAGCCGTTTTCCTCACTGGCTGTCGTGCCTCTCAAATATTTCTGTTAGTTTGAGCTATATTGTGCATGAGTGAATATTGTGGTGTATTAAAGTGTTACAGTGAATATTGAGGTGTGTTACAGTGAATATTGTGGTGTGTTAGAATGATACAGTGAATATTCTGTTACTCTGGGCTATATTGTGCATGAGTGAATATTCTGGTGTGTTAGAGTGTGGCCTATTTTGTATACTGTATGTGTTATTTCTGGTGTGTTAGAGTGTTACAGTGAATATTGTGGTGTGTTAGTGTTACAGTGAATATTGTGGTGTGTTAGTGTTACAGTGAATATTGTGTTACTCTTTCCTATTTTGTATGTGTTGTTTCTGGTGTGTTAGATTGTTACAGTGAATATTGTGGTGTGTTAGTGTTACAGTGAATATTGTGTTACTCTTTCCTATTTTGTATATGTGTTATTTCTGGTGATAAAGTACTTCAGTGAACAGTCTTCTTCCTCCTCCTCTCCCTCTTTTCTTCTTGTCATCCTTTCCTTTCTTCCCTCCCCTCCTTTCTCTATTTCTCCTCTTCTCGTTCCTTACTTCCATTCCTCTTCCTCCTTCTCTCCCTTCTTACCTTCTCTCTCTCCTCTCCCTTCTTCTCCTTCTCTTCTTGTTCCTTCCATTCCTTTCCTTCATAATAATAATAAAAATAATGTAATAATTTTAAAATAATTAATTCATTTGTATTTTATCCCATGCATAAATTAATTAGGTTATATTTTGTTACAGAGAGCTACCACTACTAACCACCACTACAATTTAACAGTGAGTATCTTTTTGGAGTATATTTGTTGGTAAATCTGGAGTAAATGATTCCTCCAAATTATTCTAAGCAACAGAACAAACACCATTATTTTTGTTTATCTATTATTATTAGTTATTATTTTTGTTTATCTAGTCGTGTTTCCTTGACATACTTTGGAGGAATCAAAATGCTGCAATATAAATCTGGAGTAAATTATTCCAAGCAAGAAAACACCATTATTTTTACTCTTCTGACATTATTATTATTATTATCATTATCAGTTGTATTATTAATGTAGTAATTTTAAAATAATTAATTCATTTGTATTATATTGTACCATCCATAAATTAATTCAGTTGTATTTTATTTACAGATTTGTTGTACAAGAAAAATAACTGCTACTATCATCACTACCACTTCTACCAGTTAATGTGAGTTATTGACTTACTGTGTGTGTATGTATTTCTCACATACACACACATTATCACTGATGGTATTATATGCTATGTGTGTGTGTGTGTGTGTGCGAGCGAGATACATATATATCCCTCTCTCTCTCACACACACACAGACAAATAATATAATAGCATCAATAATTTTGACTTGTACCCTACACTCTTTTAGGTATGTAAATAATTATGATGTTACAGTATAATAATAATAATATGTCTGTGAGAGTGATATATATTTCTCTCACACACACACAATTATTATTATAACATCAAAAAAATTTAATTGAACCCTACACCCTTACAGGTAAAAATTAATTAATATTTTTCACCAGGTGAGAGGATAATATGGTTATATATGTAAATAAAATATAATAATATATGGTTTTTATTTTATTTCCTATCTTTGTTCTTTTTGTTCCTCTCTTGTTGTTGTTCTTCTTCTTGTCCTCCCTCCTTTCTTGTCTCCTCTTCACACCTGTAAAATAAATAGATTAATTAGTATTAAATCTGTGTGTTTGAGTACAATTTATTTCTAACATACATACAAACTAATAAATATAAATAATAATAACAAATAAGAGTCCTTCAAATTATTATCACTATTGTTATTACTATTATTATTGTTTTCCTTCCTTCCTTTCTTCTCTCCTCCCTCCTTCCTTCCTTTCTTCTCTCCATCTTTCTTGTTCTCTTCCCTCCTTCCTTCCTTTCTTCTCTCCTTCTTTCTTGTCTCCTCCTCCTCCTCTCTCTATCTTCTCCTCCCTCCTTCCTTCCTTTCTTCTCTCCTTCTTTCTTGTCTCTTCTCTCCTCTCCACACACCTATAAAATAAACAGATTAAAATTAGTGTTAAACCTTTGTGTGTTTAAGTACAAAATATTTCTAAATCCAAGCTACATACATACATACAAACTAAAAAAATAATAATAAATAAATGAGTCCTTCAAATTATTTTTCCCCCAAGCAACACACATACATACAAACTGTATATTCAATAAATCATACAGTGTAATTAGTATAATAACACACATACATACACACACTATCCTTCTAACACACACACACTACCCTTAGAACACACATATACGCACACAAACATACACTATCCTTCTAACACACACATACATACACACTAAAAAGAAATTGGAGGAAATTGGGTCCTTCATATATTGCCATGGGGCGTGGGGTAGGGGTGTGGGTGGGCGTGGGGTGGGCAGGGTGGGCGTGGGGTGGGCAGGGTGAGCGAAGTGGGCAGGGTGAGCGAAGTGAGCAGCGCCGCAGGCAAAAGCACCCACGGCGTAGCCGTGGGTGGCGAAGCCAGTGCTTGTTATTATTATTATTATTATTATGAGGTGGTGCAAAATTATACACGTGTTGTTCTTTATTACCAAGATATTTACTAAGATGGAAGGAAAGTGTGGGTGGATATTTGATTGTGACTGTACACACATACACACAAATGTTCAGGGATAATCTCTATTACTTTTCTCTCTATGCACAGAAAATGAAAATTAAATCTGGGATGTCATAGTAACAAACACTAATGAATGATGTACACTCTCCTCTTTTTTTTATTACAGGTTAGGTTTGTGAAGGTGTCGCATAGTGTATGTGTGTATGTATGTATGTATATATGTACACTGTGCTCTTTTTTTATTACATTATAGGTTGGTGAAGGGTTGTGTCGCATAAAGTGAATTTTGTATAAAGTAAATTGTACATTTCCATAAGAAATAATGGTACTTTAACTTGAAAATGGAGCCTCCTTGTTCATGTTATTTTAACAGTTCATGGAAATTGCATTTATTTCATTTTTTTCATGATACACACTATTTCAAATTCACATAATTTAAACTCGCATAAAAAGAGAGCAGAGTGTATGATATTTTTAAGCGTGTGGAATTATATTTTTTTCATACTGTACCGTACTGCCACCCTTGCCTCTAACACACACACACAGACACACACACAGACACAGACACACACACGGACACACACACACACGGACACACACACACACAGACACACACAGACACACACACACACAGACACACACACACAGACACACACACACAGACACACACACACAGACACACGGACACGGACACGGACACACACACACACACACACTACCGGGACCTAACCTGGACAAACTACTGGGAACTAACCTGTGTGTGGTGGCTGTGTGTGTGTGTAGGTACTGGTACACACACACACTGAGTCATGGCTGTGCAACAACAAACAGGAGGAGTGGTATCAACAAGTAAGAAGAGATTCATGTGGAGTGTGTCAAAAGAAGGTGAGGGATAATGATAATGGCTTGTGTTGTGAAATATGTGAGCGATGGCACCACTGTGGATGTATAAAAATGGGAACACAAGAATATAGGATGCTACAACAGCTGGATAGAGAGGTTGACTGGATGTGTAAAAATTGTAAGGCAAAAATTAAAAATTTAAAGGCTGAAAATTTGAAGTTAAGAGATGAAGTAGTGGCACTACGGCTAGAGAATGATGATTTGAAGAAGATGCTGAATGATAGGATAATAAACTTGGAAAAGAAAGTGGAATGTTTGGAAAAGAAAAACATAAATATAAATAATACAGGGAAGGGTAACGGAGAAGGATTAAATGAAGTGGTAGAAAAGGTGCTGGAGGTAGTTCAGGAAGAGGAAGAAAAGAAAGCACGTATAAACAACTTAGTTATATATGAAGTGGAAGAATCTCAGAAAGAATATGGCAAGGAGAGAGAAGAAGATAAGGACAAGTGTACAGAAATTTTTGAGAGGGGAGTGTGAGTGAAGGGAGGGAGTATTGAGTGTTAGGAGACTGGGTAGGAGGATGAACACAGGGACAGGAGAGGGGAGTGTGAGTGAAGGGAGTGAGTATTGAGAGTGTTAGGAGACTGGGTAGGAGGATGAACACAGGGACAGGAGAGGAGGGTAACAACCAGGGAGTGAATAACAGTACAAGACCTCGGCCTGTGTTGGTGAAGTTAAAGTATAAGGAGGATAAATATGACATTCTGAAGAATGCCAGAAATTTGAGGAATGTGGGTAGTGAAAGGATGAGGAGAATAATAATCACACCAGATAGGACAAGGAAAGAACAGGAAATAGATAGGGAACTGAGAAATGAGCTGAGGAAAAAAAGGGAGGAGGGAGAGAGTGGATGGTATATATATAGAGGTCAACTGAAGAGAAGAAATTTTCAGTGAGAACTCAGGGTGAAGGAAAGTTGATAATGAAACTAATTAATGTTCAAGGACTAACAAGAGGAAAGAGTGCAGAACTAGAACAATTAATTACAGAAAATTTTAATGAGGTGTGTATATTGTGTATGGTAGAAACCCAGCAGAAATATAAGAAAATTGAGTTTATGAGTGGAGTGAAAAGTGAGGATAAAATGAGGGATGTCAGGGATAAAAAGGGTGGGGGATTGACAGTAATCTATAATAAAAGTGAGGAAGTGACTATAAGCCAGGGAGAGTGTGGGAACCCTGACGTGCTAAAAGTGAACATTTGTATAAAGAATGTAAATATAGCATTACTGCTAGTGTACCTATATGGATGTAAAGGATAGAAATAGGAACAGGAGTATAATGGCCCAATTGGAACAAAACTTGAGTGAAATCCAGGAAAATGATAAATTAATACTGCTTGGGGACTTTAATGGGCACATATGTGGGATTCCTTGGACCACAGGAAATAAATTATAATGGTAAAAATGTAATAAATTTGATGGAAAAGTGGAACCTGATTCTACTAAATGGAGATATGAGATGTGAAGAGGAAATAACCAGAAGGCAGGGTAATACAGAAAGTGCAATAGACTTTATATTGGTCAATCAGGAAATGTATAAAGTTTTTAATAGAATGTACATGGATGAAGACAAGAAAATCTTTGATCTGTCAGATCACTGTTTGTTGGAGGCAGAGTTTAATATGGAAGTAATTGGTAAAGAAAGGGAAGAGCAGGGAATCATAGAAAGACAGTTCTATAAGACAAGGGATGAAAAATTGAAAGAAGAATATTTAAACCAAACTAAGTAGAGAATAGAGGAGGTACGGAGAGGGGGAGCTGAAATCCATATGGCTCAGTTGGAAGATATCTTAATCCAGATAGTGGATAAAGTATTGAAAAGAACATACAGAAGGGTAAAGAGGAGGGAAAATATACATAGGGAAGAACCTGCCAGGATGAATGAAGAGATCAAAAAGGCAATAAAAAGCAGGAAAATGTATAATAGAAGAAAAAGAAATGCTGTCAGCCCAGAAGAAAAAGAAATAAATGAAAATAGATATGTGACAGAAAAGAATAGAGCAAAACAGTTGATAAAAGAATCAATTACTGCATACGAAATAAAACTAACAAAAGAAATAAAAGAAGATAAAAATGCAGGAAAAAAGATGTGGATGATGATAAATAAACTACGAGGATCCAGGATAAAGGAAGAAAAAGAAACATTATATGATGAGCAAGGAAACCAAATAGAACAAAGAAAAATACCAGAAAAAATGGTGGAATTCTGGAAAACAATCTATAATAAGCATGAGAATAATATATTGGAGGAGTGGAATGAGGAGAAAAAGGAGGAGTACATACAGGAAATGAGGGAGAGGGAGAGAAGACCTAGAATAGTCACTGAGGAAACGGCAATATATGGTGAACAATACATTAACAGAGGTCTGGTGGAGCATATGGATAGTATAGAAGGAAGAATACTAAGAGAGGTGGGAGAACCTATGAAGTGGCAAGAATGGGGAAAAGATGAAGTTGAAAAAGCTTTAAGAAAAATAAAAACAGAAAAGCAACCAGGCCCAGACAAGGTGAAGGGTGAATTTTTAAAGTGGATGGTGGAGAGTACAGTATGTCTGGACACATTAACAGAATATTTAAACAGAACCATTCAAGAAAACTTAATATCAGAAAAATGGAGAAGATCAAAAACAGTGATGATACCCAAAGTGACTAAACCTAAAGCAAAAGAACACAGGCCTATAGCACTAACTAACAGTGGGTATAAACTGATCATGAGCCTAGTCAAGGAAAGAATATTAAATCATATCATACAGAGAGAGGAATTAAGTGTTTATCAAGCGGGATTCACCCCGGGCAGAAGACTAGAGGATAATCTTTTTATCCTTAATTACTGTATAGAAGATAGTAGAGAGAGGAATCAGGAGCTGATTGTGGCCCCAATAGATTATGAAAAAGCGTTCGACTCGGTAGACAGAAGGGCATTAATAAGGGTTTTGAAAATGAATGAGTGCCACCCAGCGATAATAGACTTAATTGCAAACATGTACACGGAAGACAGCATCCAAATATACCTGAGTAGTACTGAAGTGGGAGAAATCAAAATTAGCAATGGTATTAGGCAAGGATGCACAGGATCCCCATTGCTGTTCATTTTGTTGGTAAATGAAATTATAAAGAAAATGGAAAGGAGTAAAATGGGATTTAAGAATGATAAATTCTATGTCCCAGTACCGTACTATGCGGACGATGGTTTACTCATGTCCAACAGTAGAGCAGAGATGGAGGAAATGTTAAGGTGGCTTGCAGAGACTTCCGGAGAATATGGACTGAAAATGAACATAAACAAGAGTCAGAGTATGATAATCAATGCAAAAGAACCTCCACCAGAGAAAATAGGAGAGGTACAGTGTGTGAGTGGAATTACTTATTTAGGAGTGAAAGTAACAAATAAAAGAAAACATTGGAAGGAGTTCAAGGAGCAGAAAATTAAGTTAGCAAGAAAGATGGCAAATGTGACCTATGGTGGGATTGTAAGATCATGTAATAAACTGTTAATAGGCAAAACATATTGGAAGAGTGTAGTACTTTCAAGCATAATGGCAGGGGCAAGTGTGGTGGATTGGAACAAGAGTGAATTGGAAAAATTACAGAAAATAGAAAATACAGTGTGGAGACAAGTGTTGGGGGCCCCAGGATATGTGGCAGTGGAAGCGTTGAGAGGAGAAATAGGGAGTGCAACCATGGAGGAAAGAGACAGCAAGACAAAATTATTTTACATCACTAGAAGTGGTTGCAGGTCGCTTAGAAGCCATAACAAGACGAATGAATCACTCGATAATAAGAGGGGCAGTATGATAATGGTAGCAGCGGGAGCTGGACTGAAGGAGACAAGTTCTCTCTTATTATCGAGTGATTCATTCGTCTTGTTATGGCTTCTAAGCGACCTGCAACCACTTCTCCTAGTGATGTAAAACCCAAAAAAGCAAGGAAGAGCTTGAGCTTGCAGTCTAAGCTGGACATAATAAAACGGCATGTCTGATAATGACGAGTGAATGTTTTCTGTGTGCGAGGACGAGTGTATGTTTTCGGTGTGTCTGCCACTGTCTGAGCCATCCCGCTCTCCATCCACTGTGGCAACACTGTCTACCTCCCCTCCCGTGCCATCCACCCTCAGGCGCCACACTGTCTAGCCTACCAGTCTGCCTTAGTGCCTTCTCGTTCTCCACTACACCCTCGCTATCTCCCGACTCTCCCCTGTCCATGCTGTCAGATGATGACAAGTGAATGTTCTTTGTGTGCCTGGGCCTAATTTCACAAATTACAATACCGATATACTTAACTGTAAGTTAAATAAAGTGATTAACTGTTCTTAACATTGTATGTTACCATTAATTATATATTATGGTAGTAAATAGTGATGTTATGGTCATAATATACGAGTCTTGGAACGTAACCCTATTTATCCCATTAAACCTTAAGCTCGTTATACGATCGATCGCTATACGATTAGGTTTTGAAGAACCTAACCCAATCGTATGGTGAGGGAGACCTGTACTTCATTTATGATTTATAGAGAAGTGAAGAGCAAAGACTGTAGAGAGGTGATATACTCGTATAGTACATTCTTGGTGATATGATCACCATACGTTGCATTTTCCCACACCAGCATCACGCAGATAAATAAATAATAATGTACCGTTGGTTAGTGGGAGGCCATATTACTCGTTATATGCAAGGGGTGGATAATGTATACACTTTTACGGAGTTAGGGCTAATTATGGGACCAGAGACGACCTGAAGTAAACACTGCAATACACACAACCACACTCACCAACAATACAACATACACTCTCTGAGGGCACTGTGGGAAAGCCCGATTCAGGCCATGGCCTTCCTCAGGAGCTCGAGGCTGCTCGGCCAGACACCTTGACCAACTTCAACAACAACAACTGGACAGGTGTAAAATAGTCATACCTTCCTCAATCTGTCTCCAACTTCCATATCAATCTCTGCTTTCTTGGACCATTTCTTCCAAAAGTCGGGATGGTCAATCTCTATGTGAGAGCGGTTGGTTATTTGAGACGGTGAATGAGGCTTTGGAGAAGGATGGGATGAACCTTTCTCACTCTCGTGCTGAATGACAGTTGTTCTCCGAGACAATATCTGGTTGATGTCCTCTTCACAGAAGTCATCCTCACAATTGTCCTCCTCCATCAGAGTCCCATATGTACCTGTTAACAAGTCAAATTAAGGATGACCATACTGTACTTCATAGTACAGGGTAGTTTTTAGCATGTACAGTTGCCAAAAAAGGTATTGTGACAACTATTGATACAATATTAATTATATTAATGTCCACAGTTGTTTGTAGGGATTATAAGTATGTATTACAGAAGGATAAGTATATTTCCTTCTGTTATACATGCTTGTAGGGATTATAAGTATGCATTACAGAATATGTATATTTCCTTCTGTTATACATGCTTATAGTCCCTACAAATAGTTGTGGATATTACTATCAAGATTTGTCTCAATACCTTTTTTGGCAACTGTACATTACTCTGGATGAAACTGTAAGCACAGATTCTTGAAACAAACACACATCACACCATCATATTATGAACTTGTGTATTTTATGAAATATGAATTCCTGAGGGCTAACTTTGCACCATATTTAAAGCATATCCCCTAAATGCTCAAGTATTTATTATAATATTTACTATATCTGATCCATAAATGGACACATTAATGTACAGGAACCAATCATGAACACCTGGATACAACAGTAAAAAAATACACAAAAATTGTTCTGAAAGCCTGATACTAAATTTTTCATTTCAAAACAAGAACCTCTCAGTATATCAGTTCTTCTGACTCCATAACATCACATTACACAAAAGTACACTCTCCTCTTTTTTTATTACAGGTTAGGTTTGTGAAGGGGTTGCATAAAGTGAATTTAGCATAAAGTAAATTGTACATTTCCATAATAAATAATAGTACTTTAACTTGAAAATGGAGCCTCCTTGTTCCTGTTATTTTAAGAGTTTCTGTAAATTGCATTTATTTATTTTTTTCATGATACACACTATTTCAAATTCGCATAATTTAAACTCACACAAAAAGAGAGGAGAGTGTACTTCACTTTAACTCTCCCTCTCTCCTTAAAACTTCCAGTCCATCCCTAATTGTATGTCTTTGCTTTTTTAACCTAAATTTTACTGCAACATTATTCTGAAACTGTAAACTTGAGTAAGGTAGCCATGAAAACCATGTGTACCTTTCTTCAGCAACTCTTCAATATATGATTTGTACAGCCCTAGAGAGTTTCCTGCCACTACACTCTTATTCTGCTCAGTGTTCATGGACTGTAATACACTCTCCTCTCTTTTTATGTGAGTTTAAATTATGCGAATTTGAAATAGTGCGTATCATGAAAAAAATAAAAATAAATGCAATTTACACGAACTCTTAAAATAACACGAACATGGAGGTTCAATTTTCAAGTTAAAGTACCATTATTTCTTATGGAAATGTACAATTTACTTTATGCAAAATTCACTTTATGCGACCCCTTCACCAACCTAACCTACCATAAAAAAAGAGGAGAGTGTACAGCCTTGTCTAACACCAACTTGTGGGAAGCTTTGTCAAACATCTCGCTGCTCATAAGTGTTGCTGCAGACCAGACGGTAGATCTGGACACTCTTGTACTGGCCAATACAATGGCAGCGAGCCTGAGACTGGAGGTCATTTTGTGGGTTCCAGTCACTGTCATAGATGATAACAGTGTCAGCAGCAGTCAGGTTGATGCCCAAAGCCTTGCACCCTTAGTTTTAAAACATTTGAGGGCCCTTACTGGAGCTCAATGAACCCTCCAAATAATCCAGGCCACATAACGCTTCAGTGTTTCGAATAGGGAATCTGTTGCCTGGAGTAGTTTGGAGGGTTCATAGAGCTCCAGTAAGGGCCCTCAAATGTTTTAAAACTACGGGTGTAAGTACACAGTAGGAAGACAAAACAATAAGAGTCGGGCTTACAGAAACGGTGGATGGTAGCCTGATGCATGTTGCCCCGTATCCTACCATCTAGTCTCTGGTACGGGTATCTGTTTAGATTATCATTATATGAATATGACCCTCTATAGTATATTGAATACTTACTTGTACTGCAACTTTAAACACAATATTCTATTACCAAAAATTTATACACATTAAAATCTATACATATAATGAAGACACATTGGTTTAAAACAAATTATTCTCATCATACCATTAACAAGTTTATCAAAATAACTCCAAATAGTTTATTGCAGAAAATGTTTACCCAATATGAAATTGCTCTCCACTCACTTCCTAATAATGAGGTACAGTAGTGTTCCAAGATATCCAGCAGCTTCACCATCTGTGAAAATATGAGGACACGGTCCACCAAATAATAAAAAATATACTGTACAGTAAACAAATGACAATATAATTACTGGTATAATATCAAATATGATACACATATATACAGTACACAGGTATGTATATATATTTTTACTTTTTTTTTGGGGGGGGAGTGGGGATTATTTGATGTTGGACAAGTATAAATTAAAAAAAAAAAATGCTAGCCTAGAAGAGGTGAGGTGGATATGTTTTGTGGAGATGGTGATGCAGAACTCTGTGATTATGTTGACCCTTGATACTTTTAATGGTGACACAAATATTTACTATACAGTATATGACCCAAGCTCTATCAATGATCTTAGTGGTCTGTTATACTGAGGGTTAATAATTCTGTCCTGATCTGAGGAACAATATGAATCTCAACCAACTGAAATTATTTGGGAGGAGTGGAAGGAGAGGTTGATAGAGATAATACATGTTGTGTTATGGATCAGGACAGAATTATTGACTTCCCACCCACTTCTGTATAGTAACGTGTATAAATAATAAGGTGTGGGTCATCTAGTGAGGCAGAAGAGAAGCTACGGTACCAACATCACCACCAAGTTTCACTGTCTCATCTACTGTGACACATTTACAAAACTAAGTCAAACACACCAACTACAATACTGACAAGGTGAAATTCTCATCTCCACTGGTTTACTTATTCATATGGCTGCAATTTATACTAAAAAAAAATCTCTAACCTGTTGGTGGCATATCTCTTGTTGTCCAAGGAAACGCAGGTCACAAGTAGATTTTGGGTAGTGACACAGACGACCTCCAAAATGCTTTACAAACTGCTCGGCATCTTCAAACTCAGCCACCTGGAAGGCATGGTGGCACAAATTAGTTTAATGTATTATTTCTCTCTAATTAATAGAAAAAAGAAAAGTCTCACATCACATTGCTAAGGTAAAACACGAATTATGTACAGTTGTAAACAATATTTTCTGCCCTTCATTCCAGCATCCACCCTTACAACCTTCAGGACCTTAAAATATGATATTGGTTATGGTACAGATAATAAAGGGAATAATCTAACTACCTGTACTATTAAAGATAAATATGGCCGTGATGTGATTGAGTGACAAGGCCTTATAGAACAATACAATTTTGCCTTATATTAAATGTTGTATCTAAACTGAAATATGTACTGTACATATATTTAGTGTGCTTGAACAAAAAATCCACAAAATCCACAATTTAACAATAACCACAAAATCTACAATAACCACAATTTAACAATAACCACAAAATCTACAATAACCACAAATTTCCACAATAACCACAAAAAAATCCACAAAATATACACAATATCCAAAAAAATTCCACAAAATCGACAAAAATATCCACAAACCTGCAGAGTGCATTGATGAGTTGTGCGTGGAGGAATAAAGCGGTGTTGGCTTGGTCTCCTGCAGCTGCCGTCCCTGTACAGTACAGTACAGTACAGTATAATTATGTAGGGAATAAACTGTGGATGTCTGGGCTGTCTGGTACTGGACCTTAACTCATCAATTCCATCATTGTGTATTCCTTCACGATCTGGTAGTGGTTGGAGAGTTTTAATTAAGGGGGTGTGGGAATAGGGGGACAGGCTCGGGGGGGGGGGGGGGGGGGTTAAGGGGGTGTGGGAATAGGGGGACAGGCTCGGGGGGGAGGAGGGTTAAGGGGGAGGGAGGAGGGGAACAGGCTCGGGGGGAGGAGGGTTAAGGGGGAGGGAGGAGGGGAACAGGCTTGGGGGGGGAGGAGGGGTTAAGGGGGTGCAGGAATATGGGGACAGGTTTTCTACCCCCCCTACAAGCCTGTCCTAATTACTCCTACACCCCCTTAATAATAATAATGGTTAAACTAGATAATTATGTAGTGTATATCTTTAATACATACGTACAGGAGATTGTTACTGTACAGTCGGCTTGCGATATAGGCGTGCTTAATATAGGCGGAAGGCACTCAAAAATATTCGGGGGGAAAAATAGCTATATAGGCGGAACGAGTTTAACATAGGCGAGCGTAACGTATTTTAAAGGTGCCTATTTTTACTATTTTGGTGTTTTAGGCGGACAGAATTTGTTAAAGGCGCTCATGTTGACTGATAAACTAGCCTTCCAGTCTTGTAAATGGTGTTGTAACTTGTTTATTTATTGTACTTTATATACAAAGTGAAAGTGATTTTTCAAAGAAAATTACCAAAATTAATTAATACAAACTAAGGAATGTTTGTGCACGAATGAAAATACAATGAGTTTTAAACAGTGAATAAAACCCACTCTTGTTGACGGAAATAATATATTAATCCAAACAGTTTGGGTGAACACTGCCACCATCTTCAGTGGTCTAGAGAGAAGAAAGGAATGACCTAGATACAGTTTGTGGAGGGGGGAGGTACCGTTCTTAACACCAGGGAACTGTACTGTACTGTACACTTTATCACGGGAATACCTAATGCAATAAAAACAGTAAAAATAATTATCAAAATAAGAATGTAAACTTATTCATATTAATGCCTTAAAACTTAGCATTAATGTCCAAGACTTTACCTAACATTAAGATTCATGGATTTCATTCTGTACACAGAATTCACTCATTACATTTAAAAAAGGGAATAATTAGTTACCTCTGTGACATTTCATTATAGCAAGAATATTTATTATCTCTAGCAATATACAGATCTCTTACTAAAGATGTATAGTAATAAACTTTTCTGTGGTGGTTTATAGTTGTGTAGAGAATAAAGAATATATTCAATTCTTTTCAAATTTAATATACAATATGAAGTAAAAATTTCACCAAAAAACTGTAAATAATTATATAAAGACCATTGATGAGTATGTAGGTCTATAGGTAGAGAAGAACATGTCACTGCAAATATAAACTTCATCATGAGTATATATACACTATATTGTATATATATGCATATAAACCAATTCTGAGAAAATAAATCAGACGATAAATATTTTAGTTTTATAGTACAGTACTATACACTACATACAAGTCACCTTTATAATATACAGTACTGTATAGGAAATCCCTTCCTTCACGGGACGTCTTTCTGTTGGTGAGACCTCTGGTGGAAGACAAAGGAGACACCGGCGGGCCAACACTGGTACAAGACCTGGTCCTGGAGTCCCTTACGGCTATAGCAGTGGTGCCAGGCGGTGAGGTCGTTGGTGCAGTCGGCATCGTCAGGCATCTGGATCCCATTCACACACCGACGACACTTGAATATGGGGACAGCAATAAGTTTTCCAACTGATATGAGCACAAATTAATTTCGAGCTAATGTGCAATAATAATGGATATAGTTTTTCATGGACATTTGGACGACCCAACTGCCTAAATCTCTTTCCAATTTGGGCAAACTACAGCACTTGTAGACCCTTGATATACTACAAATATATTCTGCACTTTCAAAGTAACACCGGGTCATTATATCACTTAGGTTATATGGGAAAACTTGAGAGACTTTACTGAGAAAAGATTGTACAGTATAATAGTATGGAGGTAAATATAAGTCATGTCAAATAAACTCTTATCATCTCCCTGATACCAAAAGTCAGAAACTGAAGGTAGGCAAAACATAATCAGCTTAGTGTTATGAATGCTTAAAGTAGTGTGGGTTTAAATTCCAGGTCTGTCAGTTGTGTTCCTAAAATCGTTATACCAGAGTAATATAAAGGTGACCAACTAACTTGTCATGTGTATCTGAGGTGGTGGTTTCAGGAGACAGAATGAAGAGTTCCTTTAGCTGGGCAGCAGAGAAATGTCTCTGTACGTCCTCTTCACAGTCAACCACACAGCTGCTCAGAGCCTTCTTGTGGGTCTGCCGCTGAAATATCTTCTCAATGCTTCCCGTCTGTTAAGGATAAAAATAAGGGAGTAATTCAATCCATTTCTCCACTCTCACAGTTAACATAACAGTGCAATTGACAATGCTGACTTTATAATGTATGGGTAAATTAAATCACATTTGTTCTTTGGATTCACCTCATTGATGATCAAGGAGCATCCATACTGTAGATAGAAGAGTTAAAGATACAGTATGACTAAAACATTTTAGCATGCCAGAACAGTGTGCATCATAATTTAGTCTCTTCCCAACAGGTTCTGCCACAAACAGTAGACCTGTATGAAATTAATTATGTTTTTGTTTATGAAATTCTTCTACATGCTGACTTTGTGTGTGCTGGAGAGGAATATACAGTTTACTTGTGATAAAAATCAGTCAAGTAGCAAATGCATATTTTTTCACTAGACCATGGAAAATGTAACCGTAATAACCATAACACTGTAGCAACTTACAACTAAAAGTCTGTAGATACAACAGTCCTTCTTCTGGCCATCTCGCCACACTCTAGCCATGGCCTGGTCGTCATTAGCAGGGTTCCAGTTTGGGTCAAACATAACTAAACGATTGGCTCCAATAAGATTAAGACCACAGCCTCCTGCCTTGCTGCTCAACATGAAGATAAAGTCTTTGCTGGAAGGATCATTGAACTGCTCCACCATCTGCACAACAAAAAGAGCTATTCAGTACTAGAGACAACGACAGGGATGAGGAAAAAGAAAGAGAATCGAGAGAAATAAATTGTGGGATATCTGATGAAGAATAGTTTGAGGGGTCCAAGGTTTAGGTAAGGCTATACAAGACCTCATAACACAGGAGATCTGATACAGAAAATGGAAACATTACAACAAACAACATATCTTTTGCCTTTGTTATAACAAGATGTAAGACTCACCTTTGCTCGTTTCTTAATGGACATAGAGCCATCCAGCCTTACATAAGGGTAGTGTCTGAGGGCAGCCAGTTGTTGGAAGAGGTCTAAGGTCTGGGTGTAGTTGGAGATAAGCACCACTTGGTCATCAGTCCCACTACGGATCAAGGCCAACAGGGCATCCAACACGGCTACCTTCCCTGACAGCTCTGGACGCAAATGTATGTCACACCACACAAAGATTAGGATAAATCAATGTATATTAAAAATTGCAACCTTTCCAAACTTTCAAAAACGCTCATGGTTTCAATCATTTTTTTCAATTTTTAACGATTTTACTATAAAACAAGCACTGGCTTCGCCAGCCACGGCTATGCCGTGGCTGGCGAAGCCAGTGCTTGTATATTCTAATAATCAAATAAGGACATAATGAAGGTACTGTACTTTAATCAAATAATAAATAATTCTTTTGCTCAGCTTTTCCATATGTTATAATATCATAACAACAATGAAACTTGTGTGGGGCTGCTCAGTTTGATTCAAGTTTCCTGGAGTCTGTAAAACAAACAAAAACTAACTTGGGGTCATGTCCTGGTGGGAAGTGAGGTTGCAGTTCAGTATAGCCTGATTCCTTAGCTTTCACTTTCTGCCAAATAAGGTCAGGGTGGTTTAATAGTTTCTTCATGCTGGTGATGGCTGCAAGTGCTGAGTTACCCAGCCATCCATCTCAAGGGAAGAATAATTCATAGCACACAGTGAAAGGGATAAATACAACTACATCAATAAAATGGATGCTGCTTTTTCAAAAGTGTGTAGCACAAAAAAAACATCTACACTAAAGGAGTCTGTTTCTGGCAATTATTACAATGTTGGCTCTAGAGGAATCAATCAATAATCTTAAATTCACTGACAATAACACAGGCCCTGTAAGGTCTTGGTTTATTGCCATGAATTTAGTAACACAGTAGCCTAAGTTTATTCCCTCCCTCGTATCTAATGTTATCTCTTATTGGTACCTGTAATTTATTTCTTCACAGCAGAGGAGTTGATAAAGGCAAGGTACATACGTCGTTGGATGGGAGTGAGGGGACAACACACCACATGCTCCCTCTTCACTGGCAGGTACTTGGACAGGATATCATTGGTCCGTCTTATGATGCATCTAGTGGACGAAAATGTTTCTTACTTAACTGCCTTACTTTGCATTTTATCTATTACATCTTTTTCATTTAATTTGCCATACATGCATAATTCATGACATATTAAAAAAAAAAAATACTAAAACATCAATTCTTGTAATGTTTTATGTGTTCTTTAAAGTGTAGCCATCTTACTGGCCCTCAGGAATTATATGTAGCAACAGTACATAAACATAATTAACCATAATATTGAAAGAATAATTTGATCAAGTTTTAATACCTTCCATCCATTCTACTCACCTACTGACGAAAGCAATCAGTTCCTCCAGTTTCTCTTTACCAATGCGGTGTTCATTGTCTGTAGCATCAGCATCCCGGCCCCTCACTATGGGTCGTTCATATCTGTCAGGCAAAGAATTGAGGTCCTTAGAAGCTGATACCACTTCCCACAAACCATCTTTCAGATTTTAAGCACCAGGTTGTGGTTCAAGGTTTAATAATCATAAGTAAATATCCTGTTGCATATTATGTTGCCTGATTCGGACTGACCCTAAGTTGACAACAATGGACTTCCAATTGGCTATGTGGAATGTAAGAGGCGTTATGATGGCACAAGAGAGAGAGGTGATAGCGAGTGATAGTTAGTGAGTGCAAAGCTGGATGTACGTATGTTGAATGACGAAAACCAAATGGAAGAGAACATGTGTGAAAGAGTGGGAATGTGGAATGGGTGTGTGTGCTGGAGAGAATGAGAATGAGAGCGAAAGAAAATGTGTGCTTGTTTGTAAGTATTACGGTAAATGAAAGGAGTGTGTAAGGGATTATAGATCTGTGGAGTCCAGGATTGTGGGTGAGAATACAGACTTGGGTGATTGTATGTTTCTGATTGGGGATATGAATGGGAAGGTGGGGGGATAGAAAAATGGATGGGGTGATAGTAGGGTGGGGTGTGTAGTCAGAGGTGGATAGGAATGGCCGACTGTACATTTGTACGCTGCTTAGATATGGGTTTTGGTGTTACATTACTACATTACTGGGAGATTCTATTGTTGGTGAATTGAAACGTTTCTGATTTCTTTAAACTATGGCAAGAAATAAATCCCCAATTAATATCATTGAAGGTCTCTGTTTTTTGGCGGGCATAGTTAGGAGGAATCAGTAGCCTTCCAATTTACCAACAAGAGAATCTCTCCTTAATTCTTACTTGCGTCTAAACTCCCCGGCCTCTCCCAGGATGCCGGCATTGACGAAGTGTACGAGGGAGAAATATTCAAGGAGGTCGTTCTGGATGGGTGTGACTGAGAGGAGGACGCGACGTTGAGCCTTCATGCCAGCCAGCGCACAGTATGTCTGGTTCTCACAGTTCTGTAGTCGATGTCCCTGTTGTTATGTTATCAGCTATTAAGGGGAGATTCTCTTGTTGACCAAATGGAAAGTTAATAAACACTTGTGCTGTATATAATTTACCTGTGTTTCTATTATAATCATTGGCCATCCAATTGTTTCTCTTAACCTGTTTGCTATGTACTCAGATATCATGCTTCACACTCCTAACACAAAACTGTACATACAGTATTATCAGCATTGAATAGTTCCCAGTGTTAAATGTAACTCCTATTTTGAAATATATACAGTAGCTACTATTAATGTCAATTCACTTCAACACATTATTTTGATAGTAAGGTCCAAGAATTCCAACATATAATTGAAGGACTGAGTGTGTCATATCTCCAAGAGTTATTTACATGTCTCATTACTGTACTTAAAAGAAAATAAATGTGGTTATAATATGCAATAGACAACATACTACCGGTATTAGGATATTTCTCCAACAATAGCATATCATACAAAGGTAACCTGGTATTGTGTAATTCTAATGTACTCACCTCATCACACAATATTAAACCAACTAGGTCCTGGTGGAGAACATGGGAGTGAAGACGGAAGGTTTCGAAGGATATGATTAACACTGGGTAGACCGGACGCCGACCAACTTTTTTTTTTTTTTTTTTTTTTTATTAACAACTGTGTGTATATAACTCAATAGTTTTTTGTCAATCTCCTCCTTGGTCCCAGAATCGATGGCAAGTGCAGAGAGCCGACCCTGCAACCACTTGTTTATCTCTGCATGCCAGTTCTGTCAGTCAGTGGAGGGAACAAAGGATTAATTAATTAAGCAAAGGTGTCATAGCATAAGGCACAAAATTGTCCACATAATTTGTGACTAATTTTATTCCTAAACTGCTATACTCTCGAATTCACTTTTCCCTTTTACACCAGGAGTTGAAGAGAAAAACATCACACCCTGAAAATGACCACACTACAATCCTGAACATAACATATACGATCTGATGTACAATACTGTGGTCACCTTAACGAGACTGGAGGGAGCCACCACCACCACAGCTTTAGTGATGGTGGGAGTACAAACTGGGCTTTGTCTCAGTAGTGTCCACATCAGAGTAATGCACTGTAGGGTTTTCCCAAGGCCCATTTCATCAGCCAGGATACACCAGTATCTGCTGGCCGGTCACACAGCCATACATGAATTTCACTCCCTGGGAGGTGGTTTACGAGACCATGAATTAGTACTGGAAGATGAAAACTGTTGCTAATGTGTATGATTTTAAATGTTTTATAAAATTTTCTTACATTCCCATGATAATCATACAACACAAACAACTACAGTATTAATCAATAGTCATTATCAAGACCACCAGTTCCCTTTTATCAAGCAGGACTAAACCAAAGGAATTACTCAACCCACACCATTCACACACATATCTTTGGATACTTGTACTTGTGTACTACTAATAATAATATAATACAGAAGATGTTATTTCAAAGTGTAGTGGAAATTACCTCTCTCTGGTGAGGCCACAACACTGAGGACAACATTGGATCCACCACCACTACCACCTCCAGGCTCCAATTTCTCCCTGATCACCAATTACAATAGTTATGTCAATACATTACAATACATATATACTGTATATATATATATACAGGGTGTCCGGAATTTTTTACCCGAAATTTTGGCATATGCATGCTTTATTAATTCTGAAAAGAAAATACTCTATTGATGTGATCTTTTTTTTTCTTAGTTTAGCGGTAATTGAGACATTTAATTAAGGGGGGGTGAGAATAGGGGACAGGCTTGGGGGGGTGCGGGAATATGGGGACAGGCTTGGGGGGGTAGAAAGCCTGTCCCCCATTTCCTGCACCCCCCTAACCCCCCAAGCCTGTCCCCCTACTCCTGCAACCCCCAAAACAACCCCCCCCAAACCTGTCCCCCTATTCCTACACCCCTTTAAATGTGTGACATTTGAACGGGGGGGTTTGGGGGGTTGCAGGAGTAGGGGGACAGGCTTGGGGGGTTAGGGGGGTGCAGGAAATGGGGGACAGGCTTTCTACCCCTCCCAAGCCTGTCCCCATATTCCCGCACCCCCCCCAAGCCTGTCCCCTATTCTCACCCCCCCTTAATTAAATGTCTCAATTACCGCTAAACTAAGAAAAAAAAGATCACATCAATAGAGTATTTTCTTTTCAGAATTAATAAAGCATGCATATGCCAAAATTTTGGGTAAAAAATTCCGGACACCCTGTATATATATATATATATATATATATATATATATATATATATATATATATATATATACTGTATTATATACCATCCCTACTCATGACAAATTGTACAGAAAGTCTAGGACATAATAATAATTACTCCTCCACTCCCCATACCAGCCTTGGCTATTAAAATAAATGGTGAATGAAATTGTATCACAATGCTAAACAAAATTCTATGTCAAGAACCACTGATATTGAACCAAAACAACTTTTCCCATTATTCCCTTCATCAGCTTACAAGTTTGCCGTGAGTTTCTCTGTGGCTGAGAGTTGTGTAGGGAGGTAAAGGACCAAGGCACCAGGTTCATCATGATCATGCAGGGGACGCCTCACACCGCTCCTACGGATTCCAAGGCCTCTTCCAAATCCACCCTGGCTCACATAGTTGGCGATGGGCACCTTAAATGGCTGCGTGAGGATCTTGCGAATGAACACCTCCTATTGATCCACCAAGCAAAGAATTTCAGTGATTATATCCCTTTACAGATATACTTAGTCCAGGAGAATAATATCAGTGTTTATACTCCTCGTCAGGTGGTATGACAATAATCATATACTGTATAGAACTATAGATCATGAAATATAAAGCTAAAGATCACTACAACTACTGCGATGTACTCAGTTCAGTACAGTACTGTACTGAGTGAAATTAGAATAACTCCACTGTTTATTTATCTAAAGATATGTACAGTACAATACAAGCACCTCTAAGGCTTCCCTACACATCCCAAACCATGTATCATTCTTTTTGAGAGGTATGTTTTGAAGTGAAATATAAAGTATGTTAATGGACAGATATAATATTCTCACATGGGCAGATGTTGCTCAAAATGGTGGTGTCCCAGATTGAGTATCATGTGGAGGTGAGAATGGAGACCTGCAATGATTGTGTGGTACATCTTCCTCGTCCTCCTCTGAATCTTCTGTTTTCCTTCTTTTGTTGTCTGAGATCTTACCTCTTCCAGCCGGTCCGCACCCAAGGCTCCGTTTCTGAAGCTGGCTCGGCGCATGACTGCGTCTCTAATGAATAGGAACAGATATGATGCACCGATATTTTTTTCCCTACTGTATTACATTTATTCTGTCTTATCATAATAACATAGTGATACAGTAATACCAACTAGAACAAAATATTGATAATAATAATTAATGATTAATAATTAATGTAATGGCAATCAGGAGTGACTACAATATTTTTTTAAGTGCTTAAAAATACATGTATTAACATTGCCATTAAATGTCCGGAGAAGTGAAAACTGCACGATCTGTTCGCTGAATGTTACGACACGGATGATATGAGCATTACAAGTGATTATAGTGTTTAATAATATTGAAGGAGGCCCTGCGGAGCACCAGTTGCTGGTGGAGCGGGGCATAGAATATCCAACAACAAGTAACAAGTATTTACAATGGACCCAGAAATTAAAACTGGTGGAATATGAACGTATAAGGAATCTGCTCAAAATGTAAGTGAGTCAGAAGTAAGTCCAGTACAAAATAAATGTTATCAACAAATAAATCTGTAACTCAAGTGTATTTATTCATTTACCATCACTGGTGACTTTACTAATGTTAGTGGTATTAGGTTTATTGTTTTATTTTCACTGGAGTTGTCTTGTATAACTAATCCAGTGTTTTATTCCTTCACAAAATGTCATCACTGCTGCCTTCTCCTTCTGAAAAAATAATGATATTAGTTAACTGATAAAACACAATACTATACTATACTTAATACAAGAGTTATTGTGGTATTTTTCCAGTATATTGCCATTTTATAACAGTGTTGTCACATCCAGCTATGTCCCGCTAGTTTGTCAAGATCAGATCCTGGTACTTTACCAAGGTTAGGTCCCAGTAGTTTGCCCAGGTTAGGTCCCAGTAGTTTGACCAGGTTAGGTCCCAGTTTTCTGCTGCAGACTAGGTAAAGTCAGATAAGGTCAGGCTAATTCCAAAATGCCCATTTAAATATGTCCTATCTTGGAAATGAGGCATTTCTGAGGAAAATACCATAGAAGAAAATGGTCTTAGAATGGTATAAATTAGTGGGTAAAGAAGGTACAAACATTGCAATAGAAAACAGCAATATACTGGAACATTACCGTTATTGTTTATTTAGCTAAATGATATACCTGTTATTTCCCACTGGTAATAATAATAATAATATAGTATATATAGTTAAGTAAACTATAATAGTACGGTACAGTCAGCAAACCTGCTATCTTTAAGGGGGTGTGGGAATAGGGGGACAGGCTTGGGGGGGGGGGGGGTGCGGGAATAGGGGACAGGCTTTGGGGGGTGCAGGAATAGGGGGACAGGCTTGGGGGGGTAGAAAGCCTGTCCCCTTATTCCTGCACCTCCTTAACCCCCCCCCCTCCAGCCTGTCCCCTTATTCCCACACCCCCTTAAGCTGCATGACATTTTTATGAATTTCCCTTAAAAATAATAACAATATAATATCACATAATCACTCATTATTCACAACCTCACACACAATATAATATAACTCACTCACTACTGACACCTACACACTCACAATATCACTCACTAATTACTGACAATCACAATATATCTATCACACTATAATAGTGACACTACTCACACACTCACAATATAATATCACTTACTCATTACCGACACTCACAATTAATATATCACTCACTAACGTTACTGACACTCACAATATATAATCACTCACTACTCCCACTCACAATATATCATTTATTTATTACTCATCATTACTCACACTTACAATATAATATCACTCACTATGCTGCCCACGAGCAGCCATCTGCGGGACCTTAAACTTGAACTTGAACTATTGACATACAATATATCACTCACTACTGACACACGTCTCTTGAGTCTTGACTCTCTTGCTTCAAACATCTTGGTGTCTCCTTTAATCTAAGGGAACTGCACAGTCTGCACGCCGCACATAAACTCCAAACTCATTTTACGTGGTTATATTAATATTATATCAACTTTATACCTTATCAAATGCATTCCTTGACACTTTTAATATAAATAATATAAGTAATCTAGAGATCCAGTAAGCAATACAGGTAAGATATTGTGAATAATCATCGCTCCCGCTACTATGGAAAATAATTGGATTAGTTTATAATTTCACTCTTACTTATAATATGAGATTTTAATTCATTCCTTGTCAAAATTTTATGATCAAAAGTTCCTAAATAATGTATGATAAAAATTATAGTTACTCATATCTCATTAGAGGTGATGCTTCTATAATCATAATGGTTCTAACTAAAAACAAGGGATTTGTTTGTGGGGTTTTTTCATTCATCATCAAAGTACTGTATAGTATGATCATGTAAAAATATTTTTGAAGCTGTACAACTACAATTGCTCCAGCAATTGCAACAAACATTCATACGATAGACTCATCAAGTATGAATTATTTTTAAATTTTAAGTTATAGCTTGTATCTACAAGCCACTTTCAATGGCTGGTGGTGCCACTATTTGGTGGGGGGATGTTGTTAACGCCACACACACAGTGGCAGGTGGTGTGACATGAAGTGGACAAGTGGTAGACCGTAGAAACTCTCCACCTTAGGAGGGGCAGTTGAAAAATTGAAAGAGGTGGACAATGGTCTGTCTGTCTGTCTGTCTGTGTTCATCAGTGATCACTTTCACTCACAATGTCAACTGTTCAAGTGTTATTAATAAACTTCTTCAAGGTTAAATAAAGAATTTTCATTATTCAATTCGTATTATAAAATACTGTAATATGAATTGAGCGATGAAGAAAACTTTTCCTGAAAGAAGTGAATTAAAGTTATTTCAAAATACTGTAGCAGATAATATTTGTATAGCAGCCAACACACACACACACACACACCGGTCACGGCTACACTGTACACTTTATATATCCTTATTTCATAGTTGAATATTATACAGTACCGGTAGGTCAATGTATGGCCACAAGAACACTTTTAACATCTCAATGGTTTAAAGTTATGAAGGACTGGATATCAGTAACCATTATTATAGTTATATATAACGTTTTATTAACATTGGTGTTATTATTCCCATGTTCTCTCTCAAGCCTCAACTGGATATCAGTAACCATTATTATAGTCATATAGAAAGTTTTATATATATTTATGTTGAAACATGGGTGTTATTATTCTCTCAAGTCTCAACTACTTCGTCGTTCTATTCATATTATTTTGTCATAATATTGAGCAGTGTTTAAAGCCTTTTCCTCAAAGATAAATAATGCCATTTCATGTCAGTATGTTACATCCTGTAACATACATCCTGTTACTTATTATATTAAATTATATTAAATATTATAAAAACAATGAATAATACCTTGGTTTGGGAGACATACAGTAGGCTATCTGGCTGAGTGTTGATTTTTTAATGAAATAGATTACTTTCATAATATTCTTGTTACAGCTGACGTTAGCTTTCGGTAGTCTATCCTTGGTCCTCATCAGGTTTGGCAAATTCTGAAATGATAAGTGTCATCAATATGGTGAGTCAGGTTAGGTCACAGTAACTTGACTTGGTTATGTCTACATAATGTACCTGTGGTTACATTAGGTCAGTTCAGGTTATATATTATTACAAAGAACTTATTTAACATTAAGGTACGGTAAGTATGGAAGTGGTAGAAAGGTAAAGAGGTAAAAGGGGAAAGATCAAACTACTATACAGAGTAAAGCTATATAATATTTAAGATAACACAATATCTATCATAAAATTTGTCTTGTTTTATCTTTAATTTTCCGTCAACCTTCCAGCCGTGTTTTCTTTGTATGGAACATTGAGCAATTATGTGACATGATCACGTGACCATATAATTTATCTATATTATTTTGTAAGTATTCGAATTCCTCTTTTTATTATACATATAAATATCCACAACTTCAATATATAATATTATACCTTATATATAATTTATATATTTTAACTCTTACGCTGCCGCTTAGTTTACGTTTGGTAACTGGCGTGTGTCGAATTATTAACCCTTAGCCTATATTGCCTCCGACATCATCATTATTACAGGTCACTCCCCACTGCCACAGACAGCATAATATTATAGCGTCCCTATGGAGACTATAGCGAGCACGGTATAATTATTATAGTCCTTATACCGTGATATTATAGCAAGGGTTATATAGCGTCCATATGGAGACTATAGCGAGCACGGTATAATTATTATAGTCCTTAATACCGTGATATTATAGCAAGGGTTATATAGCGTCCATATGGAGACTATAGCGAGCACGGTATAATTATTATAGTCCTTAATACCGTGATATTATAGCAAGGGTTATATAGCGTCCATATATGGAGACTATAGCGAGCACGGTATAATTATTATAGTTATATTATAATAGTATAATATAGTATAATTATTATAGTTATATTATTATATAGTATAATATAGTATAATTATTATAGTTATATTATTATATAGTATAATAGTATAATAGGGTATAATTATAGTATAATGTTGTCCCATTTCACTAAACACACCTCAGAGTGGAGGCAACTGTACCACGTGATGAGGCGGCCATTTTGTGAGTGTTGTATGTATCACGTGATGAGGCGGCCATTTTGTAAACACTGAGTTATGTATTATGTACCACGTGATGCTGTAATATCAGGCAGCCATTTTGTAAACACAAGTAACTTTAGGTATTCCAGAATTCCATAGAGGTATAATAATAATAATAATAATAATAATAATAATAATAATAATAATAGTAATATAATAATAATAATAATAATAATAATAATAATAATAATAAAATATAATAATAATAATAATAATAATAATAATAATAATAATAATAATAATAAAGCACTATGTAATATTGTTGGTGTTCCAATATGGCTGCCACTACACTACGTCAGCGCCGCCCTGGTGGACTATCAATCAACTTCGTATAATAATACATAATGGCAAAATAAATATTAATTTCAACGACGGCTGTTGTTCTTTTCAGTGGAAATGTAAATAAAAAATGGTACACAAAAATGTGATTACGGTATGTACGTAGCCTACCTGTACTAAATATAATTATATAAATATATTATAGAGATAAATGTTTTAATAACAAAGTCGTCTTGTCCAATCACAATGTTCAGTTCAAATTTAAACTCTTGAACCTCATTGGCTAGGCTATCAATTATGAACATTTAAATTCACAATCCTTGCACCTGATTGGTTAATATGAAGATTTGAAATTCAAATACTTCAATCTGATTGGTTGATATAAAGTCACGTGACTAGACTATGATGAGCGCCTGGGTCTGAAAAACTATAAAAGGAATGTGTGCATGTGTATTACATCATTGCATCCTTGAACCTTATAACTGACAGACGTATTCAACTACACTCCAGTTATAAGCACTGCAATTCCATACCTACAAGAAACATATCACATTATAATAAGCATTAAACAACCATTAAATAACAAGCTGAAGATATTGGAAAGAAGAAAGTCAATAATATAGTGATAAAATAAGAGTAAAGTGTCATAGTCGGTCATTACTTACACATCGAAAGGAACTAACATGGCAAAAACTACAAAATATAAGCGATTATTCACAGGAAAGGAAGCCTTTTGTAGTTATTTTGAAGAGAACTATTTAATAACAAGAAAGCCAGGACACAGAGTACTCCGTAATACATTATATACAGAATATATAAAGTATTGTCAATACAAACATCTTATACCTGCCTCTCTTGTCAACATTGGTATGTTGTTAGGTCAACTTGGGGTTAATAAGAAGGTCAGAATTGGTGGATATCGGGGTAAAGGTCAACAATATGCATATGTTGGTATGTGTAATATTGCTGACAAAGATGCTGACAATCCACGTATTCGTAGTAAAACATATAAAAAGAAGAAACCAACACCTACAAGGATTATTACGAATACAAAGACACACAGTTTGTGCAAGTTTCTTCACAAATATTATGTTATAACTCCTGACAACAATAATATTCCTGTTGCTGTTGATGAGTTCTCTCGTAATTATCATTATTATTGCCAACACAAGAACATAACACCTGTTTCAAAAGTAACAATAATAATATTTATGAAAGAGAGAGGACTCAACACTTGTCTACGGTTAGGTAATAAAAGTCAACTTTATTACTTTGGCCTAACCCGTCGCCTGACCAACCCTACTGTGTCAACCCAATGTTGTCCTACTGCCAACATGACCCAGCCTGACCCTACTGCTGCCCCAGTTCCTGTATCTACCCAATGCTGCCCTTCTACTGCCAAGATGACCCAGTGTGACCCTACTGCTGCCCCAGTTCCTGTGTCTACCCAATGTTGTCCTTCTACTGCCAAGATGACCCAGTCTGACCCTACTGCTGCCCCAGTTCCTGTATCTACCCAATGCTGCCCTTCTACTGCCAACATGACCCAGCCTCACCCTACTGCTGCCCCAGTTCCTGTATCTACCCAATGTTGTCCTTCTACTGCCAAGATGACCCAGTCTGACCCTACTGCTGCCCCAGTTCCTGTGTCTACCCAATGTTGTCCTTCACCTGACATGACCCAGTCTGACCCTACTGCTGCCCCAGTTCCTGTGTCAACCCAATGTTGTCCTTCACCTGACATGACCCAGCCTCACCCTACTGACCACCACCCAGTTCCTGTATCTATCCAATGTTGTCCTTCACCTGACATGACCCAGCCGCACCCTACTGACCAACAAACACAGTCGTGTCCAACTGACCCTTGGCCTGTACAATCTTGCCCTGACATTGATAATTTGCTAGACTCACTTTTGGATGAATTATCAAACCCAATGTCAAAAGTTGAACCACCTCAACCAGTCTATGATTTTACATGGTTTTAGGATGACTATAGGCCTAATCTTAATAAATATTTCTTTCCACTAGTAGCCTAATATTCAAGGATGTATGTTACCTATTTGTTACTTATGTATTCACATTTAGTTTATATAGAGATTTATCTTATTTTAAATTCTCTGTAGCCTTCATAATATTACCTACTTATCTTAATTTAATTAGCCTAATGTTTTGTTCCACGATAAAAAAGAATTAGTAATATTGAAGGATGTATGTATTTGTTACTTTTGAGTTTACATTAATTTTACATAAAGATTTACTTTATTTTTAATTCTGTGTAGCCTACATAGGCCTAATATTGCATACTTATCTTAATAAATGTTTTGTTCCACTATTAGTAATATTGAAGGATGTATATATTTGTTACTTTTATGTTCACATTAAGTTTACATAAAGATTTACTTTATTTTACGTTCTCTGTATATAATATACCGGAATTATACTTTTATAACTACTAAAGCTATATTGTAACTTATGTATTCTATGTATTAATAAGGAAATCCTTTAAAGAATGGTTTTAATATTATTCCTGGTTTAGTTTTGTATATTACTTTAACTTGGACAAATGTTATAAATACAGTATGGTTATACATAGCTATGGTTACTAAGTACCGTACTGTATTATACAGTATGTTAATTAATGAGGTTTATTTATTATCACAGCAATAGATTACCGGTACTTCATATTACACATTTCTTGGAGTACCTATATTAATTAATATTTTTTCTTTTACCTTTATTTTTTAATAAAGGAATAATAATTTTGTTAACAATGATATTAATCATAAACTCAGATTATGATATTTATCATTAAATAAAGAGGTCTAACCTAAAGCACTAATTTATATATTGTATTTGTATAATATTAAGTCAAAGTAAAGAAATATTAATTATATGTACAGTCGGCCACACTTCTGGCTGTTACAGTCAGTACTACAAACTCCAGGTGTCTAACGTTTGCATCCCTGACTTTCTGAATCATAGGCTCGAAGATTCTCAGTGGTGAAGAAGTGAGACGGTGCAGGGGGAGAAAGAGAGAGGGAAAGAAGGGGGAGGGAGGGGGGACCAAATCGTCTCACTTCTTCACCACTGAGAATCTTCGAGCCTATGATTCAGAAAGTCAGGGATACAAACGTTAGACACCTGGAGTTTGTAGTACTGACTGTAACAGCCAGAAGTGTGGCCGACTGTACCATTAATCAAAGAGGTCTAACCTAATTTAAAGCCTATATACAGTACTGTATTTATGAAAGTCTTTCTACCGTACTTCAGTTACAATGAAAATCACCTACACTTTCTGTTTATTGTATATTTTATGTGATTAGTGTTATAATAAAGTAACAATCATTATAATAAAGTTGTGTATTTCTACAACCTGATAATTATGTACTATATAATTCTGATAACTATAAGGCTCTGATATTTCCATATTAAAATCCATCCCAGCAAAAGTAGCCTATAATAGTCAGATGACTATCATAGCTTGGGTCACCTGCTGCTGCCTAGAGTGATTGATGGATTAATTGATATTAGGTGCTGCAACAGTGAGGTCATATAGAGCCAGAAAAGGTGATAGAGAGGTGAGACAGTAAGCAGTAAGGAAATAGAAAGAAAAGAACTAAAAGCTAGTGGTTCGGGCCAAAGGGGGGCCAAAGGGGCGCCCAAACCCTTAAAGTATTGCCCACATTACTAATACATGCAGGTAGTCTACGGGGTGTCTAGAGTACCGTAACATAAAGCATAGATTATATTTTCTGATGGAAACAATAAAATTATATTATTGACTGACTGATAAGAAAACTGTGTGGTACATAATGAAATATATTACCTAACATTACTATTCCATGGAGCTAAAACAGCTGAATACAGTTATAGCTGAAGTTAATAATAATATAGAGCAATGATATTATACAGCTAAAATAATATACAACGAAGGTATATTACCTTCAGTTATACAGCTAGGAAAATAAACTGCTAAAACATCCAGCTAAGGTAATATACAGCTTAGATAATACACACATTAGATAATAAACAACTAAAATAATATACCGGTACATTAATTTAAAATAATAGACGTAGGGTTGGGTGAGGGTAAGAGAGGGAAGAGTGGGGTGTGAGGGAGGTGAGAGGGAAGAGTGGGGTGTGAGGGTGAGGGAAGAGTGGGGTGTGAGGGAGGTGAGAGGGAAGAGTGGGGTGTGAAGGGAATGAGAGGTGAGAAGGGGTGTGAAGGGAATGAGAGGTGAGAAGGGGTGTGAAGGGAATGAGAGGTGAGAAGGGGTGTGAAGGGAATGAGAGGTGAAGAGTGATGAGGAATGAGAGGTGAGAAGGGGTGTGAAGGGAATGAGAGGTGAGATGGGGGTGATGGAGAGAAGGGAGGTGTGTGTGTGTGTAGGGGGGGAACCATAAGTCCATAACTGCCTCTCTATATAGCATTCTATATTTTCCTTTTATTTCTTTTTCTTCCCACCTTCTCTTTCCTCTTTCCCTCCTTACTCTCCTCCACTACCTCCTCCTCCCCCCCCCCCTCTCTCTCTCTCTCTCTCTCTCTCGTACATATACTGTAATTTGATATAATATATATTGTACAATGTTTGCCGCTCATGCATCAGCGTAATAAATTAATCAAAACAAAACAAAATATCTTTCTCGTATGGAGGTGCTGGGTCCCAAGGTGTCAGATGTTAAATGCCATGGAAAGAAACTATTACTAATACTACTATTACTAATACTACTATTACTACTACTACTATTACTACTACTACTATTATTACTACTACTACTACTACTACTACTACTACTACTATTACTACAACTACTACTATTATTATTACTACTACTACTACTATTACTACAACTACTACTACTATTACTACTACTACTACTACTATTACTATTATTACTACTACTACTACTACTACTACTACTACTATTATTACTACTACAACTACTACTACTATTATTATTACTACTACTACTACTACTATTATTATTACTACTACTACTACTACTACTACCACCACTACTACTACTACTACAATAAAGTGGTTAGAAATATAATAAAACAACACAAATGACATTTGTATAATTTCTATTGAGTATTAAGGGGGTGTGGGAGTAGGGGGCAGGCTTGGGGGGCGCGGGAATAGGGGCAGGCTTGGGGGTGCGGGAATAGGGGGCAGGCTTGGGGTGGGTAGAAAGTGTGTCCCATATTCCCGCACCCCCTTAACCCCTTCCTCCCGCACCCCCATAAGCCCCTCCAAGCCTGTCCCCCTATTCCCGCACCCCCCTAAACCCCCCAAGCCTGTCCCCCTTTTCCCGCACCCCCTTAATCACTTCTGAGAAACCTACAAAGAGAAAAACAATGACAGGAATCCCATGTTTATAAAGTAAAATGGCGGCCATTTTACAAAATGGCCGCCAAAGGTGACCAAGGTAATAATTATCTTGAGGGAGTCCCTATCCAGAATTATTCATAATTTCAATGATATATATATATAAGGTTAAAACGGTGTTATATATATAAGGTAATAAGGTAACATTTATAATTACATAATTATGTAATACAACTTTTACCTGATAATCAGGTTCAAACTTGATGCATCACTTTTCACTTTGACAATTATTAAATGGATTTTATTTACTTTATTACTCAAATCAAACTTGTCCTTATTTAATTAAAAATTAATTGGTATATTATTTAAATGGAAAATAACTATTTTGACCCTCAAATATTATTATTACTGTATACAAAATACATATGGAAATAGAAAAGCATTAAGGCTGGTTTACACGGGGCAACATGAAATGGGTGTTGCCGGGCCCTTCCCTTCCCGGCTATATAGGCTATATTGTGGGAGTTTGGTTCCCAGCAACGAAAATACACCAAGGCAGGTCACGTTGAAAAAATGATAAATACACGAACACAAACAAAAACATAATAGCCTACACGCATACACATGAACACACACACACACACACACATATCTTATTCAAGTGTACGAGTATCAACCTAAACCTGGCTGATAAAAATAGATTTAAATATGAGAAGTGGACTGAGTGTTTGGTGAGGAAAAAGATCTGAAACATTTCATCTTGCATTGTGTGACCTACGAAGAAGTGAGAAGAGAAAACCTGGCAGGAGGACATTATAATCGGGAACCTGCTACTATTTAACAACAATATAATGGAAAAGTGCAAGGAAATAGTGTACAAGTTAAGGAAAATAAGAGAAAAGAAAATTAAGAATAGTTCATCAAAGGACATAACGTTAGAGATTTGAAACTAATTAGACCCAGACCGTCAAACCACGTAGAAAAGTATGATGAGGAAGGACCGATACAAAAGCAATACTTCTGATATAGGCCTATAATACAACTCCTACTTAACAGCAGAACACTAACACCTTAGATTATAATCTAATAAAACTATAACACATCAACTCACAACATTATAATAACCTTCCCACCTTGTTATCAAACCACACACCTTAGATTATAATAGGATTATATAGGATTATAGTAGGCCGTTGTCACACTGCGGCTCCGCCGCTGCGGCCTCGCCGTACCGGCGGAGACGCAAATCCTGTACCACGTCACACACAGTGGTATTGAGCACAATTTGTACTAATATTAATTAAATACATGACGGTATTATTACAGAAGTACTGTGTTTTTGACCAGGGCTACAAAGTGTTACCACATCCGGCTAATAAGTTAGACCCGGGAATTTGCCCCAGTCAGTCTTTGATAGATTACACCGGTTATATCCCGGTAGTTTGCCCAGGTTAGGTCCCGGTAGTCTAGGTTAGTCAGATTAATTTCCAAATTATGTTTGTAAAACGTGGCTCCATCTCCGAGAGAAACATCATAGATGAAAAATGTCTTAACTTAGAATGGTCCAAAATAGTGGGTAATTATACTAAGTTAAAATATACAATATAGTAAACTTAACTTAGTACTTATCTATTTTTACCTACATAATAAATTATGTTACTCTATATAAAAGTTTAGGAATAAACAGAAACAAAAGATTTCTTACCTTTCTCATCTCATTTCTTTCTGTAACTCCAAGTCGTCAGTTTTCCTAAGTTACAAAATTTCATTTATATTAATCCATAACTTTTCCATACAATGTTTAATAGAGTAATTCTTTTGTACTTTTTTCCCAAAGAACTGGTTTGTGTTGGACGTGTTGTATAATTTATATAACTTTAGTTAAATAAATCCACGTTAATCTGGTTGTGTTTCCTGGCATACTTTGGAGGAATCAAACTATTACTATCTCCATATAACACAAACTTAATTAATAAAAAGTATTTAAAGTTAGAATTATTCACTTTATACATTACGTTAATTATAAATATTTTGTGTTCACTCAATAAATAAATAAAGGTAAAGATACCGACATTTTAACTAACGTTAAATGATTATTTTTAACACTCACAATAATTATTTATATTTTTCTATATTGTGGACAAAGGCGGTAATAATGTTTTGTGATAACCAGATATCTATTATATGACACACACATCCTCACCTCACACAAGTTAATGGTAAACTGACAATATTTTACCGCCAAATTGCCGGCGTCTTCAAACCTTGGCTATATTCCTTCATAAAACCAGCCCAATATCCAGCCAATACTAGCCCAAACACTCAACCATATAACCAATTGGTTGATAATTATATTGACATTTAATTCATTTAATATAAATAATATTTTATAATACCTGTCAAGTACTGTAATATCATAAAAATAACCCTACAACATTAAATACATAACCCAGTTTGTTGAAGTAACTAGCCATAGTGGGCGTGAAAATGTCTTTATAAAGCAACACTCCTCAATGGAGAGAAAAACTGTTGAAATGTTCAAATTAATATACATTGTATATTAGGAATTGTTGTGTGTGTGTGTGTGTGTTATTTGGGGTTAACGACTCTATCGGCTACATAATGGTTATTAATTAAGGCGATATATTTATAGATATATTTATATATGGAAAAATGTACTGTATGTGTGTGTGTGTCAGGGACTCAGGGTATATAATGTTATGGTCATTAAAGAAATATATTTATAGATATGTATGTGTGTGTGTGTGTGTGTGTGTGAGGGTATGTGTGTCCGGCAGTGTGTGCAGTGTGTGTGTGTGTGTGTGAGGGTATGTGTGTCCAGCAGTGTGTGTGTGTGTGTGTGTGTACATGTGATGTGGTCGGCAGGTAAGGCACCAAGGCAGGAGGAGGTCTGTGTTTGGACAAGCAGACATTCGTTGTGTTTGTTATTTGGGTTTAACGCTAATCGACTACGTATTACATTAGTACGTAATGATTATTAAGGCGATATATTTATTAAGTAACAGAGTGTATGTTGTTGGACTCATCAACACCTCCACTTGACAACACCACTTCCTCTCTAAGTTGCAGGGTGAAGTGGTTTAACACTTGACTATTTAAATTTATTTTAATAGTTCGTCTCTCTGCTGCCACCATCACTGAGGGATGGAGAGAAGGTGTCCTTCACTGTGGAAGAAGGGAGTGGAGCCGGGCTTGATGGTGGTAATGTCCTATGCTATAATAGTCACTCCATCTCCATGCCCGTGGGAGTAATAAGATGACTGACGTCCAACCACTGCAGCAGCAGGCAGATAATATTGTTACCGTCTGTACTAAGACTGCTGTTGTCTTACATGTAGCTGCAAAAGGGCTATAATATTAGGTTGTCTTTCCGACCTCCTCCAGGACATTTTCGGGAGAAATGGCTTGCCACCAATGGCCATTTCTCCTGATTTACAACCATCCACAATCACTACTATAATACCACCATCACCAACACCACCACAACCAATAACCTTGAAAAGTTACAAGTTATTTATAAATAGTATTTATACCGTAGTGAGAGTAACATAATAGGCTTGGGGGGCCTAATATCCATTTCAGAGACAGTGAGTCATCGTTTTTCACAAATATCTTTCAAACTAATTAATTGATCAGAATGATACTTTGACACAATATATAAGACACCTTCCGCTAATTTTTGGTAAAATAGGACATTAACAATTGGTGTTAGTGAAGGCGTTTACTCCTGACGTAAAGTTGGCAAAGTTAGGCTATATGAGACGCCAATAGGCTACATCCTTTACCTCCATATGTCCCTTACCACTCTTTCCCTCACCTCATCCTTACCTCCATTACCTCTATATAATAATATACAAAGTTGTATGATTGGCCATTAGGCTACTAATGTTTGTACACATTGGAACGTCCTCTACCTCCATCCCTCTATGTTAATATACAAAGTTGTACTAATTTACATATTGGAACGTCCTTTACCACCATCCCTACCCTAATCATTACCTCCATTACCTGTATGTAATATACAATATGCAATATAATACCATTTACCATTAGGCTATATGTTAATTATCAACATATGCTCAATTGTTTGCATCACTTTTCCTCCTATTATGTTTATAATACGAGAGAAAGAGAAAGAGAGACATTTCATAATTTCCTTACCATCCTATTATGTTGTGATATATTTTTAATACCATATCTTACCTGCTCGTAGTAAACACGTCAATACGGCGGGGTAAAGGAATTAATAGATGGTAATAGTAACTACATTATATTAAGTGAATAAGATGATGGTATGCATACCCTCTTTAGTCTAAGATACTCACGTTTAAATAACTTTAGGACATACAATAATAATGATTAAATTAACACACACATTCTACAAACACTAACATATTTATGATATCCACTATTAATTATTTTAACATAATATAGAGTGGTCAGGGAGGAAGGGATGGAATGGGGGATAATGGATGTTTATAGGCTATACATAGCCTATGTTGGTGATGTTAGACAATGTCATTTGGCAATGCTCTATATTACCAAATATTAGTGGAAGGTGTCTTGTACATTGTGTCAAAGTACAATTGAGATCAATTAATTACCGTAGTATGAAAGATATTTGTGAAAATGACGACTCACTGTCCCTGAAATGGATTAGGCCCCAGTAGTAGTAGCCTAACACGACTTGATTCTCTCTCTCCGCTTTGTAAAACCATTTAAACACTTGTCTCAATAATATTTGATAAACTCAGTTACCTAAATCGGACACAAAGCAGATGCTGGGACCGCCAAAAGAGAAACAGGGAAATGGTGAGAGTATGAGATCTGTTTCGTCGAAGGTAACGGAAGAGAGGACAACTGGGTCAAGGTCATGTAGTATATCCCCGAGTCAATACACACATTAACTGATCTTAAAGTTCATTACACTTATGCTGTGTGTAAGGGTAGAGTACAGTTTGCTACTTGAGATGGAAGTAAGAGGGAGACAGAGTAGGGGATCGGGGGGAGGCTAGAGACTGTATCATGCTATTGGTTACTTTTTAACACGTGGTACAGCAGCACCACATCTACCAACCCAGAGCTGTGTAAAGTCATGGTCTAATGTACTGCAACCTGGTGAATAAAAGCGAGCTATTCGAGTTAATTTTATGAACCAAAATTGCACACACCAACAGCTATAGTTTCGGATCATTTTTCGAAGCCATCTCATTGGAAGGTGTTGCAGTACATTAGACCATGACTTTACCAGCCAAGGATCATACACACTGTTTTGGCTGGTATTTATCTGACAAGAATTTATTTACAATTTTGTAGAACCTGGTCTTACTATATATAACCATTATTTGAAAACATTTTTTTCTTAAACATTTTTTTTTTCAAATAATGGTTATAGTAAGACCAGGTTCTATAAAATTGTAAATAAATTCTTGTCAGATAAATAGCAGCCAAAACAGTGTGTCCCAACAGTTGAGAGGGAGTCCGTTTATCTATATAACAATTGTCAAAGAACCTCAGTAAATTCTATCCTCATATTAACTTTCGATACATTTTAATGAACTCTTTTCGTATAGGTTCACTATTCCGAGTCAAAGAGCCTATGCCTACTGACTTGTGCTCGTCGGTAGTTTACCAGTTTACTTGCCCTATTATAGCTGCCAAGCAGGGTATATTAGGAGCACCAGGCGTCCACTCAAAATCCGCACCAGCGAGCATATGGGTCAGTCAGACAGAACGGGTCGTAGACTACACTCTCCTCCTTTCTCTGCTGTAAGGGAACTCTGTGAGTCCTGTGATATTTTACCAAGTTCTTCTCATTTTAAGGTATTGAGACAGTGTCCTTCCTGTTCATCAAACTAGAAAAGCCTCAGTTAAATAACACCCTTTCCTCATATCCCCTTCGTTTTTAATTGATATAATCTTATAATAAGTGATAATGTTTGTAATTCCTTTCGGTGTTTGTGTTTTTTTTAGATCACTGATGATGACATAAGATATGTCGAAACGTTTGAAGAAATGAATAAACTTACAAGATGTTGTTCGTCACGACTTTGGCTATCCTCTTCCTAATACAATAATAATGATTAATTAAACACACATTCTACAACACCAACATATTAATGATATACACTATTAATTATTATAACATAATAGACTGGACACTGAGGGAGGGACGTGATGAGGGATAACTCTCTCTCTCTGGTATGACCTTGAAAGCGGAGTGAAGCAGTGAGCAGTGTTAATCTGTAGTGTCCTTCCTATGACCTATATATATCCCTTCCTTCACTCAGTACAGTACCAGTAGTAAAGACCAAGTGGGTTTGGGTCCTATTATAACACACACACACACACACATAAACATACTTACTGCCTGTACTGATGACAATATATCACAAAATACTATATAATAATATTGATCAATCCTATATCTGTAGTGGGTAATAGACCTATTACAACACACACTTGCTGTCCGTACTAATGACAAGATATTACAAGATACTATAATATCATCAGTGCTATATCTGTAGTGGTTTTTGGTCCAACACACACACACACACTTTCTGCCTGTATTGATGATAACATATCACAAGATACTAATATTGATCAGTTCTATATCAGTACAGTAGTGGTTTTTGGTCCAACACACACACACACACTTTCTGCCTGTATTAATGATAACATATCACAAGATACTAATATTGATCAGTTCTATATCAGTAGTGGGTTTTGGTTCCATTACAACTCACACACACACACACACACAGGTAATATATCACAAGATACTAATATTGATCAGTGCTATATCAGTAGTGGGTTTTGGTCCCATTACAACTCACACACACATACAGGTAATATATCACAAGATACTATAATCCAACAACAGGTATTCCTTTATAACCTTGATATATAAAGGTTTTACTGGTTTAGGTCTGTAATTATTATGTAGTGAAATATTTGTTTATTGTTGAACAACAGGTGTTTCATTATTATGCAATGAAGTACTTGTTGGAATACAGATGAAATAAATTATCAACTTTAAAGGGTAATTCATCACCAGTAGTAAACAGGAAGTGTAAAAATAGTATAGAGCTACTTTTGTAATTCAAATGTAATGTACAAAACGTTATTACAAGTTGTTATAGAGCAGAAGGTGAAAGGAAACAATTATGGAAATAACACACAATACTGGATTAACGAACTTGGTCATGCAACTGTACATAATATTATTATTATATAGGATTAAATATACATCAGGGTTGAAAAAAGTAAGTTTATTTTATATTCTTAATTAAATACTTTATATTGATTACTAAAACAATTAAATATAATAAGTCCTTTTCATTAAGAATACAATAATAAAAAGCTCGACATTAAAATAATTGATTTATAAACAAATAATAATAAATATTTTGGTAATATACAATAAATCTCCAAACCAAATAAATACAATATTTTAAAATAATTATCTACATTGTAAAAAACAAAAAGTACCGGTAATAATAATGTGTCGTCAATGTAATAAATATATAATACCGGTATGTACTACATTAAAGATTTAGATATAATACACTATTGTAAATGTTTAGATAACGTTAACAGTACAGAAATAAGAATTGGAAATATTAAACTTTATTACAAATACTGTATAATTTATGTGATGAATAAATATAGTGACCCGACAGGCTATATAATATTAAGAAAGAAAGGTTTTGGTAATATAGGATATAGTAGTTATATAATTAATGTGATATATAAATATAGTGACCCGTCAGGCTATATAATATTTAGAAACAATTAACAATATTACAGTATTAGGCTTTGGTAATAGTGGTTATATAATTTATGTGATGTATAAATATAGTGACCCGTCAGGCTATATAATCTTTAGAAAGAATTAACAACAATATTATTAGGCTTTGATAATAGTGATTATATGGTTGAATTGGTGGTCAGTTGGTGAGTATCATATAATTACATTAGTTGTTGTTGTTGTGATAATGGTAATTAGGCCTATGAGGTTGAATTGGTGGTTAGTTTGAGTAAGAATCATATAATTATATTAGTTGTTGTTGTTATTATTTGACACATTGGTTGGCAAATCGTTTATTGTATTGTTGTCTTTTTTTGGCTCGGCCTGTCTTTGATTTCTTCTTCTCTTTCTTATCAACTTTGGGGGTTTGACTTTTAACTTTACCAGCACGGGAGAGTGAACCGTGTACTTTACCTCCTCTTAATGTTATATTGACGTCTATAATTACGGAGGTTATTGTTGACAAAAGCAGAGTATCATCATTAAGTAAAATTCCCGATGCATACAATCTGATGTCATTAAAAGGTAAATCATCAGCTTGACTGAGAAAAGTTCTTATATGAGCCACTGTCTGTCCTTCATCAATATGAATGACGTGTGTCCCTCTTGATGAACGAAGTAGTAACTGTTTCAGCTGGACTGTATTGTTCAAAGGTGCCATTCTGTGGAAAACAAAAAACATTAATTAATATACAAGTAACTGTATGATATGTATTAATAATATAATAATAAAGAGCTATAGGTCAATATATCTGTTGAATAAAATAATCATTACCGGTACTTAATAATAATATTACCGGTACCAGCTGTGGGATATATATTAATACCTTAGGAAAAAGAGTAATACAGTAATGTCAACACTATCCATATTTGGTACAATAAAAGTATTACAGGAATGTTAAACAAGGACAAGTGTTATTTGAATATTAAGTAAGCCAAAGTAATAATTACTCATCATTCATTAGCATAATCAAGTTGAAACACCATTAGCCACCAAAAATTATCACCATTTATTTATTACGTATTTTATCAATACTTTTAGGCTAGAATATATCGTTTGTTTTGATCTGTATGTTATTTGAAATATGATGATACATATAATAATATAATTATAAGCCAAAGTAATAATTACAACTAATTATTCATTAGAATAATCAAGTTGCATCATAATAATTATCCACGACAATTTCTCTTCCACCTTCCATCTTAAAATATATAAATTATAAGGTATAATATTATATATTGAAGTTGTGGATATTTATATGGATAATAAAGAGGAATTCGAATACTTACAAAATAATATAGATAAATTATATGCTCACGTGATCATGTCACATAATTGTTTTTATTAAATAACACTTGTTCTTGTTTAATTAAAATTTAATTTGTGTATTATTTCAACGGAAATTAACATTTTAGACACTATTATATATATATAGATATAGGCCTATATATAGTAAATACATAATAATATTATCTTTATTGGTTGATAGTCACGTGACAAATTACTGGTCATGTGATCCTGTCAAGGGTATATAAGGAGGTGAGCAAGGTGTGTTGAGTCATTGTATACTGCAACTCTGACATGGTGAGACGTACACAAATGTACTCCCATTTCAGTTCATACAAACCCTACCATTTGACCACGCAAATCAACATTAACAGGTAACAACCATTTATCTATCATTAAATAACTAATTAAACCAATTGGATATAATAATAAATCAATAATTAATAGAAAATAAGACTAAATATGAAAAGTTACAACTATAGTTAATCCATAATATATGTTTATATTAACTTGTATATTAATTAATGTTTTTTTCTTTCACAGAATGGCACTTCAATATAACAACACAAACAAGCAACTCCAGAAGCAGTTATTACTTCGGTCTTCTTTTGGGACACACGTCTTTGACATACATCCCAAACAAACAGTGACTGACATACGCTCATTTATAAGTCAAGTTAATGATATACCCATTAATGATATTAGACTATATGCATCTGGAATATTATTGAATAATGATCATCAGCTTTTGTCAACTATTACCTCTGTTATTATTGATATTAATGTAATACTGAAAGGAGGTAAAGTACACGGTTCACTCTCCCGTGCTGGCAAGGTTAAAAATCAAACCCCCAAAATACTAAAGAAAGACAAGAAGAAACCAAAGACAGGAAGAGCAAAGAAAAGAAAACAATACAATAAACGATTTACCAACAATGTATCTGATTAATAATAAGGAAATATTTAACAGACTTTAACAATTAAAATATATAACAAAAATAAAACAATGTAATAAACTATTTACCATCCATGTATCTGTTCAGTAATAAGTAAATATGTTTCAGGCTTCAACAATTAAACTATATAACAGAAAATAATGTAATAAACTATTTACCAACCATATATCTGATTAGTAATATGTAAATAGGTAACTTTGCATTGAGGACACATTAATATTTCTTTCAGTTTATAATGTTTTTATTTACAGTAGATATCCAAATATTTAATAATAGCAATACAGTACTTTTGTAATATAACTTTGCATTAAGGACACATTATACAGTATAATGTTTTTATTTATAAACAACAAACCACTGTACACTACATATACAAATATTTAATAGTAACAGTAATGCATTGAAGACACATTAATTTCTATTGGGTTTGTCATCATACTGTATTATTATTTGGTTTGGAGATTGCTTGCATTTAGTTTATATATTTTTGTTCTTAGTGTAATTTCCTTGTTGAAATTGTATAGCCTACTTAACCAAAGGAATTTATTGTATTTATATAAAGGTGTTTTATTTTCATATTCTAAATAAAATTAGTTTTTTTAATCAAGATGTATTCTTATTCCTATAATTCTATATACCAAATATATTACAAGTGATTACTTTATTGATCAAGAAGAGAATAAAAAAATAATCCTATTTAATTGGCAAGTTAAAAGAAATATTAATGAAGTGAATTATATGAAAATTGGAATAAAAGTATTTGATGACATGACTTGACCTAAGATGACATGACCTGGCTTGTCAATACTTATATAGGGTGTCTAGTCAATACTACACCAAGATAACCTTTCCACTGTTACCACACCACCACATCCCTTCACTCCAATATTAACACGTTATAATACTGTTGGAAAACTCACACCAATATGATAATTACCCTAGGGTTCAATTTGGGTCCATAATATTATCACACTTGTCAACACTTTACACCTAGGCCTACTTAACCTTCACACTAAAATATTCCTCTTAACTCCAATATTAACACATAATAAATACTGTTGGAAAACCATAACACAGATAACACACTAATATGATAATTAGGGTTTAATTTGGGTCCATAATATTATCACACTTGTCAACACTTTACACCTAGACCTACTTAACCTTCACACTAAAACATTCCCCTTAACTCCAATATTAACACATAATAAATACTGTTGGAAAACCATAACACAGATAACACACCTCCACTTTGGACCCATAATATTAAACTCAACTCTACACATACAGTACCGGTACAGTACAGTACAGTACAGTACAGTACATAATATTAAACTCAACTCTACACATACAGTACAGTACCGGTACAGTACAGTACATAATATTAAACTCAACTCTACACATACAGTACCGGTACAGTACAGTACAGTACAGTACAGTACATAATATTAAACTCAACTCTACACATACAGTACAGTACATAATATTAAACTCAACTCTACACATACAGTACAGTATAGTACAGTACATACCATAATATCAAACTCAACTCTACACATACAGTACATACCATGTGTCACTTATTAAGACTTATAAGTGACATTGGTACATACCATAATATTAAACTCAACTCTACACATACAGTACATACCATGTGTCACTTATTAAGACTTATAAGTGACATTGGTACATACCTTAATATCAAACTCGTCAGCCTCGGCATTAATTACTACACGTAACCTCTCGGACATGAAGGAGACCAGCAGTTTACCTGATATAGAAAATAAATATCTACTCTAATCTTAGGAGAGTATTGGCCATGATCTTGAATACAACACAATAAGGGTTTGGGGATCCTTTCAACTTTTCCTCCTTTCCTTCTTACTTTCTTGTTGTCCGTCTTCTCTATTACGTTTTACAGAGGCTTAGACGGTCTTCCTCCTTCTAACCTACAATCAATCACAGTGGTGAAAAATCCAATTAAGTAAATAGAAGATACAGATTTCTATGAGGGAAGCAGCAGGTCTCGTTGATGTCCGAGAGGTTACGTGTAGTAATTAATGCCGAGGCTGGACTGGACACACCAATAATACCTATTAGTCTTAGGACACACAATATTAATTACGTGTTTTAATCTAATAAACATAATGTAGTTCATTTGTTTATTAACATTCGTAAAGACATTAGGAGGATTAGTTTCCATGTTTTAATAAGATGTATGATGACATATGAAAGATTTATAAATATTGAAACCCAAGACGTGTCGCTGAGATATATAGCCTAGGCCTAGTAGGCTAACCTAAAAAGATTAGGCTAAACTATAATAGCACCTTGACCAAAACTGACCAATGCTCACCACAATTTCACTTCATTATTCATATCTAAATGATGACCTTTTGCGATTACCTAAAAAGTGTTCCATCTCACAGTGATGTATCATTGCTTCTGATGATTACTTGTTTACTCCGGTATTACACTCTACATCTGTTCTCCTGTTGGTCCAGAGTTTTCTTTACTTTTATATTGTATCAGGCAGTGTAATACCAAACTGCATAAAACACTCCTCAGTAAAGATATAAAAACTGTATTATTCACTGTATTACTGAATGTTTCCAGCAGTTAGGTAGTAGCTTAACTTGGATCTCCTTCATACTAATGTGAACTACAGTAATTGTGGTCAAAGTTAAGTCAGTGTTTGTAAGAAAACCATGACCTCGGCTTGTGTCTTTCAATGAATGTGAATAATTCTGGCCCAGTCAGATGTAGGCTTATTTATTACTGAACTCTGTACAATAAACAGATAATACTAACACTATATTTTGGGCCACAGATGTAGGCTTGATCTGAACTTTATACAATAAACAGATAGGCCTATTACTAACACTATATTTTGGGCCAGACAGATGAAGACTTATTACTGCAATAAACAAATATTACTAACACTATATTCTGGCCCAGTCAGATGTAGGCTTGATCTGAACTTTATACAATAAACAAATAATACATTAGTAACACGTTAACACCAACACCGTACCACCAATATATCATCTATACTTCTATAGCCTTGACCACATAGGCCTAGGCTAAGTAATCCTTATTCTCTGTGTCGACAGATACATGAATAATGAGCCTTCTAATTTTAATTGGAAAGCACTTAAATATTGGTCAATATAATTTTATTTCAAGTTAGGTAAAATATGGTGTTTTGTGTATTGTTTCAGTGAATAATAAGTCTGGAATCATCATTACTTAACACCAACACACACATCCCCATATCCCTCGTTTCCCTATAGGCCTACCCTCTCCCTTCCTACACCCAGATTTCTCACCAAACAACGGAAAGGGGAGTTTTATATTTTATGTACCCGGTATTCTAGTATATGTTGTATTTAAATTGATGTAGGAAACGTGTGTATTTTTAGATAGACCATTTTACTTATATAGCGTCCATATATGGAGACTATAGCGAGCACGGTATAATGATTATAGTCCTTATACCGTGATATTATAGCGAGGGTTATATAGCGTCCATATATGGAGACTATAGCGAGCACGGTATAATTATTATAGTCCTTAATACCGTGATATTATAGCAAGGGTTATATAACGTCCATATATGGAGACTATAGCGAGCACGGTATAATTATTATAGTTATATTATTATATAATATAATATAGTATAATAGTATAATATAGTATAATTATTATAGTTATATTATTATATAGTATAATAGTATAATATAGTATAATTATTATAGTTATAGTATAATAGTATAATATAGTATAATTATTATAGGGTTATATAGTCGAGTCCATTCACTGACTTTGTCCACGAGTAAACAAACCCAATGTTGTCCCATTTCACTAAACACACCTCACAGTGGAGGCAACTGTACCACGTGATGAGGCGGCCATTTTGTGTGCGTTGTATGTACCACGTGATGAGGCGGCCATTTTGTGAGTGTTGTATGTATCACGTGATGAGGCGGCCATTTTGTGTGCGTTGTATGTACCACGTGATGAGGCGGCCATTTTGTGAGTGTTGTATGTACCACGTGATGAGGCGGCCATTTTGTGTGTGTTGTATGTACCACGTGATGAGGCGGCCATTTTGTGTGTGTTGTATGTACCACGTGATGAGGCGGCCATTTTGTGTGTGTTGTATGTACCACGTGATGAGGCGGCCATTTTGTGAGTGTTGTATGTATCACGTGATGAGGCGGCCATTTTGTGAGTGTTGTATGTACCACGTGATGAGGCGGCCATTTTGTGTGTGATGTATGTACCACGTGATGAGGCGGCCATTTTGTGTGTGTTGTATGTACCACGTGATGAGGCGGCCATTTTGTGAGTGTTGTATGTACCACGTGATGAGGCGGCCATTTTGTGAGTGTTGTATGTACCACGTGATGAGGCGGCCATTTTGTGAGTGTTGTATGTATCACGTGATGAGGCGGCCATTTTGTGAGTGTTGTATCGTATGTACCACGTGATGAGGCGGCCATTTTGTGAGTGTTAAACGTTTGTACCACGTGATGAGGCGGCCATTTTGTGAGTGTTGTTTGTACCACGTGATGAGGCGGCCATTTTGTGAGTGATGTTTGTACCACGTGATGAGGCGGCCATTTTGTGAGTGTTGTATCGTATGTACCACGTGATGAGGCGGCCATTTTGTGAGTGTTAAACGTTTGTACCACGTGATGAGGCGGCCATTTTGTGAGTGATGTTTGTACCACGTGATGAGGCAGCCTTTTGTAAACACCAGTAAATTTAGGTAGGCCTATTCCAGAACTCCATGGAGGTTAGGTGGAAATGTCAATTAAAAATGGTACACGACAATATGATTACCCTATGTACCTGTACGTGTAGTAAAATTAATATAATTATATAAATATATTATAGAGATAAATGTTTTAATAACAAAGTCGTCTTGTCCAATCACAATGTTCAGTTCAAATTTAAACTCTTGAACCTCATTGGCTAGGCTATCAATTATGAACATTCAAAATTCACAATCCTTGCACCTGATTGGTTAATATGAAGATTTGAAATTCAAATACTTCAATCTGATTGGATGATATAAAGTCACGTGACTAAACAATGATCAGCACCTGCGCCTGAAAAACTATAAAAGGAATGTGTGCATGTGTATTACATCATTGCATCCTTGAACCTTATAACTGACAGACGTACTCAACTACACTCCAGTTATAGGCACTGCAATTCCATACCTACAAGAAACATATCACATTATAAGCATTAAACAACCATTAAATAACAACCTGAATATATTTCAAAGAAGAAAGTCAATAATATAGTGATAAAATAAGAGTAAAGTGTCATAGTCGGTCATTATTTACACATCGAAAGGAACTAACATGGCAGAAACTACAAAATATAAGCGATTATTCCCAGGAAAGGAAGCCTTTTGTAGTTTTTTTGAAGAGAACTATATAATAACAAGAAAGCCAGGACACAGAGTACTCCGTAATACATTATATACAGAATATATAAAGTATTGCCAATCCAAACATCTTATACCTGCCTCTCTTGTCAACATTGGTATGTTGTTAGGTCAACTTGGGGTTAATAAGAAGGTCAGAATTGGTGGATATCGGGGTAAAGGTCAACAATATGCATATGTTGGTATGTGTTATATTGCTGACAAAGATGCTGACAATCCACGTATTCGTAGTAAAACATATAAAAAGAAGAAACCAACACCTACAAGGATTATTACGAATACAAAGACACACAGTTTGTGCAAGTTTCTTCATAAATATTACATTATAACTCCTGGCAACAATAATAATAATAATATTCCTGTTGGTGTTGATGAGTTCTCTCGTAATTATCATTATTATTGCCAACACAAGAACATAACACCTGTTTCAAAAGTAACACTAATGATATTTATGAAAGAGAGAGGACTCAACACTTGTCTACGGTTAGGTAATAAAAGTCAACTTTATTACTCTGGCCTAACCCGTCGCCTGACCTACCCTACTGCTGCCCCAGTTCCTGTATCTACCCAATGTTGCCCTTCACCTGCCAAGATGACCCAGTCTGACCCTACTGCTGCCCCAGTTCCTGTATCTACCCAATGCTGCCCTTCACCTGACATAACCCAGTCTGACCCTACTGCTGCCCCAGTTCCTGTATCTACCCAATGCTGCCCTTCACCTGACATGACCCAGTCTGACCCTACTGACCACCACCCAGTTCCTGTATCTACCCAATGTTGTCCTTCACCTGACATGACCCAGCCTCACCCTACTCATCAACAAACACAGTCGTGTCCAACTGACCCTTGGCCTGTACAATCTTGCCCTGATATTGATAATTTGCTAGACTCACTTTTGGATGAATTATCAAACCCAATGTCAAAAGTTGAACCACCTCAACCAGTCTATGATTTTACATGGTTTTAGGATGACTATAGGCCTAATCTTAATAAATATTTCTTTCCACTAGTAGCCTAATATTCAAGGATGTATGTTACCTATTTGTTACTTATGCATTCACATTTAATTTATATAGAGATTTATCTTATTTTAAATTCTCTGTAGCCTTCATAATATTACCTACTTATCTTAATTTAATTAGCCTAATGTTTTGTTCCACGATAAAAAAGAATTAGTAATATTGAAGGATGTATGTATTTGTTACTTTTGAGTTTACATTAAGTTTACATAAAGATTTATTTTATTTTTAATTCTGTGTAGCCTACATAGGCCTAATATTGCCTACTTATCTTAATAAATGTTTTGTTCCACTATTAGTAATATTGAAGGATGTATATATTTGTTACTTTTATGTTCACATTAAGTTTACATAAAGATTTACTTTATTTTACATTCTCTGTATAAAATATACCGGAATTATACTTTTATAACTACTAAAGCTATATTGTAACTTATGTATTCTATGTATTAATAAGGAAATCCTTTAAAGAATGGTTTTAATATTATTCCTGGTTTAGTTTTGTATATTGCTTTAACTTGGACAAAAGTTATAAATACAGTATGGTTATACATAGCTATGGTTACTAAGTACCGTACTGTATTATACAGTATGTTAATTAATGAGGTTTATTTATTATCACAACAATAGATTACCGGTACTTCATATTACACATTTCTTGGAGTATATTAATTAATATTTTTTCTTTTACCTTTATTTCTTAATAAAGGAATAATAATTTTGTTAACAATGATATTAATCATAAACTCAGATTATGATATTTATCATTAAATAAAGAGGTCTAACCTAAAGCACTAATTTATATATTGTATTTGTATAATATTAAGTCAAAGTAAAGAAATATTAATTATATGTACAGTCGGCCACACTTCTGGCTGTTACAGTCAGTACTACAAACTCCAGGTGTCTAACGTTTGCATCCCTGACTTTCTGAATCATAGGCTCGAAGATTCTCAGTGGTGAAGAAGTGAGACGGTGCAGGGGGAGAAAGAGAGAGGGAAAGAAGGGGGAGGGAGGAGGGACCAAATCGTCTCACTTCTTCACCACTAAGAATCTTCGAGCCTATGATTCAGAAAGTCAGGGATACAAACGTTAGACACCTGGAGTTTGTAGTACTGACTGTAACAGCCAGAAGTGTGGCCGACTGTACCATTAATCAAAGAGGTCTAACCTAATTTAAAGCCTATATACAGTACTGTATTTATGAAAGTCTTTCTACCGTACTTCAGTGACAATGAAAATCACCTACACTTTCTGTTTATTGTATATTTTATGTGATTAGTGTTATAATAAAGTAACAATCGTTATAATAAAGTTGTGTATTTCTACAACCTGATAATTATGTACAGGTACTATATAATTCTGATAACTATAAGGCTCTGATATTTCCATATTAAAATCCATCCCAGCAAAAGTAGCCTATAATAGTCAGATGACTATCATAGCTTGGGTCACCTGCTGCTGCCTAGAGTGATTGATGGATTAATTGATATTAGGTGCTGCAACAGTGAGGTCATATAGAGCCAGAAAAGGTGATAGAGAGGTGAGACAGTAAGCAGTAAGGAAATAGAAAGAAAAGAACTAAAAGCTAGTGGTTCGGGCCAAAGGGGGGCCAAAGGGGCGCCAAAACCCTTAAAGTATTGCCCACATTACTAATACATGCAGGTAGCCTACGGGGTGTCTAGAGTACCGTAACATAAAACATAGATTATATTTTCTGATGGAAACAATAAAATTATATTTTTGACTGACTGATAAGAAAACTGTGTGGTACCTAATGAAAAATATTAACATTACTATTCCATGGAGCTAAAACAGCTGAATACAGTTATAGCTGAAGTTAATAATAATATAGAGCAATGATATTATACAGCTAAAATAATATACAACGAAGGTATATTACCTTCAGTTATACAGCTAGGAAAATAAACTGCTAAAATATCCAGCTAAGGTAATATACAGCTTAGATAATACACACATTAGATAATAAACAACTAAAATAATATACATTAATTTAAAATAACAGACGTAGGGTTGGGTGAGGGTAAGAGAGGGAAGAGTGGGGTGTGAGGGAGGTGAGAGGGAAGAGTGGGGTGTGAGGGTGAGGGAAGAGTGGGGTGTGAAGGGAATGAGAGGTGAGAAGGGGTGTGAAGGGAATGAGAGGTGAAGAGTGATGAGGAATGAGAGGTGAGAAGGGGTGTGAAGGGAATGAGAGGTGAGAAGGGGTGATGGAGAGGAGGGAGGTGTGTGTGTGTAGGGTTGGGGGGGGGGGCATAAGTCCATATAACTGCCTACCTAACATTCTATATTTTCCTTATATCTCTTTTTCTTCCCATCTTCCCTTTCCTCTTTCTCTCCTTACTCTCTGTGGGGGTGGGACTGAAAGATATCAATGAAACTGGCTTTATAATAAATTACCAAAGCTTACCTTGCTGGAAATATGTAATCTCGTTGGTTGGCTGCAGCGAGTTACCCAGAGTTATATCCCTGTATCCTTCCCTCCAACACAATAAATTTATTTCTGGGTTCGTCCTGCTATATATGTATGATTATAGAGCATGCAATAAGGGTCAATTACCACACAAAATGCCAATTTTCTCTATTTATTAATAAATTCCAAGCCAACAAAATGAATAATTAAATTCAATCATAAAATAATCACACACACACACTTCCGTTCACGCTCCAATAGATAGCTATATACGTACGGTACTTACTCCTCGTCGCTCCTCTCCACACGTGCTTCCTCGGTCGCTCGTAGTACACGTGGACAGTAATATTACTTTACTTTAATATATTTATCACGAGCTAGCACTTCCCCTCGCACACACAGGAGACGGTAATTACGTTATCGTAATAGTAATGGAATCAAGCAACCCAGTTGGTATATTTCAATGTCAATTTCACACTCGTTTACTGTCCCTCGTACACACACACACACTCGTAATTCCAGCCAGCCCTCTCCTCACCTATATAATGACACCTTACTGATTCTCGTCTAGCGAATGAATAGTGAGTTAATTAACAATAAGTCTTGTGAAAAAGTAATTAAACAATTTCGACGTTACGTTAAAACTATAGGCCCCTAGGCAAAGCAACGAGGGCTGGATACGAGGTGTGTTCTTCGTCGAGTGTCTAGCTACCAACTGCTGTATTCCTTCAAAATCAAGCTATGGGTGGTGGAGGTTAATTACCCTTCTGACTCCTCCCCATTTAACCTTTTTTCTACCTGGCCCAACTGTCGGCCATGCTTGTCCTCCCTCTCATGTGTTCGCATAGCCTAGTCCTTGACTACGTTTACATATGTCACTCACACTTTAGTTATACATGCCTTCGATTAACCTATGACGTACTGTAAAATCCCAATAACTCCCCTTCCACTTCAAAATCAATTTCGATGAGTAGTAGATGCCCATTAGCATAATTATTAATGCAAAATATATATCCAGAGTAATGAAACACAGAATGGAGTGAATGGGTACTCGACCTCACCTGACCTGACCTTCCCTGTCTACCTGGGGATTAATAGCCTGCACCTATATTTCAAATTGCTCAACTCAATTCCTCTGTCTTTGTCTTCCTGACTGAGGAAAAATACCACTGTTCCATGCCTTATAGAACATTCCCCACACGTGGTGTCCTTTTGTTAATATATATATATAATATATAGCATCCTACTACTTACGTACGTTACGTTATGATCACGGATCAAACCGTGACATTCGCACACACAGAAGAGACATTGCTCTATGCAATGTTTAATAAAATAATGAAGTGGTAATGACGCCTTTGCATGTATAACTATTACAATAATAACTCACTCACACTTCACTCATTCTTGTATGTGTCATGACTTAATACCAGTTAAGTGTTTATTTTTGCCAATGAGTGAAAAACTCCTAACAGTTACTTTAACTTTAAAATCTAAGGAGAAACTCCGTGGCAAGAATAATTATACCTGGTAATGTCTAGTACCAATAGTACACATTTAAACAATATATAAGTGTGGTGTATGTAATACATTGTGTCATTGTTACATAATATGTAATAATAAAAATGCAAAAAAATTATTCTGGAGACCATCCAACTGCCATCAGTTCCTGTAAGGCAATATATATATATTAATTAATCATCCAAGACTCGAGTCAGGGATAACCGCTGAAACCCAAGTCTTGGAAGACCCAATGCAATATCCAAACATCAGACCGAGGTGAACCCCAATCTGAGTTTGGATAAAGGGTTTGTGCTCGTTGCACTCGAAGATAACAATAAAACGAGTAATTTAATCCTAACTATAACCCATAATTAGTTACTCGCTCGATTTCCTCAGGCAACCGTGACATAAGGTCTGCCCCAACGCTAGCACTTCCCTTTAAACCACCGATGGTCCCCGTGAACACGTAACCCTTCATCCTTCTCACCCTGACGAGCTTCCGTCGTCTGCTGGGTATATCCTTCTCCACCCTCGGGAGTTTCCCCAGCAGCGCTAGCCGTACCTACAGCTGGGTACTGTGGTTCACTATATGTATATGTAGCAGCAGCCGATCGCTGATAATAACCCTTATTACCACCGTGGTTATTATTATAACTCTTCCCGTTACTTCTCCCCTGGTAACGGTACTGACTTGACTGCTGAGAATAATAATTATTGCCTTGTTTCTTGGCGTGATTAAAGAGAGGATTAGGTTGTTGACGTACAACCTGACTCTGCTGCTGTGAATAATCATTATTACTCGACTTATTATATGACCCAGCAGAGTCTTGGGAAGGCTTATTTAACTGGGTTAAATTCTCACACGACTGAACCCGCGTGTGGTAACCGTATGCAGTAAAATGTGCATCCGACATTTCCACCATCTCCTTGAGGCAATTAATCTTATGGGTTTTAATCTGGGCCGACAATTCTGGAGGACACGACTTCTCCAGTTGCGTGCGAAGCAACAAATCCTTTATCCCCTCCAACGTCTTGGGTGTTTCGGCCTTATCAAACCACTGATCCAGGTGGCTAGCGAGACGTGCACTAAACTGTGCAACGGTCTCTTTATCTTGCAAGGAAGCACTCAAAAACTGCTTCCGTGCATCATCGACCGTCACCCCATATGCTTGTAACAGAGCTTTTTTCATGCTCGCATAATTCCTGGTGTCAGGATCGAGTCGGTAGAGGATACTAAGTGCTTTACCATCAAACAGATTAAGGAACTCTATTTTCTTTACATCGTCACCAAAGACGTATGTGTCTGCAAGCATCTCGAATCGCTCAATAAACGGTTCAATTTCGTCTCCCTCTACATACTTCGCCAGTTGTAGTCTCGGAGTTACTGTAGTCGGGCTTGCAATACTGCTTTGACTACCATTCGCCTGTGCTTGCAGTTCCACCATTTTCTGTTCGTGTGCCCATCTTCCTCTTTCATGCTCTCTCTCTCTCTCTTCTGCCTCTCTCTGTTCCTTTTCAGCCTCTCTCTGTTCCTTTTCAGCCTCCCTTACACTCACCCTTTCGAGCCTGTCATCCTCTTGACGACGCTCTACGTACTGTCGAATCTCGACAATATCTGTATATCCCAAGCTTCGGGCTTCCTCCATCAATTCCGCTACGGTATACATATTAAAATATTTTCTATTGTTTCCTTTGCCTTAATTCCTGGACAACCGTAATCTATCTACTCGTGAAGGTGTGCGCGTGTGTGACTGGAATTAATACAAAGAGCAGGTCCCTGTTCGGGCGCCAATTATGTGGGGGTGGGACTGAAAGATATCAATGAAACTGGCTTTATAATAAATTACCAAAGCTTACCTTGCTGGAAATATGTAATCTCGTTGGTTGGCTGCAGCGAGTTACCCAGAGTTATATCCCTGTATCCTTCCCTCCAACACAATAAATTTATTTCTGGGTTCGTCCTGCTATATATGTATGATTATAGAGCATGCAATAAGGGTCAATTACCACACAAAATGCCAATTTTCTCTATTTATTAATAAATTCCAAGCCAACAAAATGAATAATTAAATTCAATCATAAAATAATCACACACACACACTTCCGTTCACGCTCCAATAGATAGCTATATACGTACGGTACTTACTCCTCGTCGCTCCTCTCCACACGTGCTTCCTCGGTCGCTCGTAGTACACGTGGACAGTAATATTACTTTACTTTAATATATTTATCACGAGCTAGCACTTCCCCTCGCACACACAGGAGACGGTAATTACGTTATCGTAATAGTAATGGAATCAAGCAACCCAGTTGGTATATTTCAATGTCAATTTCACACTCGTTTACTGTCCCTCGTACACACACACACACTCGTAATTCCAGCCAGCCCTCTCCTCACCTATATAATGACACCTTACTGATTCTCGTCTAGCGAATGAATAGTGAGTTAATTAACAATAAGTCTTGTGAAAAAGTAATTAAACAATTTCGACGTTACGTTAAAACTATAGGCCCCTAGGCAAAGCAACGAGGGCTGGATACGAGGTGTGTTCTTCGTCGAGTGTCTAGCTACCAACTGCTGTATTCCTTCAAAATCAAGCTATGGGTGGTGGAGGTTAATTACCCTTCTGACTCCTCCCCATTTAACCTTTTTTCTACCTGGCCCAACTGTCGGCCATGCTTGTCCTCCCTCTCATGTGTTCGCATAGCCTAGTCCTTGACTACGTTTACATATGTCACTCACACTTTAGTTATACATGCCTTCGATTAACCTATGACGTACTGTAAAATCCCAATAACTCCCCTTCCACTTCAAAATCAATTTCGATGAGTAGTAGATGCCCATTAGCATAATTATTAATGCAAAATATATATCCAGAGTAATGAAACACAGAATGGAGTGAATGGGTACTCGACCTCACCTGACCTGACCTTCCCTGTCTACCTGGGGATTAATAGCCTGCACCTATATTTCAAATTGCTCAACTCAATTCCTCTGTCTTTGTCTTCCTGACTGAGGAAAAATACCACTGTTCCATGCCTTATAGAACATTCCCCACACGTGGTGTCCTTTTGTTAATATATATATATAATATATAGCATCCTACTACTTACGTACGTTACGTTATGATCACGGATCAAACCGTGACACTCTCCTCCGCTTACCTCCCCCCCCCCAACTCTCTCTCTCTCTCTCTCATGGACGTGCTTGGTAGGTATAAGTTGTCAGATGTCAAATGCCGTGGAAAGGAACTATTATTATTATTACAACTATTATTACTACAACTACCACCACTACAACTACTACTACTACATCTACTACTACAACTACTACTACTACTATTACTACAACTACTACTACGGTACTACATCTACTACTACTATTACATACGGTACTTCTAAACCTGAAAAAAATTGACCCTTTTTCCCAATACAGTGGTTAGACTACCGTACTACTACTGCGACTACTAGGCTACTACTACTACGGTACTTCTACTACTAGGCTACTACCACAACATCACTACTACTACGGTACTTCTAATACTAGGCTACTACTACAACATCACTACTCTACATACTACTATACTACGGTACTATAAATACTTCTAAACCTGAAATAAAAATGACCATTTTTCCCAATACAGTAAGTTTAGTTCAGTTCAGTTAGCCTAGTTAGAAATAAAATAAAAAAACACAAATGACATTTGTATAATTTCTATTGAGTATTAATTAAGGGGGTGTTGGAGTAGGGGGCAGGCTTGGGGGGGTGAGAGTAGGGGGCAGGCTTGGGGGGTACGGGAGTAGGGGGCAGGCTTGGGGGGTACGGGAGTAGGGGGGTGCAGGAGTAGGGGGCAGACTTGGGGGCAGGCTTGGGGGTGCGGGAGTAGGGGGCAGGCTTGGGGTGGGTAGAAAGTTCCCCCCAAGCCTGTCCCCCTCCTCTCGCACCCCCCTAAGCCCCCCCAAGCCTGTCCCCCTATTCCCGCACCCCATTAATCATTTCTGAGAAACCTACAAAGAGACACAATGACAGGAATCCCATGTTTATATTTTGTAAGATGGCGGCCATTTTACAAAATGGCCGCCAAAGGTGACCAAGGCAATAATAATTATCTTGAGGGAATCCCTATCCAGAATTGTTCATAATTTCAATGATACATATATAAGGTTAAAACGGTGTCATATATATATATATATATATATCAGCAAGGTAATAAGGTAACATTTATAATTACACATGTAATACCGTACAACTTTTACCTGATAATCAGGTTTAAACTTGATGCATCACTTTTATCTTTGATAATTATTAAATGGATTTAATTAATTTATTACTCAAATCAAACTTGTCCTTATTTAATTAAAAAATAATTGGTGTATTATTTGAATGGAAATTACTATTTTAACCCTCAAATATTATTATTTTTCGTTTTAATAACAAAGTCGTCTTGTCCAATCACAATGTTCAGTTCAAATTTAAACTCTTGAACCTCATTGGCTAGGCTATCAATTATGAACATTTAAATTCACAATCCTTGCACCTGATTGGTTAAAATGGAGATTTGAAATTAGGCTAAAAAAAATTGCCACATTTTAGGAGGCAATCAAATACGGTAATGATCCCAAAAACGAAAGTCAAAGGTAAATAAATTAATACAGACCCATTGAACTGAAAAACATGGGATATAAAATAATGATGGCTGTTTTGAGAAATGGTATAGAAAAGCAAATAGAGAAAAATAATTGTGGGAAAGACAACCAAAGTGGATTACAGGAGGGAGGGTAAAAAATAACCCTCTCAATTAGAGGTATTGTATACAAAATACATATGGAAATATATTGTGGCAAGTCCCAACTGTCGGAGTTTTGTTCCCGGCAGCGGCAATACACCAAGGGAAGTCACGTTGAAAATATGAAATAATAGCCATCGTCAGTAAAGCATAAACACAAACATACACATATACACGAACACACACAAACACACACACGAATACACATGAACACTTTCACACACACCACACACTCATCTTCATTATTTTGGTTATGACTGTACACATCTCTTTCACACACACACCCTCTACCCCACTCTCTCTCTCTCTCTCTCTCTCTCTGTCACTACCCCTACCCCTACCCCTCTCTCTCTCTCTCTCTCTCTTTCTGTAACTAATAAATATTCAGATATACTTCGAATACCTCTAGAGTCAGTAAATAAATGCACTAGTTATAAGATTAAGATATCTTCAGAGGAGGAAAACTTTGTTGAACAAAGCCAAGACCCTTATTATTTAGGTGTGTAATATAAACAAATACCTAACATATGCCCAGCGTATTAATAAAGAACTGTCCCGCTGTAGACAGGCCCAGTCCACAGAGAGGCGTCAATGATCTTATTCAAGTGTTCGAGTAACAACCTGGCTGATAAAAATACATTTAAAAATCAGAAGTGGATTGAGTGTGTGATGTGTGGCGAGGAAAAAGATCTGAAACATTTCATCTTGCATTGTGTGACCTACGAAGAAGTGAGAAGAGAAAACCTGGCAGGAGGACATTATAATCGGGAACCTACTATTTAACAACAATATAATCGAAAAGAGCAAGGAAATAGTGTACAAGTTATGGAAAATAAGAGAAAAAATTAAGAATAGTTCATTAAAGGACATAAATAGATATTTCAAACTAGACCCAGAGCGTCAAACCACATAATATAAAAGTATCATTAGGAAGGACCGATACAAAGGCAACACTTCCGACATAATAGGCTACAACTCCTACTTACCTTAACGTTACATTATAATGTAATAAAACTATAACACATTAACTCACAACACTAGGATAATAATATTATTACCAACAGAACCTTCCCACCTTGTTATCAAACCACACACCTTAGATTATAATAGGATTATATAGGATTATAGTAGGCCGTTGTCACACTGCGGCTCCGCCGCTGCGGCCTCGCCGTATCGGCGGAGACGCAAATCCTGTACCATGTCACACACAGTGGTATTGAGCACAATTTGTACTAATATTAATTAAATACATGACGGTATTATTACAGAAGTACTGTATTCTTGACCATCAGGGCCACAAAGTGTTAGGTTCCGGGAATTTGCCCCGGTCACTTTATAATAGGTTACACCAGTATTATCCCGGTAGTTTGCACAGGTTAGGTCCCGGTAGTCTAGGTTAGGTTTAGGTCAGACTAATTTCCAAATTATGTTAATGTAAAACGTGGCCCCATCTCCGAGAGAAACACCATAGATGAAAAATGTGTTATTAAAGGGGGTTATCACACTATAATATAGCACCGCGTACGAGGTACTGTACACGTGACGCGGGACTGGTGGAATAACATTCTGAGAACGAGGAATCGAGGCGACATTCATGTGACAAAGATGGAATGGATACCCTATAATAGCCAAGACCATTCCTCCTATACAGAATCAAGTCAATAAATAATGTATTTATATACATTAATTCTAAGCAAAAAAGGTGGATTAATATCAGAAAACATTTGTGCAATACAAATATTATCGAGAAACAACAAAAAACACAATTAAAGTAGAAAATACGATGTCAATATTTTGCTGTGTTTACATCAAATTGCTTGTCAAGACTCCCGTGAGGCTGAGACCCAACAAGTGTTTATAACCCCGTGTAATTATAGCCCAGCACCAGTGTGATTGTTACTGCTGGCCATACATTCCTGCAGATTATTATTAATTCCGCCTTCAACCTCGTGTAGCCCCACACCACCAGTGTGATTATTGTTACTGGCCAGCCATACATTCCTGCAGATTATTATTAATTCCACCTTCAACCTCGTGTAGCCCCGCACCAACAGTGTGATTATTGCTACTACTGGCCATACATTCCTGCAGATTATTATTAATTCCGCCTTCAACCTCGTGTAGCCCAGCACCACCAGTGTCATTGTTACTGGCCAGCCATTCCTGCAGATTATTATTAATTCCGTCAGTCCCGCGTGTACCTCGTACGTGGTGCTATATTATAGTGTGATATCCCCTTTAGAATGGTCCAAAATAATGGGTAATTATACTAAAATATACAATATAGTAAACTTAACTTAGTACTTATCTACTTTTACCTACATAATAAATTATGTTACTCTATATAAGAGTTTAGGAATAAACAGATACAAAAGATTCTTACCTTTCTCATCTCATCAAGTCGTCAGTTCTCGTATAAAATTTCATCTATATTAATCCATGACTTTTCCTTACAATGTTCAGTAACGATAGAGTAGGCCTATACTTTTTGTACTTTTTTTTTCCAAAGAACTGGTTTGTGTTGGACGTGTTGTATATATAACTTAAGTTAAATAAATCCACGTTAATCTGGTTGTGTTTCCTGGCATACTTTGGAGGAATCAAACTATTACTATCTCCATATAACACAAACTTAATTAATAAAAGGGATTTAAAGTTAGAATTATTCACTTTATACATTACGTTAATTATAAATATTTTGTGTTCACTCAAGAAATAAATAAAGGTAAATATACCGACATTTTAACTAACGTTAAATGATTATTTTTAACACTCACAATAATTATTTATATTTTTCTATATTGTGGACAAAGGCGGTAATAATGTTTTGTAATAACCAGATATCTATTATATGACACACACATCCTCACCTCACACAAGTTAATGGTAAACTGACAATATTTTACCGCCAAATTACCGGTGTCTTCAAACCTTGGCTATATTCCTTCATAAAACCAGCCCAATATCCAGCCAATACTAGCCCAAACACTCAACCATATAACCAATTTGTTGATAATTATATTAACATTTAATTCAATTAATATAAATAATATTTTATAATACCTGTCAAGTACTGTAATATCATAAAAATAACCCTACAACATTAAATACATAACCCAGTTTGTAGAGGTAACTAGCCATAGTGGGCGTGAAAATATCTTTATAAAGCAACACTGCTCAATGGAGAGAAAAACTGTTGAACATTTCAAATTAATATACATTGTATATTAGGAATTGTTGTGTGTGTGTGTGTGTGTTATTTGGGGTTAACGACTCTATCGGCTACATAATGGTTATTTATCAAGGCGATATATTTATAGATATATTTATATATGGAAAAATGTACTGTATGTGTGTGTGTCAGGGACTCAGGGTGTATAATGTTATGGTCATTAAAGAAATATATTTATAGATATGTTGAAATATATGTGTGTGTGTGTGTGTGTGTGTGAGGGTATGTGTGTCCGGCAGTGTGTGTGTGTGTGTGTGTGTGAGGGTATGTGTGTCCAGCAGTGTGTGTGTGTGTGTGTGTGTACATGTGATGTGGTCGGTAGGTAAGGCACCAAGGCAGGAGGAGGTCTGTGTTTGGACAAGCAGACATTCGTTGTGTTTTATTATTTGGGTTTAACGCTAATCGACTACGTATTACATTAGTACGTAATGATTGTTAAGGCGATATATTTATTAAGTGACAGAGTGTATGTTGTTGGACTCATCAACACCTCCACTTGACAACACCACTTCCTCTCTAGGTTGCAGGGTGAAGTGGTTTAACACTTGACTATTTAAATTTATTTTAATAGTTCGTCTCTCTGCTGCCACCATCACTGAGGGATGGAGAGAAGGTGTCCTTCACTGTGGAAGAAGGGAGTGGAGCCGGGCTTGATGGTTGTAATGTCCTATGCTATAATAGTCACTCCATCTCCATGCCCGTGGGAGTAATAAGATGACTGATGCCCAACCACTGCAGCAGCAGGCAGATAATATTGTTACCGTCTGTACTAAGACTGCTGTTGTTTTAGCTGCAAAAGGGCTATAATATTAGGTTGTCTTTCCGACCTCCTCCAGGACATTTTCGGGAGAAATGGCTTGCCACCAATGGCCATTTCTCCTGATTTACAACCATCCACCATCGCTACTATAATACCACCATCACCAACATCACCACAACCAATAACCTTGAAAAGTTACAAGTTATTTATAAATAGTATTTATACCGTAGTGAGAGTAACATAATAGGCTTGGGGCCTAATATCCATTTCAGAGACAGTGAGTCATCGTTTTTCACAAATATCTTTCAAACTAATTAATTGATCAGAATGATACTTTGACACAATATATAAGACACCTTCCGCTAATTTTTGGTAAAATAGGACATTGACAATTGGTGTTAGTGAAGGCGTTTACTCCTGACGTAAAGTTGGCAAAGTTAGGCTATATGAGACGCCAATAGGCTACATCCTTTACCTCCATATGTCCCTTACCACTCTTTCCCTCACCTCATCCTTACCTCCATTACCTCTATATAATAATATACAAAGTTGTATGATTGGCCATTAGGCTACTAATGTTTGTACACATTGGAACGTCCTCTACCTCCATCCCTCTATGTTAATATACAAAGTTGTACTAATTTACATATTGGAACGTCCTTTACCACCATCCCTACCCTAATCATTACCTCCATTACCTGTATGTAATATACAATATGCAATATAATACAATTTACCATTAGGCTATATGTTAATTATCAACATATGCTCAATTGTTTGCATCACTTTTCCTCCTATTATGCTTATAATACGAGAGAAAGAGAAAGAGAGACATTTCATAATTCCCTTACCATCCTATTATGTTGTGATATATTTTTAATACCATATCTTACCTGCTCGTAGTAAACACGTCAATACGGCGGGGTAAAGGAATTAATAGATGGTAATAGTAACTACATTATATTAAGTGAATAAGATGATGGTATGCATACCCTCTTTAGTCTAAGATACTCACGTTTAAATAACTTTAGGACATACAATTATAATGATTAAATTAACACACACATTCTACAAACACCAACATATTTATGACATCCACTATTAATTATTTTAACATAATATAGAGTGATCAGGGAGGAAGGGATGGAATGGGGGATAATGGATGTTTATAGGCTATACATAGCCTATGTTGGTGATGTTAGACAATGTCATTTGGCAATGCTCTATATTACCAAACATTAGCGGAAGGTGTCTTGTACATTGTGTCAAAGTACAATTGAGATCAATTAATTACCGTAGTATGAAAGATATTTGTGAAAATGATGACTCACTGTCCCTGAAATGGATTAGGCGGCTTTAGGCCCCAGTAGTAGTAACCCAACACGACTTGATTCTCTCTCTCCGCTTTGTAAAACCATTTATACACTTGTCTCAATAATATTTGATAAACTCAGTTACCTAAATCGGACACAAAGCAGATGCTGGGACCGCCAAAAGAGAACCAGGGAAATGGTGAGAGTATGAGATCTGTTTCGTCGAAGGTAACGGAAGAGAGGACAACTGGGTCAAGGTCATGTACCCTGAACCAATAAACACATCAACTATTGTCTCCCTTGTTGTGACACACAATGTCAAGGTCATGTAGTACCCCGAGCCAATAAACACACCAATAGATCTTAAAGATCATTACACTTATTCTGTGTGTAAGTGTAGAGAGTACAGTTTGCTACTTGAGATGGAAGTAATAAGAGGGAGACAGAATAGGGGATCGGGGGAAGGCTAGAGACTGTATCATGCTATTGGTTACTTTTTAACACGTGGTACAGCAGCACCACATCTACCAACCCAGAACTGTGTACCAGCCAAGGATCATACACACTGTTTTGGCTGGTATTTATCTGACAAGAATTTATTTACAATTTTGTAGAACCTGGTCTTACTATAACCATTATTTGAAAACATTTTTTTCTTAAACATTTTTTTTTCAAATAATGGTTATAGTAAGACCAGGTTCTACAAAATTGTAAATAAATTCTTCAGATAAATAGCAGCCAAAACAGTGTGTCCCAACAGTTGAGAGGGAGTCCGTTTATCTAGTGTTACCTTTCTTTGGTGACGCTTCATTAAAACTCCAGCAACAATTGTCAAAGAACCTCAGTAAATTCTATCCTCATATTAACTTTCGATACATTTTAATAAACTCTTTTCGTATAGGTTCACTATTCCGAGTCAAAGAGCCTATGCCTACTGACTTGTGCTCGTCGGTAGTTTACCAGTTTACTTGCCCTATTATAGCTGCCAAGCAGGGTATATTGGGAGCACCAGAGGCGTCCACTCAAAATCCGCACCAGCGAGCATATGGGTCAGTCAGGCAGAACGGGTCGTAGACTACACTCTCCTCCTTTCTCTGCTGTAAGGGAACTCTGTGAGTCCTGTGATATTTTACCAAGTTCTTCTCATTTTAAGGTATTGAGACAGTGTCCTTCCTGTTCATCAAACAAGAAAAGCCTCAGTTAAATAACACCCTTTCCTCATATCCCCTTCGTTTTTAATTGATATAATCTTATAATAAGTGATAATGTTTGTAATTCCTTTCGGTGTTTGTGTTTTTTTTTAGATCACTGATGATGACATAAGATATGTCGAAACGTTTGAAGAAATGAATAAACTTACAAGATGTTGTTCGTCACGACTTTGGCTATCCTCTTCCTAATACAATAATAATGATTAATTAAACACACATTCTACAACACCAACATATTAATGATATACACTATTAATTATTATAACATAATAGACTGGACACTGAGGGAGGGACGTTGATGAGGGATAACTCTCTCTCTCTGATATGACCTTGAAAGCGGAGTGAAGCAGTGAGCAGTGTTAATCTGTAGTGTCCTTCCTATGACCTATATATATCCCTTCCTTCACTCAGTACAGTACCAGTAGTAAAGACCAAGTGGGTTTGGGTTCTATTATAACACACACACACACACACACATAAACATACTTACTGCCTGTACTGATGACAATGTATCACCAAATACTATATAATAATATTGATCAATCCTATATCTGTAGTGGGTAATAGACCTATTACAACACACACTTGCTGTCCGTACTAATGACAAGATATTACAAGATACTATTATATAATAATATTGATCAATCCTATATCTGTAGTGGGTAATAGACCTATTACAACACACACTTGCTGTCCGTACTAATGACAAGATATTACAAGATATCGGTACTATAATATCATCAGTGCTATATCTGTAGTGGTTTTTGGACCAACACACACACACACACTTTCTGCCTGTATTGATGATAAAATTTCACAAGATACTAATATTGATCAGTTCTATATCAGTAGTGGGTTTTGGTCCCATTACAACTCACACACACACACACATACAGGTAATATATCACAAGATACTAATATTGATCAGTTCTATATCAATAGTGGGTTTTGGTCCCATTACAACTCACACACACACACACACAGGTAATATATCACAAGATACTAATATTGATCAGTTCTATATCAATAGTGGGTTTTGGTCCCATTACAACTCACACACACACACAGGTAATATATCACAAGATACTATAATCCAACAACAGGTATTCCTTTATAACCTTGATATATAAAGGTTTTACTGGTTTAGGTCTGTAATTATTATGTAGTGAAATATTTGTTTATTGTTGTACAACAGGTGTTTCATTATTATACAATGAAGTACTTGTTGGAATATAGATGAAATAAATTATCAACTTTAAAGGGTAATTCATCACCAGTAGTAAACAGGAAGTGTAAAAATAGTATAGAGCTACTTTTGTAATTCAAATGTAATGTACAAAACGTTATTACAAGTTGTTATAGAGCAGAAGGTGAAAGGAAACAATTATGGAAATAACACACAATACTGGATTAACGAACTTGGTCATGCAACTGTACATAATATTATTATTATATAGGATTAAAAATACATCAGGGTTGAAAAAAGTAAGTTTATTTTATATTCTTAATTAAATACTCTATATTGATTACTAAAACAATTAAATATAATAAGTCCTTTTCGTTAAGAATACAATAATAAAAAGCTCGACATTAAAATAATTGATTTATAAACAAATAATAATAAATATTTTGGTAATATACAATAAATCTCCAAACCAAATAAATACAATATTTTAAAATAATTATCTACATTGTAAAAAACAACAAGTACCGGTAATAATAATGTGTCGTCAATGTAATAAATATATAATACCGGTATGTACTACATTAAAGATTTAGATATAATACACTATTGTAAATGTTTAGATAACGTTAACAGTACAGAAATAAGAATTGGAAATATTAAACTTTATTACAAATACTGTATAATTTATGTGATGAATAAATATAGTGACCCGACAGGCTATATAATATTAAGAAAGAAAGGTTTTGGTAATATAGGATATAGTAGTTATATAATTAATGTGATATATAAATATAGTGACCCGTCAGGCTATATAATATTTAGAAACAATTAACAATATTACAGTATTAGGCTTTGGTAATAGTGGTTATATAATTTATGTGATGTATAAATATAGTGACCCGTCAGGCTATATAATCTTTAGAAAGAATTAACAACAATATTATTAGGCTTTGGTAATATCCTAGTGGTTGTATAATTTATATGATGTATAAATATAGTCAGTGACCTGTCAGGCCATATAATATTAAGAAAGAATTAACAACAATATTATTAGGCTTTGATAATAGTGATTATATGGTTGAATTGGTGGTCAGTTGGTGAGTATCATATAATTACATTAGTTGTTGTTGTTGTTGTTGTGATAATGGTAATTAGGCCTATGAGGTTGAATTGGTGGTTAGTTTGAGTAAGAATCATATAATTATATTAGTTGTTGTTGTTATTATTTGACACATTGGTTGGCAAATCGTTTATTGTATTGTTGTCTTTGTTTGGCTCGACCTGTCTTTGATTTCTTCTTCTCTTTCTTTTCAACTTTGGGGGTTTGACTTTTAACTTTACCAGCACGGGAGAGTGAACCGTGTACTTTACCTCCTCTTAATGTTATATTGACGTCTATAATTACGGAGGTTATTGTTGACAAAAGCAGAGTATCATCATTAAGTAAAATTCCCGATGCATACAATCTGATGTCATTAAAAGGTAAATCATCAGCTTGACTGAGAAAAGTTCTTATATGAGCCACTGTCTGTCATTCATCAATATGAATGACGTGTGTCCCTCTTGATGAACGAAGTAGTAACTGTTTCAGCTGGACTGTATTGTTCAAAGGTGCCATTCTGTGGAAAACAAAAAACATTAATTAATATACAAGTAACTGTATGATATGTATTAATAATATAATAATAAAGAGCTATAGGTCAATATATCTGTTGAATAAAATAATCATTACCGGTACTTAATAATAATATTACCGGTACCAGCTGTGGGATATATATTAATACCTTAGGAAAAAGAGTAATACAGTAATGTCAACACTATCCATATTTGGTACAATAAAAGTATTACAGGAATGTTAAACAAGGACAAGTGTTATTTGAATATTAAGTAAGCCAAAGTAATAATTACTCATCATTCATTAGCATAATCAAGTTGAAACACCATTAGCCACCAAAAATTATCACCATTTATTTATTACGTATTTTATCAATACTTTTAGGCTAGGATATATCGTTTGTTTTGATCTGTATGTTATTTGAAATATGATGATACATATAATAATATAATTATAAGCCAAAGTAATAATTACAACTAATTATTCATTAGAATAATCAAGTTGCATCATAATAATTATCCACGACAATTTCTCTTCCACCTTCCATCTTAAAATATATAAATTATAAGGTATAATATTATATATTGAAGTTGTGGATATTTATTTGGATAATAAAAAGAGGAATTCGAATACTTACAAAATAATAATAGATAAATTATATGCTCACGTGATCATGTCACATACGGTAATTGTTTTTATTAAATATCACTTGTTCTTGTTTAATTAAAATTTAATTTGTGTATTATTTCAACGGAAATTAACATTTTAGACACTATTATATATATATAGATATAGGCCTATATATAGTAAATACATAATAATATTATCTTTATTGGTTGATAGTCACGTGACAAATTACTGGTCATGTGATCCTGTCAAGGGTATATAAGGAGGTGAGCAAGGTGTGTTGAGTCATTGTATACTGCAACTCTGACATGGTGAGACGTACACAAATGTACTCCCATTTCAGTTCATACAAACCCTACCATTTGACCACGCAAATCAACATTAACAGGTAACAACCATTTAACTATCATTAAATAACTAATTAAACCAATTGGATATAATAATAAATCAATAATTAATAGAAAATAAGACTAAATATGAAAAGTTACAACTATAGTTAATCCATAATATATGTTTATATTAACTTGTATATTAATTAATGTTTTTTTTCTTTCACAGAATGGCACTTCAATATAACAACACAAACAAGCAACTCCAGAAGCAGTTATTACTTCGGTCTTCTTTTGGGACACACGTCTTTGACATACATCCCAAACAAACAGTGACTGACATACGCTCATTTATAAGTCAAGTTAATGATATACCTGTAACGAGTGTTTGTGTTATGATTGTTTCAAGTTGTTTCGTTTGTTGGGGTTAAGGTTTTACTGAGTTTCACTGGATTGTTTTCATAGTTAGCTGGAGTACAGTCACTCGCCAGTTCCGGCCTGACTGCCATCCCGCACAGTCATGTCTCACCTGTCCACATATATACGAGCACCCCAAGTTTAATAACAAAGAAGCATACTTTTATCTGGTATATGATTATCCCCACTACCTACAAGGAACTCTACATGGTGTCAGGTGTGGGGTCGACTCAAGCCCCGTAAGGTGAACAGTGAACACTCAACATGGCGTCATCTTCCTTACCACCACCGCCAAGTTTTGACATTCACGATAGAAATGCAGCTGAACAGTGGAAGAACTGGAGGAGTCGCTGGGAGTGCTACGCTATGGCAACAGAACTCGACAAAAAACCAGGTACAAGTCTCCGTGCTGCTGACAGTGATAGGAGTCGAATCTCATAAAGTGTTCCCCACGTTGCAGCTTACTGAGGACGAAAAGAAGAATGTGAAGAGTGTACTTGATTCATTTGAACAGTACTGCATGCCGTTCAAGAACACAGGCTTCGAGAGGTATCGTTTTAATCTTCGTGGGCAGGAGCCGGGTGAATCGTTTGAGCACTATGTTACTGCTTTACGACAGTTATCCCTCAAGTGTGACTTTGACTCGATTACACCAGACCAGATTTTACGGGATCGTATTATGTTTGGGATCGCTGATAACACCGTACGAGATCGCCTGCTACGTGAAAAGGATATCACGTTAGCACGAACACTGGAGATCTGCCGAGCAAGTGAAGTATCCAGTGCTCAGCAGAAGGAAGTCAGCAAAATACAAGATGGAAACATTCACGCCGTGAGCCGAGGAAGACAGCCGTGGATGAATAGAACTAACAAGAATGAAGCAGATGTTCAACGGATTCCAGGTAACGCAAGGAAACCAGCAGGATGGATTAAGGAGTGTAGATTTTGTGGATTGGAGCATGAAATGAAAAAAGAGGCATGCCCTGCGTGGGGTAAAACCTGTTCTAAGTGTAAAAAAAATAATCATTTTGCAGTAAAGTGTTCAAACTCCAGAAAAGAAATGTCTCGTTTGGACAGGAAGTCAGTTAATAAGTTGTCTAATGTCAACTTAGAAGACGATTCTGATTCCGAACTGCAGGTTTACACAGTTAAGAGAGTTTCCAGTGTTGAACTTAGGGAGGAACAGACTGTTACTTTGAAAATAAATCCAAAGTGTGGCATACGTTTCCAAATTGATAGTGGAGCAGACTGTAATGTTTTACCAGTCCATGTGTATTCAGAAGCAACTGGTGATCGTGAGCTAAGAAAAGTGAGCCCATCAAACAGTACATTGTTCGGTTATGGACGAGTAGGTAAACGTTCAGTGGGACAAGTGATGATTAAAGTCTATCGTGGAAATCGTACATGTAACCTTAGCTGTGAACTAGTCAGTGGGAAGGAATTCCACTCTGTGCTGGGCTATGAGGCATGTGTGTTTCTAGATCTTTTGGAAATAAAAGACAATGATAAAATAAATCCTCTTGACAAAAACAAAGAAATGCAAATACATGTAACACAGAGACAACGTAAAATAGAAAATAAAGAAGACTTGAAACAACAGTACCCTCAGGTGTTCAGTGACTGTGACTCTGTGGGAAAATTAGATGAGACTTATAAGATAAGAGTGAATGAGTGTGTGCCTCCAGTACAGCATGCTCCACGTCGTGTGCCTGCTGCTATTCGTACTCATCTACAGGAAGAACTCTGCCGTCTAGAGGACCTCGGAATCATCTCTAAAGTTACAATTCCTACAGACTGGGTATCATCATTAGTTGTAGTGCCGAAAAAAAATGGCCAACTGAGAATATGTATAGACCCTAGGGATTTAAATAAAGCAATCAGAAGGGAACACTACCCAATGCCAACTATTGAAGACATCGCAACAAGGTTGTCAGGAGCTCGGGTGTTTTCAATATTGGATGTTAAGCAGGGGTTCTGGCATGTGCAGCTCGAAGAACAAAGCTCCTATCTCACCACGTTCAATACACCTTTCGGAAGGTACAGGTGGCTGAGGATGCCATTTGGGATTTCGTCGGCCCCAGAAATTTTTCAGCAGAGAATGCATCAACTCATAGAAGGCCTGCAAGGAGTTGAAGTAATGGCAGATGATTTTGTCGTTTACGGGTGTGGTGCTACACGAGAAGAAGCGATGGCAGACCACGACCGGAAGTTGCAAGAGTTTCTCTGCAGATGCAATGAACAAAACGTGGTCCTAGGCATAGACAAGCTTCAACTCAGACTCTCAGAGGTGCCTTTTCTAGGCCATGTTATATCTGAAGAGGGTATAAAAGCTGCGCCCCAGAAAATTCAAGCCATAGTGGAGATGCCTGCGCCAAATGATCTCTCTGGACTCCGTAGACTTCTGGGCATGGTGCAGTATCTTGCCAAATTCTTGCCTAGACTCTCTGACATTACCAAGCCACTAAGGGAGCTGACAAAGAAAGACGTTCAATTCGTGTGGAGAGAGGCTCAAGAGGAGTCTTTTAAAGCCTTGAAAAGTGCAGTTACTACAACACCTGTTCTTCGGTACTACAGCGTGAAGGACGAGGTTACTGTTCAATGTGATGCCTCTCAGTCCGGACTTGGTGCAGTGCTCACACAAGAGGGACATCCAGTTGCGTTTGCCTCACGAGCACTGACTCCTGCAGAACAAAGGTATGCCCAGATAGAAAAGGAGTGTCTGGCAATTGTTTTTGCTTGTGAACGCTTTCATGAATACATATATGGACGCAATACCATAACTGTTCAGAGCGATCATCAGCCACTAGAATCAATATTCAAGAAGCGATTAGAAGATGCACCATCGAGACTACAGAGGATGTTGCTACGTCTGCAAAAGTACAGTCTACAAGTGGAATACCTTCGAGGTAAGCTTATGTTGCTGGCAGACACTCTAAGCCGAGCATATTTGCCAGGAAACATCGAAGATATGAAGAAAGTGAATTCCCTAGAAACAGCAAGATGGAAGGACACACTTATGGTAAGTGAAGAGCGAGTAAAGGAAATTCGTGACCATACAAAAGCAGATGACGTACTACAGGAAGTGACAAAGGTAATCTTTAATGGGTGGCCAACGTCAAGACATTTAGTTCCTGTTGCTGCACGACCGTACTTCAACATCAGGGATGAATTACATGCAGAGGATGGAATCGTTTTCAGAGGAAATCGCCTTGTGGTGCCAGTCACACTACGTAAGGAGATGATGAATATTGCACACCAAGGACACATCGGCATCGGAGGCTGTTTGCGAAGAATGCGTGAAGCCTTGTTCTGGCCAGGCATGTCGTCTGATCTGAAAGCGCTCGTCGGCCAATGTGACACATGTCTGACAGTAAGAGACAACCCTTGTAAGGAACCCCTGGAAAGTCATAAATTTGATGCTCGAGCTTGGTCAAAAGTTGGGGCAGATTTGTGTTTTATGGATGGCCGTAATTTACTCGTAGTTATAGATTACTACAGTAATTACATAGAAGTGGCTAAGCTTAACACTATTACGTCCATAGCAGTAATCAAGGAGCTTCAAAACATTTTTGCCCGCCATGGTGTGCCTGATACGCTGATAACAGACAACGGCCCTCAATTTGTCACAGCTGAATTTGAAGTATTTGAAAAGAAGTGGGCATTTGAGCACGTAACATCGAGTCCAAGGTATCCACAATCAAACGGGAAAGCTGAGAATGCGGTGAAAACCATCAAGAGATTATTCAGCAAGTGCAAAATCTCAGGAGAGTCTGAATACATGGCTCTACTTAACTGGCGTAACACTCCTAGTGAGGGAATGCAGACCACACCAGCACAGCGTTTGATGGGTCGTCGCTGCAAGACAATACTACCATGCACGTCAAAACTTCTGCAACCGAGTCATTCCACAGAGCAAGAGACTCTAGAAATGCAGAACAAGAAATCTACTCAGGCCCGCTATTATAACAAGAGTGCCAGAACAAGGACGCCCATACTTCCAGGAGACTCAGTACGTATGCGTCTTCCTGGCAGCAAAGTTTGGAGCCCTGGAGTATGTATTGATGAAATCTCTCCACGCTCGTACAGAATACAAGTTGGGCAGACTATTTACCGCAGGAATCGCCGCCAACTGTGGCAGACTGGGGAGGAGCTTCCGTGCACCAGTAGCACCGAAGATGAGGAGCAGTGCACCAGCAGCGTACGAGAATCCGGAGAGGGGCAGCAGTGTACCAGTGACGAGCAGAGTGAGCTGTTTCCGTCAGAAGAGAGGACAAGTGAGGACAATGACGTAAACTCTCCCGCTCCCCCATTACGTCGCTCAACTAGGTCAAGACGACAACCACAACGATATGGTATTGATGTATAACTAAAACCTGATGGTTCATTTCACTGTAATGTTTACTTTAGACTCATATTTTTGTGTAGATAAATATATATGTTTGTATATACCCTGTACATCATAATAATATTGTATGCACGTATATCGACCACTCCATGTAATGTTTACTTCTTTAGAGTATGAATAATATATATAGTGAATGTGTATACCATGTATACCGTATATTATATTTGTTAATGTAATCGCAGTGATGTATTGAATTTTATTATGAATATTATTGTTAGGCATTATTTGAGATATTCATTCTTTAGAGAAGGGAAGATGTAACGAGTGTTTGTGTTATGATTGTTTCAAGTTGTTTCGTTTGTTGGGGTTAAGGTTTTACTGAGTTTCACTGGATTGTTTTCATAGTTAGCTGGAGTACAGTCACTCGCCAGTTCCGGCCTGACTGCCATCCCGCACAGTCATGTCTCACCTGTCCACATATATACGAGCACCCCAAGTTTAATAACAAAGAAGCATACTTTTATCTGGTATATGATTATCCCCACTACCTACAAGGAACTCTACAATACCCATTAATGATATTAGACTATATGCATCTGGAATATTATTGAATAATGATCATCAGCTTTTGTCAACTATTACCTCTGTTATTATTGATATTAATGTAATACTGAAAGGAGGTAAAGTACACGGTTCACTCTCCCGTGCTGGCAAGGTTAAAAATCAAACACCCAAAATATTAAAGAAAGACAAGAAGAAACCAAAGACAGGAAGAGCAAAGAAAAGAAAACAATACAATAAACGATTTACCAACAATGTATCTGATTAATAATAAGGAAATATTTAACAGACTTTAACAATTAAAATATATAACAGAAATAAAACAATGTAATAAACTATTTACCAATCATGTATCTGTTCAGTAATAAGTAAATATGTTTCAGGCTTCAACAATTAAAATATATAACAGAAAATAATGTAATAAACTATTTACCAACCATATATCTGATTAGTAATATGTAAATAGGTAACTTTGCATTGAGGACACATTAATATTACTTTCAGTTTATAATGTTTTTATTTACAGTACCAGATAGATATCCAAATATTTAATAATAGCAATACAGTACTTTTGTAATATAACTTTGCATTAAGGACACATTATACTGTATAATGTTTTTATTTATAAACAACAAACCACTGTACACTACATATACAAATATTTAATAGTAACAGTAATGCATTGAAGACACATTAATTTCTATTGGGTTTGTCATCATACTGTATTATTATTTGGTTTGGAGATTGATTGCATTTAGTTTATATATTTTTGTTCTTAGTGTAATTTCCTTGTTGAAATTGTATAGCCTACTTAACCAAAGGAATTTAATGTATTTATATAAATATGTTTTATTTTCATATTCTAAATAAAATTAGTTTTTTTTAATTAAGATGTATTCTTATTCCTATAATTCTATATACCAAATATATTACAAGTGATTACTTTATTGATCAAGAAGAGAATAAAAAAATAATCCTATTTAATTGGCAAGTTAAAAGAAATATTAATGAAGTGAATTATATGAAAATTGGAATAAAAGTATTTGATGACATGACTTGACCTAAGATGACATGACCTGGCTTGTCAATACTTATATAGGGTGTCTAGTCAATACTACACCAAGATAACCTTTCCACTGTTACCACACCACCACATCCCTTCACTCCAATATTAACACGTTATAATACTGTTGGAAAACTCACACCAATATGATAATTACCCTAGGGTTCAATTTGGGTCCATAATATTATCACACTTGTCAACACTTTACACCTAGGCCTACTTAACCTTCACACTAAAATATTCCCCTTAACTCCAATATTAACACATAATAAATACTGTTGGAAAACCATAACACAAATAACACACTAATATGATAATTAGGGTTCAATTTGGGTCCATAATATTATCACACTTGTCAACACTTTACACCTAGGCCTACTTAACCTTCACACTAAAACATTCCCCTTAACTCCAATATTAACACATAATAAATACTGTTGGAAAACCATAACACAAATAACACACCTCCACTTTGGACCCATAATATTAAACTCAACTCTACACATACAGTACCGGTACAGTACTGGGGGGGGATACTCAAAACCACTTAAGGCACCATAAGCCCTAAGGTACCTTAGCTTAAGGCGGCCTCTGATCCAGCAGCCAAAATGTCCCATACTCAAAACATGGGTGCCGCCATATTGCTTTGAGTTACGGTGCCTTAAGTTAAGCGCCTGTAGGGGGTGCCTTAACACTGGCCGACCCGGAAATAGGGCGAAAATTATCGTTTACACAACCCTACCTATCTGTGGGAGTCGAAATGCAGCGTTACCAATGTGAGGAAATTCAGTCTGCTATGAGGAAATATACTCTACGTGCGGTAGAAATGCAGACTGAATACTGCTATCACGGTATAAGGACTCTATAGTCATTATACCGTGACTGCTATGATGTTGAAATATATCCACAGAGGATGACAAAGGGCAAAATATGAAGGTATAAGTAAATTACAAATTTATAACAGTTTGCTACAACAATAAAGTGTGTAAAGAAATTACCCTTTCCTTTATGTATCTCATAAGTACATGATAGTACTGTCTGAATAATTTGTGATATAAATTTTATATATTTTGTTTGAATGATTTTTATCATTAATCAAATATATAACGATATACTTGGTGAGTAGTGTGAAATTTCATATTGTCTATATGTCCATATAATATATTATGCAATACATGTTCCATAGATGATAAAAGCGTGTAAATATTAAAAGCTTGTAAATTAGAAGCTTAGTTGTGGTACAGTGGCAACTTGCGATGTGTTATTTGTTTACCTTCAGCTGATGCACAAAGTCGTATGTGATTGGCTAACTATTCCTAACTATTCCTTATGTCCGTTTCTCTCATTGGCTGAGCTGAAGTCCCGTGACACAGGCGGCAAAGGCACCTTAGTGGGACTTACGACAAACGTTCCTCACTACGGCGCCATAGTAAAGTTTTGAGTATGGGACACAACGCCACAAGCTGAGGCGCCACAGGCGCGCGTAACTTAAAGTACCTTAGAGCTGTAAGGCGCCGTAGCTTAAGGCGAGCTTTGAGTATCCGGGCCCTGTACTGTACTGTACTGTACTGTACTGTACTGTACTGTACAGTACGGTACAGTACAGTACAGTACAGTACAGGGCCCGGATACTCAAAGCTCGCCTTAAGCTACGGCACCTTACAGCTCTAAGGTACTTTAAGTTACGCGCGCCTGTGGCGCCTCAGCTTGTGGCGTTGTGTCCCATACTCAAACCTTTACTATGGCGCCGTAGTGAGGAACGTATGTCGTTAGTCCCACTAAGGTGCCTGTGTCACGGGACTTCAGCTCAGCCAATGAGAGAAACGGACAGAAGCACCTCTTAGGAATAGTTAGCCAATCACATACGACTTTGTGCATCAGCTGAAGGTAAACAAATAACACATCGCAAGTTGCCACTGTACCACAACTAAGCTTCTAATTTACAAGCTTCTAATATTTACACACTTTTATCATCTATGGAACATGTATTGCATAATATATTATATGGACATATTGACAATATGAAATTTCACACTACTCACCAAGTATATCGTTATATATTTGATTAATGATAAAAATCATACAAACAAAATATATAAAATTTATATCACAAATTATTCAGACAGTACTATCATGTACTTATGAGATACATAACGGAAAGGGTAATTTCTTTACACACTTTATCGTTGTAGCAAACTGTTTTAAATTTGTAATTTATTTATACCTTCATATTTTGCCCTTTGTCATCCTCTGCGGATATATTTCAACATCATAGCAGTCACGGTATAATGACTATAGAGTCCTTATACCGTGATAGCAGTATTCAGTCTGCATTTCTACCGCACGTAGAGTATATTTCCTCATAGCAGACTGAATTTCCTCACATTGGTAACGCTGCATTTCGACTCCCACAGATAGGTAGGGTTGTGTAAACGATAATTTTCGCCCTATTTCCGGGTCGGCCAGTGTTAAGGCACCCCCTACAGGCGCTTAACTTAAGGCACCGTAACTCAAAGCAATATGGCGGCACCCATGTTTTGAGTATGGGACATTTTGGCTGCTGGGTCAGAGGCCGCCTTAAGCTAAGGTACCTTAGGGCTTATGGTGCCTTAAGTGGTTTTGAGTATCCCCCCCCAGTACAGTACAGTACAGTACAGTACAGTACAGAATATTAAACTCAACTCTACACATACAGTACCGGTACAGTACAGTACAGTACATAATATTAAACTCAACTCTACACATACAGTACAGTACAGTACAGTACAGTACATACCATGTGTCATTTATTAAGACTTATAAGTGACATTGGTACATACCATAATATCAAACTCAACTCTACACATAGGGTACAGTACAGTACAGTACCAGTACAGTACCAGTACAGTACCAGTACAGTACAGTACATAATATTAAACTCAACTCTACACATACAGTACATACCAATGTGTCACTTATTAAGACTTATAAGTGACATTGGTACATACCATAATATCAAACTCGTCAGCCTCGGCATTAATTACTACACGTAACCTCTCGGACATGAAGGAGACCAGCAGGTTACCTGATATAGAAAATAAATATCTACTCTAATCTTAGGAGAGTATTGGCCATGATCTTGAATACAACACAATAAGGGTTTGGGGATCCTTTCAACTTTTCCTCCTTTCCTTCTTACTTTCTTGTTGTCCGTCTTCTCTATTACGTTTTACAGAGGCTTAGACGGTCTTCCTCCTTCTAACCTACAATCAATCACAGTGGTGAAAAATCCAATTAAGTAAATAGAAGATCCAGATTTCTATGAGGGAAGCAGCAGGTCTCGTTGATGTCCGAGAGGTTACGTGCAGTAATTAATGCCGAGGCTGGACTGGACACACCAATAATACTTATTAGTCTTAGGACACACAATATTAATTACGTGTTTTAATCTAATAAACATAATGTAGTTCATTTGTTTATTAACATTCGTAAAGACATTAGGAGGATTAGTTTCCATGTTTTAATAAGATGTGTGATGACATATGAAAGATTTATAAATATTGAAACCCAAGACGTGTCGCTGAGATATATAGCCTAGGCCTAGTAGGCTAACCTAAAAAGATTAGGCTAAACTATAATAGCACCTTGACCAAAACTGAACAATGCTCACCACAATTTCACTTCATTATTCATATCTAAATGATGACCTTTTGCGATTACCTAAAAAGTGTTCCATCTCACAGTGATGTATCATTGCTTCTGATGATTACTTGTTTACTCCGGTATTACACTCTACATCTGTTCTCCTGTTGGTCCAGAGTTTTCTTTGCTTTTATATTGTATCAGGCAGTGTAATACCAAATTGCATAAAACACTCCTCAGTAAAGATATAAAAATTGTATTATTCACTGTATTACTGAATGTTTCCAGCAGTTAGGTAGTAGCTTAACTTGGATCTCCTTTTTACTAATGTGAACTACAGTAATTGTGGTCAAAGTTAAGTCAGTGTTTGTAAGAAAACCATGACCTCGGCTTGTGTCTTTCAATGAATGTGAATAATTCTGGCCCAGTCAGATGTAGGCTTATTTATTACTGAACTCTGTACAATAAACAGATAATACTAACACTATATTTTGGGCCACAGATGTAGGCTTCATCTGAACTTTATACAATAAACATATATTACCGTACGTTATAACACTATATTTTGGGCCAGACAGATGTAAGTTTATTACTACAATAAACTGATAATACTAACACTATATTTTGGGCCACAGATGTAGGCTTGATCTGAACTTTATACAATAAATAGATAATACAGTAGTAACACGTTAACACCAACACCGTACCACCAATATATCATCTATACTTCTATAGCCTTGACCACATAGGCTAAGTAATCCTTATTCTCTGTGTCGACAGATACATGAACAATGAGCCTTCAAATTTTAATTGGAAAACACTTAAATATTGGTCAATATAATTTTATTTAATGTTAGGTAAAATATGGTGTTTTGTGTATTGTTTCAGTGAATAATAAGTCTGGAAACATCATTACTTAACACCAATACACACATCCCCATATCCCTCGTTTCCCTATAGGCCTACCCTCTCCCTTCCTACACCCAGATTTCTCACCAAACAACGGAAAGGGGAGTTTTATATTTTATGTACCCGGTATTCTAGTATATGTTGTATTTAAATTGATGTAGGAAACGTATGTATTTTTAGATAGACCATTTTACTTATATAGCGTCCATATATGTAGACTATAGCGAGCACGGTATAATGATTATAGTCCTTAATACCGTGATATTATAGCAAGGGTTATATAGCGTCCATATGGAGACTATAGCGAGCACGGTATAATTATTATAGTTATATTATTATATAGTATAATTATTAGTTATATTATTATATAGTATAATAGTATAATATAGTATAATTATTATAGGGTTATATAGTCGAGTCCATTCACTGACTTTGTCCACGAGTAAACAAACCCAATGTTGTCCCATTTCACTAAACACACCTCAGAGTGGAGGCAACTGTACCACGTGATGAGGCGGCCATTTTGTGAGTGTTGTACCGTATGTACCACGTGATGAGGCGGCCATTTTGTGTGTGTTAAACGTTTGTACCACGTGATGAGGCGGCCATTTTGTGAGTGTTGTATGTACCACGTGATGAGGCGGCCATTTTGTGAGTGTAAAACGTTTGTACCACGTGATGAGGCGGCCATTTTGTGAGTGTTGTATGTACCACGTGATGAGGCGGCCATTTTGTGAGTGTTGTTTGTACCACGTGATGAGGCGGCCATTTTGTGAGTGTTGTTTGTACCACGTGATGAGGCGGCCATTTTGTGAGTGTTGTATCGTATGTACCACGTGATGAGGCGGCCATTTTGTGAGTGATGTTTGTACCACGTGATGAGGCGGCCATTTTGTGAGTGATGTTTGTACCACGTGATGAGGCGGCCATTTTGTGTGTGTTGTTTGTACCACGTGATGAGGCGGCCATTTTGTGAGTGTTGTATGTACCACGTGATGAGGCGGCCATTTTGTGTGTGTTAAACGTTTGTACCACGTGATGAGGCGGCCATTTTGTGAGTGTTGTATGTACAGCTCCGGACTGATCAATGGTCCACACTTCTTCCACCCTTGCCTTGGTGTGGACCTCAACGGATATGGTATCACTGACAGGTGGAGGGGGGAGGGGAGAAATGTGGGCGGAGTTATATAGGGGGGGTAGCGTTACCAATGTTGAGCCATCCAGAAATTTGAATCCCGAACCACTTGTGATCATGGATGTGAACCACTCACTTGAAGGTGGTAGGAGAGGAGGGGTTGGGTTGGGGAGAGAGGGGTAAAGCTTCACCAGTGATCGAGATGGAGAGAATTATTGGATCAAGTAGCTAAATGTTTTCTTCTGTAATCTAAATCCAACTCTGATGCTGCATTCCATGGGATATTCTTTATTATTTAAAATGAATCCAGATTTTACCTAATATAATTAATACGACACCAGTTTTTTATGACTAATATATCAAGCGATGCACCACCTACCCAGTGTTAAGTTACATTTCAAGTAAATCCTTTATTTTTATCCTGTATTATTTATGACATTTTCTAAGAAACGTCTATTGTGTAACTGGTTACCAAAGGATAATAGTTATAGTGTAAGATGTTAATTACCTAATAACTACTCCATCTGTTCTTCCTCACCCCGTCCTCCCTTATTCAATTCACTGTTTCCTCTCCCTCCATCCCAGCATTCCTTGCTCTCCATCTTACCACCACTACCATCATTCTGTGTGTTGCTGCATAATCTGTTAATGCGCAAACACGACCACAATAGAAATAAAAGTGATATTTGGTATGCAAATACCTTTATTTATTTATCTGAGGTCAACATCTAGGCCAGCCATTCAGACGCCCAGTGTTAGTGAACCAATCACAAGATTTAGAGGATATTGTGTCACAACTATTGTTATTACTAATTAAAACAGGGAAAAATTGAAATCAGACATTTATTGGTTATTGTTTACATCTCCACAAGTCCTCGTCACGAAGCATTCAAACCCATAATCCAACTGGGTCTGTAGGCACCACACTGTAATTATAATAACCACAATTATAATAACTGTTAACTTATTATAACCTGAAGTTTATACTTCGACCTCACGTTTGCATTAAGCATGTGTAATGTTTGTTTTGTTTTCTTATTATTATTATAAGCACCGATATATGTATTGCTTTAGACCCTTAGCCACGATGATATACAGTATATACACTATTTATATACACTTCTATGAAGATATTAAGGCTTGGAATACTGTAGATTACATATTTCATTTTATTACTCATCAATTTGTTGCTAGTATCGTGTTCAACCACCCTCCTTCTCAATGACAGCCTGCAGTCGCTCGGGCATTGAGGCACCATGCCTCCTCACTGTATAATATATATGGTTTTCCCCGAAAAATCTCCCACTGTGTTCTGGTGTGACGTAACAAATCTGCTGTGGTTCTCTGTCGTTCTGGCTCCCACGTGTTAACGATAGAACCTCATAGATTTTCTATAGGGTTCATATCGCAGTCTTAAATAGACAAATCTATCACCTGCAAATAATCATGAGCAGTAAACCATTCTTGAACTTTCCTCGCCATATGGATAGGGCATCGGTCGTGTATAGGACAGATAAGGGTGAGTAGTTGTAAAGAAATTAAAAACATTTAAAATATGTGCTTCATTATATTGCATTTGATCGATCTATTAAATAAAGACACTGTCTATTGTTCACCCCCGTAGAGAGATACTGATTATAATTATTATCCTTTGGATATTAAGCAACAAATAACGGAGCCGAGACAATTAATTTTCTGTCTTCAGCTTTACCTGTATTCTTTTCACCCCTCATGCTGGCAGTCCCCCTCTTTATCACCTCTTCTCGCCGTAAAATAAATAAATTTCTTCCTATATTTTTCAAGTAACTGGCAACCTCACACAACCTCCTCTCACCTGTCTTCTCTCTCTCTCACGTCCCCTTCCTTCCTTGCCTTCTGTAGTATTTTTTATCTTTTGTTTTTCATATTTTTAACCTTCTCACTCGTTCTTTGAAAGTTTTAATGACATAGGCCTTCCTCCCTTATCACCCATTGTCCTTCAAATATATGCAAGCAAAAGGATATGATAATAGTTATGTAGAATATATACATATATATATATATATATATATATATATATATATATATATATATATATATATATATATATATATATATATATATATATATATATATGAAATGAGAGAGAAAGAAGGGGGGGGGGGGTATGGAGGGGCTGGTGGAGGAAGAGAGAACAAGAGAGACGCCAATAACCGTGGCTGTAGAGACGTTTTCTTGAAGATTTATGGTTGACTTTGGGCGAAGGAACTAATGGAGATGGAGTTCACATTAACAAACCTAGCTATATAATTAAGTATTGAATTTTATCATTGTCATCATAATATTATTATTTTCTACTCTCATCTGTAGGCTAATTAAGTATTGTTCGATATCAGCAGAACTGTAATGACATCAGATAGGATGGGTGACTATAAAACTTGGACATATGTAATGAAATGGCTATACTCAATGGTAAATGTGTTTCAACAATAATGAATATATTAAACAAAATTATGAGAACAACAATTATCCATATATTATATGTGAAAAGAATAATATACTGTGGAACGGAATGAGACAATCGAATCTCTCCTGCAGAATATAGGCTTATTTCTGGTGAAGTGAAGGTTCGAGTCATGTGAACCACAGTTCCCTTTACACACACACACACACACACCAATCCCACATCTTGTATCTTTCGCAGGCTTACCAACCTAACACACGGGGGGGAAAATAACTTGTTCTACGTTACATATAGTGTATTATTGGATTACAAGTAAATTTCTGGCCATAACAAGGAAATCATTAACACGTAGACAAAGCAGAATAAAGCTAGTTACTATTTGTGAAACATATGATAATCAGTGGTGACAACCTATGAGACGTCAGCCTTCATAACCCTACACATTTCTAATGACGAGTATTTATGTGCACACAATAATATAAAGGATTAATTCAATAGAAGACTACCATCAGCATCTTGCTATTACTTTTAATACTTACTTTATGATGATATTACTGCACCTTGTATTCCACAATGTTTATATAATAATAATAAAACTCTTAATAGTGACAACATTAAAATAAAATACAATATACAGAAATACAAATTCCAGTTCCATTTCTATAAAACATTACTTATTTGTCTACCATTCTTCTTAGTGTTTAAAATTATGAATTTAGATGCGGCCTATAGGCCTATATATTACGTCTAGTTATCACCCACAAGACTTAATTATTAATGTTGGCAATCTTGCAAACCAATGTATTTTGAGAGTCAGAACTGTTACATATTATTCTCCCGACAAAGAGAATATATATGTTTGTCACCTTTGATTCTCCAGGTTTAATAAAAACAGTGGATTATCGGTAAATTTTTACTTAATAATTTGGTTATGGGTGATAAGAGAGAAAAGCTTATGTCATTAAAACTTTCAAAGAACGAATGAGAAGGTTAAAAATATGAGAAACAAAAGATAAAAAATACTACAGAAGGCAAGGAAGGAAGGGGACGTGAGAGAGAGAGAAGACAGGTGAGAGGAGGTTGTGTGAGGTTGCCAGTTACTTGAAAAATATAGGTAGAAATTTATTTATTTTACGGCGAGAAGAGGTGATAAAGAGGGGGACTGCCAGCATGAGGGGTGAAAAGAATACAGGTAAAGCTGAAGACAGAAAATTAATTGTATCAGCTCCGTTATTTGTTGCTTAATATCCAAAGGATAATAATTATAATCAGTATCTCTCTACGGGGGTGAACAATAGACAGTGTCTTTATTTAATAGATAGATCAAATGCAATATAATGAAGCTCATATTCTAAATATTTTTAATATTTTTTATACACGACCGATGCCCTATCCATATGGCGAGGAAAGTTCAAGAATGGTTTACTTGCTCATGATTATTTGCAGGTGATAGATTTGTCTATTTAAGACTGCGATATGAACCCTATAGAAAATCTATGAGGTTCTATCGTTAACACGTGGGAGCCAGAACGACAGAGAACCACAGCAGATTTGTTACGTCACACCAGAACACAGTGGGAGATTTTTCGGGGAAAACCATATATATTATACAGTGAGGAGGCATGGTGCCTCAATGCCCGAGCGACTGCAGGCTGTCATTGAGAAGGAGGGTGGTTGAACACGATACTAGCAACAAATTGATGAGTAATAAAATGAAATATGTAATCTACAGTATTCCAAGCCTTAATATCTTCATAGAAGTGTATATAAATAGTGTATATACTGTATATCATCGTGGCTAAGGGTCTAAAGCAATACATATATCGGTGCTTATAATAATAATAAGAAAACAAAACAAACATTACACATGCTTAATGCAAACGTGAGGTCGAAGTATAAACTTCAGGTTATAATAAGTTAACAGTTATTATAATTGTGGTTATTATAATTACAGTGTGGTGCCTACAGACCCAGTTGGATTATGGGTTTGAATGCTTCGTGACGAGGACTTGTGGAGATGTAAACAATAACCAATAAATGTCTGATTTCAATTTTTCCCTGTTTTAATTAGTAATAACAATAGTTGTGACACAATATCCTCTAAATCTTGTGATTGGTTCACTAACACTGGGCGTCTGAATGGCTGGCCTAGATGTTGACCTCAGATAAATAAATAAAGGTAATAAATATATTCGTCATATATAACGGATTGTATTTGCATACCAAATATCACTTTTATTTCCATTGTGGTCGTGTTTGCGCATTAACAGATTATGCAGCAACACACAGAATGATGGTAGTGGTGGTAAGATGGAGAGCAAGGAATGCTGGGATGGAGGGAGAGGAAACAGTGAATTGAATAAGGGAGGACGGGGTGAGGAAGAACAGATGGAGTAGTTATTAGGTAATTAACATCTTACACTATAACTATTATCCTTTGGTAACCAGTTACACAATAGACGTTTCTTAGAAAATGTCATAAATGATACAGGATAAAAATAAAGGATTTACTTGAAATGTAACTTAACACTGGGTAGGTGGTGCATCGCTTGATATATTAGTCATAAAAAACTGGTGTCGTGTTAATTATGTTAGGTAAAATCTGGATTCATTTCAAATAATAAAGAATATCCCATGGAATGCAGCATCAGAGTTGGATTTAGATTACAGAAGAAAACATTTAGCTACTTGATCCAATAATTCTCTCCATCTCGATCACTGGTGAAGCTTTACCCCTCTCTCCCCAACCCAACCCCTCCTCTCCTACCACCTTCAAGTGAGTGGTTCACATCCATGATCACAAGTGGTTCGGGATTCAAATTTCTGGATGGCTCAACATTGGTAACGCTACCCCCCCTATATAACTCCGCCCACATTTCTCCCCTCTCCCCTCCACCTGTCAGTGATACCATATCCGTTGAGGCCCACACCAAGGCAAGGGTGGAAGAAGTGTGGACCATTGATCAGTCCGGAGCTGTACCACGTGATGAGGCGGCCATTTTGTGTGTGTTGTATGTACCACGTGATGAGGCGGCCATTTTGTGAGTGATGTTTGTACCACGTGATGAGGCGGCCATTTGTAAACACCAGTAAATTTAGATAGGCCTATTCCAGAACTCCATGGAGGTTAGGTGGAAATGTCAATTAAAAATGGTACACGACAATATGATTACCCTATGTACTTGTACGTGTAGTAAAATTAATATAATTATATAAATATATTATAGAGATAAATGTTTTAATAATAAAGTCGTCTTGTCCAATCACAATGTTCAGTTCAAATTTAAACTCTTGAACCTCATTGGCTAGGCTATCAATTATGAACATTTAAAATTCACAATCCTTGCACCTGATTGGTTAATATGAAGATTTGAAATTCAAATACTTCAATCTGATTGGTTGATATGAAGTCACGTGACTAGACTATGATGAGCGCCTGGGTCTGAAAAACTATAAAAGGAATGTGTGCATGTGTATTACATCATTGCATCCTTGAACCTTATAACTGACAGACGTATTCAACTACACTCCAGTTATAAGCATTGCAATTCCATACCTACAAGAAACATATCACATTATAAGCATTAAACAACCATTAAATAACAACCTGAAGATATTGGAAAGAAGAAAGTCAATAATATAGTGATAAAATAAGAGTAAAGTGTCATAGTCGGTCATTATTTACACATCGAAAGGAACTAACATGGCAGAAACTACAAAATATAAGCGATTATTCCCAGGAAAGGAAGCCTTTTGTAGTTATTTTGAAGACAACTATATAATAACAAGAAAGCCAGGACACAGAGTACTCCGTAATACATTATATACAGAATATATAAAGTATTGTCAATCCAAACATCTTATACCTGCCTCTCTTGTCAACATTGGTATGTTATTAGGTCAACTTGGGGTTAATAAGAAGGTCAGAATTGGTGGATATCGGGGTAAAGGTCAACAATATGCATATGTTGGTATGTGTAATATTGCTGACAAAGATGCTGACAATCCACGTATTCGTAGTAAAACATATAAAAAGAAGAAACCAACACCTACAAGGATTATTACGAATATAAAGACACACAGTTTGTGCAAGTTTCTTCATAAATATTATGTTATAACTCCTGGCAACAATAATAATAATAATATTCCTGTTGCTGTTGATGAGTTCTCTCGTAATTATCATTATTATTGCCAACACAAGAACATAACACCTGTTTCAAAAGTAACACTAATGATATTTATGAAAGAGAGAGGACTCAACACTTGTCTACGGTTAGGTAATAAAAGTCAACTTTATTACTCTGGCCTAACCCGTCGCCTGACCAACCCTACTGCTGCCCCAGTTCCTGTATCTACCCAATGCTGCCCTTCACCTGACATAACCCAGTCTGACCCTACTGACCACCACCCAGTTCCTGTATCTACCCAATGTTGTCCTTCACCTGACATGACCCAGTCTGACCCTACTGACCAACAAACACAGTCGTGTCCAACTGACCCTTGGCCTGTACAATCTTGCCCTGATATTGATAATTTGCTAGACTCACTTTTGGATGAATTATCAAACCCAATGTCAAAAGTTGAACCACCTCAACCAGTCTATGATTTTACATGGTTTTAGGATGACTATAGGCCTAATCTTAATAAATATTTCTTTCCACTAGTAGCCTAATATTCAAGGATGTATGTTACCTATTTGTTACTTATGCATTCACATTTAATTTATATAGAGATTTATCTTATTTTAAATTCTCTGTAGCCTTCATAATATTACCTACTTATCTTAATTTAATTAGCCTAATGTTTTGTTCCACGATAAAAAAGAATTAGTAATATTGAAGGATGTATGTATTTGTTACTTTTGAGTTTACATTAAGTTTACATAAAGATTTATTTTATTTTTAATTCTGTGTAGCCTACATAGGCCTAATATTGCCTACTTATCTTAATAAATGTTTTGTTCCACTATTAGTAATATTGAAGGATGTATATATTTGTTACTTTTATGTTCACATTAAGTTTACATAAAGATTTACTTTATTTTACATTCTCTGTATAAAATATACCGGAATTATACTTTTATAACTACTAAAGCTATATTGTAACTTATGTATTCTATGTATTAATAAGGAAATCCTTTAAAGAATGGTTTTAATATTATTCCTGGTTTAGTTTTGTATATTGCTTTAACTTGGACAAAAGTTATAAATACAGTATGGTTATACATAGCTATGGTTACTAAGTACCGTACTGTATTATACAGTATGTTAATTAATGAGGTTTATTTATTATCACAACAATAGATTACCGGTACTTCATATTACACATTTCTTGGAGTATATTAATTAATATTTTTTCTTTTACCTTTATTTCTTAATAAAGGAATAATAATTTTGTTAACAATGATATTAATCATAAACTCAGATTATGATATTTATCATTAAATAAAGAGGTCTAACCTAAAGCACTAATTTATATATTGTATTTGTATAATATTAAGTCAAAGTAAAGAAATATTAATTATATGTACAGTCGGCCACACTTCTGGCTGTTACAGTCAGTACTACAAACTCCAGGTGTCTAACGTTTGCATCCCTGACTTTCTGAATCATAGGCTCGAAGATTCTCAGTGGTGAAGAAGTGAGACGGTGCAGGGGGAGAAAGAGAGAGGGAAAGAAGGGGGAGGGAGGAGGGACCAAACCGTCTCACTTCTTCACCACTAAGAATCTTCGAGCCTATGATTCAGAAAGTCAGGGATACAAACGTTAAGGTACGGGTCCACTTGAGAGCTGAGAGTGAAATAAATGTCGAGAGAACTCACAAAGAGCGTGTCCACCTGAGAGAACTATATCACTCTCGAGAGTCGCTGAGATAAAATGTCCGCGAGAACTCTCAGAAGCGTGTCCACTGAACACACAGACAGAGCAAGTCGCCGAGAGTAAAGAGTCTCAAGTGAATTCAGTGTGTGTGTGTGTGTGTGTGTGTGACATAATATATATATTTTATGGAATATGAAATTAAACCAAACCAAACTTTTGACGTCAACTTTTACTAAACATTAAAGTATATTTGTGATAATCTATTTACAATATTATTATATTTTTGACAACCACTGAAATATCCATAATAATCAATATTTTGAAATTATAATCATATTTACATTAATATTTTTTTGGAAAACTTGTTTTTGAAGACAACTGTATATGCTTATTATTATTATTATTATTAAATATTATACTTATTATTATTATGTTTTATTTTTGTTGTTGTATCTTGTATTTACACTATTTAACTTCCGCCCTTTCACTCTCAGCTATATCAACACACTGAAAGTGCCTGAGAGTACTCTCAGGATAGTGGGTGAGCTGTGTCCACTAGTGTCACGAATCACTCTCCGACATAAATCGCAGAACTCTCCGAGAGTACTCTCCAGTCTGTGTCCATTTACTTTTTACCAACTCTCGACATTTATTTCACTCTCAGCTCTCAAGTGGACACGTACCTTTAAGGTACGGGTCCACTTGAGAGCTGAGAGTGAAATAAATGTCGAGAGAACTCACAAAGAGCGTGTCCACCTGAGAGAACTATATCACTCTCGAGAGTCGCTGAGATAAAATGTCCGCGAGAACTCTCAGAAGCGTGTCCACTGAACACACAGACAGAGCAAGTCGCCGAGAGTAAAGAGTCTCAAGTGAATTCAGTGTGTGTGTGTGTGTGTGTGTGTGTGACATAATATATATATTTTATGGAATATGAAATTAAACCAAACCAAACTTTTGACGTCAACTTTTACTAAACATTAAAGTATATTTGTGATAATCTATTTACAATATTATTATATTTTTGACAACCACTGAAATATCCATAATAATCAATATTTTGAAATTATAATCATATTTACATTAATATTTTTTTGGAAAACTTGTTTTTGAAGACAGCTGTATATGCTTATTATTATTATTATTATTAAATATTATACTTATTATTATTATGTTTTATTTTTGTTGTTGTATCTTGTATTTACACTATTTAACTTCCGCCCTCTCACTCTCAGCTTTATCAACACACTGAAAGTGCCTGAGAGTACTCTCAGGATAGTGGGTGAGCTGTGTCCACTAGTGTCACGAATCACTCTCCGACATAAATCGCAGAACTCTCCGAGAGTACTCTCCAGTCTGTGTCCATTTACTTTTTACCAACTCTCGACATTTATTTCACTCTCAGCTCTCAAGTGGACACGTACCTTTAGACACCTGGAGTTTGTAGTACTGACTGTAACAGCCAGAAGTGTGGCCGACTGTACCATTAATCAAAGAGGTCTAACCTAATTTAAAGCCTATATACAGTACTGTATTAATGAAAGTCTTTCTACCGTACTTCAGTGACAATGAAAATCACCTACACTTTCTGTTTATTGTATATTAATTTTTATGTGATTAGTGTTATAATAAAGTAACAATCATTATAATAAAGTTGTGTATTTCTACAACCTGATAATTATGTACAGGTACTATATAATTCTGATAACTATAAGGCTCTGATATTTCCATATTAAAATCCATCCCAGCAAAAGTAGCCTATAATAGTCAGATGACTATCATAGCTTGGGTCACCTGCTGCTGCCTAGAGTGATTGATGGATTAATTGATATTAGGTGCTGCAACAGTGAGGTCATATAGAGCCAGAAAAGGTGATAGAGAGGTGAGACAGTAAGCAGTAAGGAAATAGAAAGAAAAGAACTAAAAGCTAGTGGTTCGGGCCAAAGGGGGGCCAAAGGGGCGCCAAAACCCTTAAAGTATTGCCCACATTACTAATACATGCAGGTAGTCTACGGGGTGTCTAGAGTACCGTAACATAAAGCATAGATTATATTTTCTGATGGAAACAATAAAATTATATTATTGACTGACTGATAAGAAAACTGTGTGGTACCTAATGAAAAATATTAACATTACTATTCCATGGAGCTAAAACAGCTGAATACAGTTATAGCTGAAGTTAATAATAATATAGAGCAATGATATTATACAGCTAAAATAATATACAACGAAGGTATATTACCTTCAGTTATACAGCTAGGAAAATAAACTGCTAAAATATCCAGCTAAGGTAATATACAGCTTAGATAATACACACATTAGATAATAAACAACTAAAATAATATACATTAATTTAAAATAACAGACGTAGGGTTGGGTGAGGGTAAGAGAGGGAAGAGTGGGGTGTGAGGGAGGTGAGAGGGAAGAGTGGGGTGTGAGGGTGAGGGAAGAGTGGGGTGTGAAGGGAATGAGAGGTGAGAAGGGGTGTGAAGGGAATGAGAGGTGAAGAGTGATGAGGAATGAGAGGTGAGAAGGGGTGTGAAGGGAATGAGAGGTGAGAAGGGGTGATGGAGAGGAGGGAGGTGTGTGTGTGTAGGGTTGGGGGGGGGGCATAAGTCCATATAACTGCCTACCTAACATTCTATATTTTCCTTATATCTCTTTTTCTTCCCATCTTCCCTTTCCTCTTTCTCTCCTTACTCTCCTCCGCTTACCTCCCCCCCCCCCCAACTCTCTCTCTCTCTCTCTCATGGACGTGCTTGGTAGGTATAAGTTGTCAGATGTCAAATGCCGTGGAAAGGAACTATTATTATTATTACAACTATTATTACTACAACTACCACCACTACAACTACTACTACTACATCTACTACTACAACTACTACTACTACTATTACTACAACTACTACTACGGTACTACATCTACTACTACTATTACATACGGTACTTCTAAACCTGAAAAAAATTGACCCTTTTTCCCAATACAGTGGTTAGACTACCGTACTACTACTGCGACTACTAGGCTACTACTACTACGGTACTTCTAATACTAGGCTACTACTACAACATCACTACTCTACATACTACTATACTACGGTACTATAAATACTTCTAAACCTGAAATAAAAATGACCATTTTTCCCAATACAGTAAGTTCAGTTCAGTTCAGTTAGCCTAGTTAGAAATAAAATAAAAAAACACAAATGACATTTGTATAATTTCTATTGAGTATTAATTAAGGGGGTGTTGGAGTAGGGGGCAGGCTTGGGGGGGGTGAGAGTAGGGGGCAGGCTTGGGGGGTACAAGAGTAGGGGGCAGGCTTGGGGGGTACGGGAGTAGGGGGGTGCAGGAGTAGGGGGCAGACTTGGGGGCAGGCTTGGGGGTGCGGGAGTAGGGGGCAGGCTTGGGGTGGGTAGAAAGTTCCCCCCAAGCCTGTCCCCCTCCTCTCGCACCCCCCTAAGCCCCCCCAAGCCTGTCCCCCTATTCCCGCACCCCATTAATCATTTCTGAGAAACCTTCAAAGAGAAACACAATGACAGGAATCCCATGTTTATATTTTGTAAGATGGCGGCCATTTTACAAAATGGCCGCCAAAGGTGACCAAGGCAATAATAATTATCTTGAGGGAATCCCTATTCAGAATTGTTCATAATTTCAATGATACATATATAAGGTTAAAACGGTGTCATATATATATATATATATATATATATATATATATATAGCAGCAAGGTAATAAGGTAACATTTATAATTACACATGTAATACCGTACAACTTTTACCTGATAATCAGGTTCAAACTTGATGCATCACTTTTATCTTTGACAATTATTAAATGGATTTAATTAATTTATTACTCAAATCAAACTTGTCCTTATTTAATTAAAAAATAATTGGTGTATTATTTGAATGGAAATTACTATTTTGACCCTCAAATATTATTATTTTTCGTTTTAATAACAGTTCAAATTTAAACTCTTGAACCTCATTGGCTAGGCTATCAATTATGAACATTTAAATTCACAATCCTTGCACCTGATTGGTTAAAATGGAGATTTGAAATTAGGCTAAAAAAAACTGCCACATTTTAGGAGGCAATCAAATACGGTAATGATCCCAAAAACGAAAGTCAAAGGTAAATAAATTAATACAGACCCATTGAACTGAAAAACATGGGATATAAAATAATGATGGCTGTTTTGAGAAATGGTATAGAAAAGCAAATAGAGAAAAATAATTGTGGGAAAGACAACCAAAGTGGATTACAGGAGGGAGGGTAGAAAATAACCCTCTCAATTAGAGGTATTGTATACAAAATACATATGGAAATATATTGTGGCAAGTCCCAACTGTCGGAGTTTTGTTCCCGGCAGCGGCAATACACCAAGGGAAGTCACGTTGAAAATATGAAAAAATAGCCATCGTCAGTAAAGCATAAACACAAACATACACATATACACGAACACACACAAACACACACACGAATACACATGAACCCTTTCACACACACCACACACTCATCTTCATTATTTTGGTTATGACTGTACACATCTCTTTCACACACACACCCTCTACCCCACTCACTCTCTCTCTCTCTCTCTCTCTCTCTGTCACTACCCCTACCCCTACCCCTCTCTCTCTCTCTCTCTCTCTCTTTCTGTAACTAATAAATATTCAGATATACTTCGAATACCTCTAGAGTCAGTAAATAAATGCACTAACTAGTTATAAGATTAAGATATCTTCAGAGGAGGAAAACTTTGTTGAACAAAGCCAAGACCCTTATTATTTAGTAGGTGTATAATATAAACAAATACCTAACATATGCCCAGCGTATTAATAAGGAACTGTACCGCTGTAGACAGGCCCAGTCCACAGAGAGGCGTCAATGATCTTATTCAAGTGTTCGAGTAACAACCTGGCTGATAAAAATACATTTAAAAATCAGAAGTGGATTGAGTGTGTGATGTGTGGCGAGGAAAAAGATCTGAAACATTTCATCTTGCATTGTGTGACCTACGAAGAAGTGAGAAGAGAAAACCTGGCAGGAGGACATTATAATCGGGAACCTGCTACTATTTAACAACAATATAATGGAAAAGAGCAAGGAAATAGTGTACAAGTTAAGGAAAATAAGAGAAAAGAAAATTAAGAATAGTTCATTAAAGGACATAAATAGATATTTCCAACTAGACCCAGAACGTCAAACCACGTATAAAAGTATCACTAGGAAGGACCGATACAAAGGCAACACTTCCGACATAATAGGCTACAACTCCTACTTACCTTAACGTTACATTATAATGTAATAAAACTATAACACATTAACTCACAACACTAGAATAATAATATTATTACCAACAGAACCTTCCCACCTTGTTATCAAACCACACACCTTAGATTATAATAGGATTATAGTAGGCCGTTGTCACACTGCGGCTCCGCCGCTGCGGCCTCGCCGTATCGGCGGAGACGAAAATCCTGTACCATGTCACACACAGTGGTATTGAGCACAATTTGTACTAATATTAATTAAATACATGACGGTATTATTACAGAAGTACTGTATTCTTGACCATCAGGGCCACAAAGTGTTAGGTTCCGGGAATTTGCCCCAGTCACTTTATAATAGGTTACACCAGTTATATCCCGGTAGTTTGCCCAGGTTAGGTTTAGGTCAGACTAATTTCCAAATTATGTTAATGTAAAACGTGGCCCCATCTCCGAGAAACACCATAGATGAAAAATGTGTTATTAAAAAGGGGGGTATCACACTATAATATAGCACCGCGTACGAGGTACTGTACACGTGACGCGGGACTGGCGGAATAACATTCTGAGAACGAGGAATCGAGGCGACATTCATGGGACAAAGATGGAATGGATACCCTATAATAGCCAAGACCATTCCTCCTATACAGAATCAAGTCAATAAATAATGTATTTATATACATTAATTCTAAGCAAAAAAGGTAGATTAATATCAGAAAACATTTGTGCAATACAAATATTATCGAGAAACAACAAAAAACACAATGAAAGTAGAAAATACGATGTCAATATTTTGCTGTGTTTACATCAAATTGCTTGTCAAGACTCCAGTGAGGCTGAGACCCAACAAGTGTTTATAACCCCGTGTAATTATAGTCCAGCACCACCAATGTGATTATTGTTACTGCTGGCCAGCCATTCCTGCAGATTATTATTAATTCCACCTTCAACCCCGTGTAGCCCCACACCACCAGTGTCATTGTTACTGGCCAGCCATTCCTGCAGATTATTATTAATTCCACCTTCAACCCCGTGTAGCCCCACACCACCAGTGTCATTGTTACTGGCCATACATTCCTGCAGATTATTATTAATTCCACCTTCAACCCCGTGTAGCCCAGCACCACCAGTGTCATTGTTACTGGCCATACATTCCTGCAGATTATTATTAATTCCACCTTCAACCCCGTGTAGCCCAGCACCAGTGTGATTACTACTGGCCATACATTCCTGCAGATTATTATTAATTCCGCCTTCAACCTCGTGTAGCCCAGCACCAGTGTGATTACTGCTGGCCATACATTCCTGCAGATTATTATTAATTCCACCTTCAACCTCGTGTAGCCCCACACCACCAGTGTCATTGTTACTGCTGGCCATACATTCCTGCAGATTATTATTAATTCCACCTTCAACCTCGTGTAGCCCCACACCACCAGTGTCATTGTTACTGGCCATACATTCCTGCAGATTATTATTAATTCCACCTTCAACCTCGTGTAGCCCAGCACCACCAGTGTCATTGTTACTGGCCAGCCATTCCTGCAGATTATTATTAATTCCGCCAGTCCAGCGTGTACCTCGTACGTGGTGCTATATTATAGTGTGATATCCCCTTTAGAATGGTCCAAAATAATGGGTAATTATACTAAAATATACAATATAGTAAACTTAACATAATAACATAATAAATTATGTTACTCTAACTATATAAGAGTTTAGGAATAAACAGATACAAAATATTCTTACCTTTCTCATCTCATCAAGTCGTCAGTTCTCGTATAAAATTTCATCTATATTAATCCATGACTTTTCCTTACAATGTTTAGTAACGTTAGAGTAGGCCTATACTTTTTGTACTTTTTTTTCCAAAGAACTGGTTTGTGTTGGACGTGTTGTATATATAACTTAAGTTAAATAAATCCACGTTAATCTGGTTGTGTTTCCTGGCATACTTTGGAGGAATCAAACTATTACTATCTCCATATAACACAAACTTAATTAATAAAAGGTATTTAAAGTTAGAATTATTCACTTTATACATTACGTTAATTATAAATATTTTGTGTTCACTCAATAAATAAATAAATGTAAATATACCGACATTTTAACTAACGTTAAATGATTATTTTTAACACTCACAATAATTATTTATATTTTTCTATATTGTGGACAAAGGCGGTAATAATGTTTTGTGATAACCAGATATCTATTATATGACACACACATCCTCACCTCACACAAGTTAATGGTAAACTGACAATATTTTACCGCCAAATTGCCGGTGTCTTCAAACCTTGGCTATATTCCTTCATAAAACCAGCCCAATATCCAGCCATTACTAGCCCAAACACTCAACCATATAACCAATTTGTTGATAATTATATTAACATTTAATTCAATTAATATAAATAATATTTTATAATACCTGTCAAGTACTGTAATATCATAGAAATAACCCTACAACATTAAATACATAACCCAGTTTGTAGAAGTAACTAGCCATAGTGGGCGTGAAAATGTCTTTATATAGCAACACTGCTCAATGGAGAGAAAAACTGTTGAAATTTCAAATTAGTATACATTGTATATTTGGAATTGTTTTTTGTGTGTGTGTGTGTGTGTGTTAGTTGAGGTTAACGTGTATCGGCTACATAATGGTTATTAATTAAGGCGATATATTTATAGTGATAGAGTGTATACTGTACAGTATATGTGGGAAAATGTATGTGTGTATGTCAGGGTGTATATGTTATGGTCATTTAGGAAATATATTTATAGAGTGATAGAGTGTATATGTGGGGAAATGTATGTGTGTATGTCAGGGTGTATAATGTGTGACTGTGACTGTGTGTGTGTGATGTGGTAGGCAGGGTAGGCAAGGCACCACAGGTCTGTCTGTGTTGTGATGACCATTTTGGACGCTGGCTGGCAAGAGTTTGGACAAACAGACGTTTGTTGTGTTTGCTATTTGTGGTTAACGCCTATAATAGACTACGTAATGGTCAATAAGGTGATATATTTATTATGTAAAAGAGTGTATGTGGAGTAGTATACGTGTGTGTGTTAGGGTAGCCTATATGTGTGTGTGTGTGTGTGTGTGTTAAGACGATATATTTATTAAATTATAAGTAACAGAGTATGTGACTTTGTGGAGTAGTGTACGTGTGTGTGTTAGGGTATATATGTGTGTGTGTGTGTGTGTTAAGGCGATATATTTATTAAGTAACAGAGTGTATGTGGAATAGTGTATGTGTGTGTGTGTGTATTAAGGCGATATATGTATTAAGTGGAGTAGTATAAGTGTGTGAGTTAAGGTGTGTGTCTGTGTGGAGAGAAGTGTAATAAATTAGGTCCGGCCTGGGGTGTGGGGTGAGAGGCGGTCGGTGTGTGTATTATGTGGGTGTTTTTCGTGTGTGTACGTTCAGCAGGTCAGGCCAAGCTGTCGGTAACTTTATACTTTTTTGTTCAAACTCTTCTGGGACGAATTTAACGCAAGAAGCAGAATTGTATGAGCTTTTCAATACTGTCATCAGAATAGGTATGTATATCACCAAGAGTTACCGAGTGAATAGATAAAAACTGTGTGACTTTCTGATGGTGGTAGTAGTAGTGAGGGAGATATAGTACAGTCCCGCTCATAAACTATAGGCTACATCTTTTATCCTTTTTCATCATTAAATTTAGTTGTTTTTTGGCATTTGTTATACATAACCTGATGATGATGATGATGATGATGATGATGATGATACGATAAGTAGACCTACTGTACTGTACGTGATTACTTGAAAAATACAAGCCTTACTGTATGTATGTGTACTTTTAAAGATGGATATTGTGCTCAGTATTATACAGATCAAAGTAACTTTCTACACACATACACACACACACACACACACACACATGTTACTGGAAGTACATTATCAGTACAGTATAGGGGATGACGTGGCCGTTGTTATAATGTCATTATTACCATTCTCATTTCCATTTTGACTACGTACTCTCTTTTACTGGAAATAATTTATCATTTTTCACATCACCTACGTCATCATCAACAGTTCCATAAAGGAGTTAGATAACCTCTAAGAAGGTCTATGAAAAGTACTGAGAATATATGGAGTGCCTGGGAAGTTATTGAGGGCAGTGAAGAGTTGATATGAGGGTGCAAGAGCGGCAGTCAGGGTAGAGAGTGAGTTCTTTGAATATTATTGAGTGTAGGGTTGTGTAATGTCCCCGTGGTTGTTCAGTGTATATATGGATGGAGTCATGAAAGAGATACAGGGAAGAGCAGTGGATGTTGGTGTTCCCATGATGGGGGAGGGGAGTGAGTGGAAGCTTCCTGTGCTGCTGTTTGCTGATGATACAGTACTGGTGAGTGACAATGAGTGGGAGTTGCAGGGTCTGGTGAACAGGTTTGGAACTGTGTGCGAGAGACGGAATTTGAAGGTAAATGTGGGAAAGAGCAAAGTCTTTGAGAGAGGGGCAGCCACAGACTGTTAGGTGAGGTTGAATGGCGAATGTCAGCTCATTTAAGTATCTGGGCAGTGTGATGAGTAAAGATGGAGGTTTGAAGGATGAGATGCAGGAGAGGGTACAACAGGACAAGAGGGTTGTAGGAACGCTGAAGTCAGTGACAAGGAATAGGGTGATGAGTATGAAAGTGAAGAAGACTCTGCATGATAGTGTTGTAATCCCAACACTGACATATGGGAGTGAAGCGTGGACCATGACAGAGAGGCACAGATCAAGAGTGAGAGGTGTGGAAATGAGTTACCTGAGAAGCTCGTGTGGAGTGACATGGAGAGATAGATTGACAAACGAAGAAGTGCGTGAACGATGCAATGTGGATGTGGATGTGTTGGAGAGTGTGAAGAGGAACACCTTGAGGTGGTTCAGTCATATAGAACGTATGGGGAGCGAGAGATTGGTCAAGAAGGTGTATGAGAGTGAGGTGGAGGGATGGAGAGGAAGAGGCAGACCCAGAACGAGATGGAAGGATGGAGTTAGGAGGTATATGAACGAAGGAGGAGGGATGCCAGTTAACAAGGGATAGGAATGCATGGAGGCATTTCATTTGTGGCCACCCCTCCCCCCCCCTGGGGATTAAGGCGTCTGGCGATAAGATAGATAGATACATAGATAGATAGATAATCTCTTTATTATTGATTTTGCCATTATTTGAAAAATATATAGGTCTACGGTATATATGATTAATACAACTTTGCTATGTCCCTCAAAAACGACAAGAAAAATATACGTCGCACTAAATCACAACAATATCACTTTATATCTCGATCAATAAGAAGACACTTTTATTGGGCCCTGTAATCCCTGCCATGGGTGTGGATGGTAAAACAATATAATTTATGACCATCACCAGGAGTTGATTGGTATAAAACCCTAAATCTTCTTTTTTTTTTTGTAGTAGGCTAGTTGGATAATTCTGCCATCCTCCTATGTCAATGTCCCTGTTCACCAAATAGTAATTAGATACTCGGCTGTAAGAGCAAGGGAATGAACAGGAAAGACTTTTTTCAATGCCCACCCAACTTCACTCACTCACAACAAGGGATTCACCTGAAACACACACATGCATACACACACAGATTGCCTGATGACATAATACTGGTGATACAACAAGGATATCACCAGTAACATGTCTTTATTATCCTCACACTACCAACAAAAAATAACACTCCTCTCCTCGATTCCCCTACCTCCCCCCCCCCCGAGATCCCACCACCCATTCCCCCACACCCAGAAACAGTGCACACACACACACACACACACACACACAGACGACAACCAAGCGCCTGTGAGTTGCAGATTGCTGCCATCAAGGGAACTGTCACCATTCTGAAGAGGGCCCTTTGGATACAAGGATTTCAACGCTTAAAAAGCCTAGGTCACACATACCCGAACTTGAGTCCGAATGCATCCCGAAGTGACTTGGGGATGCATTCGGACTCGAGTTCGGGTATGTGTGACCCTAGTATAACGCTTCCTCGGTCGGCCTCTCCTTCTTGTGCCCACTTCTCTGCATTCTGCTGCCCATCTCACCAGGTCATCCTCAGTTTTCCTCTTCACGTGTCCATACCATCTCAGTCTGCTCTCTCATTTCCACGACCTTTACCTCCTGTCTTATATTTTCGTTTCTCATTCTGTCCCTTCTCGTCACTCCTCTAATTGCTCTCAAGCATCGCATCTCAGCCACTTCCAGCTTCTTAATGTGCTCTTCTTTCACTGCCCATGTCTCTGCTCCATAGAGGGCTGCTGGTCTTACCATGGTCCTGTACACTTGAGCCTTGAGCCTCAACAGCATTCGTCTGTCATAGATAACCCCACTCACGTTCCTAAATGCATTCCCCATCCCTTGTAGCCTTGCTTGCACTTCTCTTTCCAGGTCTCCACTCTCTTGTATCCAGCTTCCCAAGTATTTGAAGGCTTGTATTTGTTTTAGTTGCTGGCCATCTACTACTATCTGAAGTTGTGGGACTTCTTGTTCTCGTGTTGCTACCATTACTTCAGTCTTTCCTTTGTTCATTTTCATACCATGTGCTTCAAGTTGGTTATACCACATACCTACTGCATGCTGTAGTTCCTCTCTCGTGTTGGCCCCTATATAGTGCAATATCATCTGCATACACCACTTTCTGTCCTCGTTCCATGTGATCCAACAGTATGATAAACAGTAGTGGGCTCAGTGCTGATCCCTGGTGCAGTCCCACTTGCACTTCAAAACTATCTGTTTTTCCGAAGCAGGTCCTCACTCTTGTACGCGGTGTTCTGTACATAGCCATTACCATCGTTATCAGTTCTTCCGGGATTTGGTACTGCCGTAGTACTGGTGGAATCATTGCTCGGTGTACTTTATCATATGCCTTTTCTAGGTCCAAAAATCCCCAGTAGCTTTCCTGTCCAAATTCCAGCTTCCTCTCTATCCTCTGTCTTACTATAAATAACGCGTCTGTTGTTCCTTTCCCACTTCTGAACCCAAACTGTTCCTCCCCCAACTGCGGCTCCACTATATCTTTTATCCTTCTGTCTAGTATTCTTTCTAAATACTTCATCATTTGTGATTGAAGCTTGATACCCCTGTAATTACCACATTCATGGATGTTTCCCTTGTTTTTGAAAATGGTGACCTATTTATATAATTATAGAGTTGGATCTAATACTGATTTTTTATAAGTTTCAAAACTTTTGTTCGGGATCCCAAAAGGCAAATACAAATACTTATATTCCTGAATCTAAAACCATGCCTGCCACCATCACCATCACCATATCCTTGTCACTCACCATGCCTGCCACCATCACCATCACCATATCCTTGTCACTCACCATGCCTGCCACCATCACCATCACCATATCCTTGTCACTCACCATGCCTGCCACCATCACCATCACCATATCCTTGTCACTCACCATGCCTGCCACCATCACCATCACCCTATCCTTGTCACACACCATGCCTGCCACCATCACCATCACCATATCCTTGTCACTCACCATGCCTGCCACCATCACCATCACCATATCCTTGTCACTCACCATGCCTGCCACCATCACCATCACCATATCCTTGTCACTCACCATGCCTGCCACCATCACCATCACCATATCCTTGTCACTCACCATGCCTGCCACCATCACCATCACCCTATCCTTGTCACACACCATGCCTGCCACCATCACCATCACCATATCCTTGTCACTCACCATGCCTGCCACCATCACCATCACCATATCCTTGTCACTCACCATGCCTGCCACCATCACCATCACCATATCCTTGTCACTCACCATGCCTGCCACCACCACCATCACCATCACCATATCCTTGTCACTCACCATGCCTGCCACCATCACCATCACCATATCCTTGTCACTCACCATGCCTGCCACCATCACCATCACCATATCCTTGTCACTCACCATGCCTGCCACCATCACCATCACCATATCCTTGTCACTCACCATGCCTGCCACCATCACCATCACCATATCCTTGTCACTCACCATGCCTGCCACCATCACCATCACCATCACCATATCCTTGTCACACACCATGCCTGCCACCATCACCATCACCATATCCTTGTCACTCACCATGCCTGCCACCATCACCATCACCATATCCTTGTCACACACCATGCCTGCCACCATCACCATCACCATCACCATATCCTTGTCACTCACCATGCCTGCCACCATCACCATCACCATATCCTTGTCACACACCATGCCTGCCACCATCACCACCACCATCACCATATCACTCACCATGCCTGCCACCATCACCACCACCATCACCATATCCTTGTCACTCACCATGCCTGCCACCATCACCATCACCATATCCTTGTCACACACCATGCCTGCTACCATCATCATCACCATATCCTTGTCACTCACCATGCCTGCCACCATCACCATCACCATATCCTTGTCACTCACCATGCCTGCCACCATCACCATCACCATATCCTTGTCACACACCATGCCTGCCACCATCACCATCACCATATCCTTGTCACACACCATGCCTGCCACCATCACCATCACCATATCCTTGTCACACACCATGCTTGCCACCATCACCATCACCATATCCTTGTCACTCACCATGCCTGCCACCATCACCATCACCATATCCTTGTCACTCACCATGCTTGCCACCATCACCATCACCATCACCATATCCTTGTCACACACCATGCCTGCCACCATCACCATCACCATATCCTTGTCACACACCATGCCTGCCACCATCACCATCACCATATCCTTGTCACACACCATGCCTGCCACCATCACCATCACCATCACCATATCCTTGTCACACACACCACTACTCTGTCTGTATGCTTGGTAAAATGGTTCAAGCATCAATGGGGTCGAGGTTAAGTTTAGTGTGAAGAAGAGGAACACGGGCGTGGAGGTTACCATAGTAACAAGGCCAGGCAGGGTTACGTGAATATTAATTATTTCTTTAGCCTTGTACATGACAAGACAGTCCTGGGATTAATACATACTCGGAGGAAGAAGGGAACATTAGACCACACACAAAGCAACACCTCGTAAGGGAATTATTGCCTGCGGTGATGTGGGCAATATTTTAATGGTTTTGGCGCCCCTTCGGCCCCAGCCAATCATTTTCAGTTTTACAACTGTCCCTCCGGTTCCTTCGTGCTTGCTGTCCCACCTCTCCATCAACTTTCCCTGGTGAGGACTGGTTTTATCCAGAAATAAGGAGTTTGTCATCCTCTACCACACCTTAGCCTAATCTGTCTGTCTCTCATTAGACTGACAGTCACTGAGTCTGAGTGACACTGACCGTTAACACTGGAATCAGTATTGACAATAATCGCCTCACACCGTCAATATATATTATCAATATCAGAAATATTTCCAAACCCGTCAATATATTGTAGTGTCAATACCATCAATATCGCCATCACACGATCAATATTTATTGTTAAATATTGACAATAAATGACTATATTTCTGATTCCTTTTGGGCAGCTGGCGAGATCGCCGGATTGGGTGGTACAACAAGGGAAGGTATACTGTTGATGTGTTCATTGGCTCGGGGTACATTATCGTGAGTCAGTTATACCATCTTATGTTGCCTTCGACGAACAGATCTCACTATCTCCCTGGCTCTCTTTTGGGGGTCCGAGAATCTGCGCGGCTTCGGTTAACCAAACTCTGGAGTGCTCGGCCAGACACTCTGGGGAACTACAACAATAACACTGCAAAAAGACACAGACATTTATCTGTGTCAAGGAAGGAAGGGAATTTTCCACCACACTTTGACACACAACAACAAGACACAGACAATATCACCATTTGTGTCAAGACTGCCGTTACGTTTGTTGCTGGTCAGTGCCAATAACTTACCAGTCATCACACCTCCATCTCAGACCACCCAGGGACTACTATACTCGAGTCTCCCAGACACCACCTATAAACAACCTACCAGTCATCACACCTCCATCTCAGACCACCCAGGGACTACAACCAGACACAGACACTACCAATGGTACTGCCCAGTGCCCACCCCACCCCACCCTACCCGGCCTACCAAACTGCCGGCGTCAGCAGGAGGTTGTAACATCAAGTAAGGAATAATGAGGATCCACCTGTCTCACTACCACGGTATAATTACTATAGTCATTATACAGAGAGAGAGAGAGAGAGAGAGAGAGAGAGAGAGAGAGAGAGAGAGAGAGAGAAATGAGGGATAGAGCGAGGCCTGGAGACGGACCTCCCCATCCAATCCCCCCACCCCCTTGCTCAAGCCCACCATCCCAGGCATCCCTTCATAAATCCGAGTTGAGGAGGTTTGTGGTGGTGGGATGGCTTGTGTGTGTCTGTGTGTGTTGGGAGAGAGAGAGGAGGGTTTGTTTCTGTGTGTGTTTGGAGGAGAGAGAGAGAGGAACGTTTCGGATTGTGTGTATTTGTGTATGTATATAATGCATGTGTTTGAAAGAGTTAAAAGATTGTGTTCGCGATATATATAATTCCTTCTGTGTAACTGGTGAAATGACCTGATAGTGTGGCACAACAAGGGAGACAACATTACTGTTGAGGTGTTCATTGGCTTGGGGTACAGTACATACATGACCAGTTGTCCTCTCTTCAGTTGCCTTCGACGAAACAGATCTCACTATTTCCCTGGCTCTATTTTGGCAGTCCCAGCATCTGCTTTGTGTCCGATTTAGGTAATTGAGTTTATAAAATATTATTGAGACAAGTGTATTAATGTTTTTACAAAGCAGAGAGAGAGAGAGAGAGAGAGAGAGAGAGAGAGAGAGAGAGAGAGAGAATCAAACCCTGCTTGGCTACTACTAGGGCCTAATATCTATTTCAGGGACAGTTATTAGTCATCATTTTCACAAATATCTTTCAAACTAATTAATTGATCGGAATGTTACTTTGACACAATGTACAAGACACCTTCCACTAATGTTTGGTAATATAGACCATTGACAAATGGTGTTAGTGAAGGTGTTTACTCCTGACACACATGACGTTGTCTAACATCACCAACATAATGCATATGAACGTCCATTATCCACCATCCCTTCCCTCCCTCTCTGTCCACTTTATTAGATTATAATAAGTAATAGTGGATGTCATTAATATGTTGGTGTTTGTAGAATGTGTGTTCATTTAATCATTATTATTGTATGTCCTAAAGTTATAAACGGGAGTAGCCTAGACTAAAGACTTACTATTACCATCTATTATTATTGTCCGTGGACGCCTTCAAATATCTCGGCTCCTACGTAGAAAAGGACGGAGGCCTAGAGAGAGAGGTTGACCATAGGATCCAAGCAGCGTGGAACAAGCAACTGGAAGAGAACGTCAGGAGTTCTGTGTGACAAGAAAATTAGTACTAGAGTGAAAGGTAAAGTGTACAAGACAGTGGTGAGGCCAGTGTTGTTGTATGGAGCAGAAACATGGCCGTTGAAAAAGGTACAAGAAAAGAAGCTGGATGTCGCAGAAATGAGGATGCTGAGGTGGATGTGTGGGGTGACAAGGGTGGACAGGAAACGATCAGAGGTAGTGTACAGTTAAAGTGGTGGAGGCGTCGGCGAAAGCGCAGGAGAAGAGATTACAGTGGTTCGGGCATGTGAAGAGGAGAGAGGAAGACTATGGACGTGCAGGGCAGACGTAGGCAAGGGAGACCAAAGCTACGGTAGAAGGACCGACTGAAGGAGGATCTCATGGAGACACAGCTGAGGGACCGGTGAACTATAATAATTATAGTGAAGAGATGCGACCCCATATAAAAATGGGAAACGCCAGCAGATGAAGAATTATTGTCTGTCCGCTTTCATTGTCATACAATTGAGAGAGAGAGAGAGAGAGAGAGAGAGAGAGAGAGAGATTAGTTTAGGGATTTAGGCTAATAACAATTGGTACACAATATATAAGTCCAGTACAAGTGGATTATACACAGTTTTCCGTATTTATTTTTTACTTTCAATTATATAATTATACCAAAAATCAAAACTATAAAATGTTAAATTAATATTTGTTTCCATTGACATCACATTACTCGTGTAATGTTTAGATATGTAATATGGGGGAGAATACTATCTTTGGGAAGCACAAGGCAGTGTGTTTTTATGCAACGAAAATATAAAAAAGAACGCACACAAATTCACTACTTACACAAAAAAGTTAAAATCTTTCAAAACCAAAGCAGCTGGGACTCTGGGCAAGGAGTGGTGTGTGTGTGTGTGTGTGTGTATATACATCGAGGAATATCCCAGAGAGGCCGGGCTTCTCTGCCACAGACATGTTGACTCCGTCCAAGGTCATCTCCAATATATAAATAGTTTTGCTCCGTCCACTTGGGTTTGTTCTTGTGTGAATGGACGATAATTTGTGGAAAGTGTTAACGGGTACCAATAGAATGTGTCCATTGGAGGTGTGGGACTGTGGGTGTGGTCACAGTACACACACACACACACACACACCGCTCCTGTCTGGTTGGTGTAGTCACTGTAGTGTATATACTGTATAATCGCTTCCATCATTCACTGCCTTTCAGAGTACAGACAACATTGCCTCCATACCATTATTAATATAAGGGAGTAATAAGTTGTGTTACTCGAGTACACACACACACACTGAAACTTTAGAAAAATGTCAGAATAGAGCAATGAGGATAATTCTCGGCTGTCCAATGTCGACCAGAATAGTGAACATGCAGCGTGAGTTGCGTCTTCCCCCATTAGTGGAGAGAATTCATTCTAATGTTACTTGCTTTACTGTCAAGTGCCTCCATTTCCCATATATTTCACCCCATTACTCTCAGTTAGTCAGAACTTCTATTCGACCAAACTACCCTGTCCCTCCCATACTGCCTGCTGGACGTACTCTTTTAAGATCTGTTTCCTCTATGCTCCGTAGTCTTAATATAGATATAATGGTTGCAGACGTCCCTCCAGGACCCCCTCCGTGGATGCTACCAATACCTGATGTGAGCTTTACACCTACTTCCAAGTCGGAACTGCCTTCTCTACAGCGGCAGTTGGCTCTGGAACACAGAAACAGTGACGTCCTCCATCACAGATCCATACTGCCTCTACACTGATGGATCATTGTAAATGGATGGTGCAACGAGTTGTGCCGTTTTTTCACCTGATATGGAGTCACCTCCAGGGGGCTGGGTTGGCCGTCGTCTCTGTAATTACTCCAGCTCAACATTGTGTGAATTGTATGCTATTCTGGATGCTGTTAGTCTTGTTTGTCAACGTGGAGTGAATGTTGCCATTTGTTGTGACTCCAAACCTGCCCTTCATTCCCTCACTAGTGTTCAGCCCACAAACTCTTCTGTTATTCAGCAGATTTTGTCGTTCTTGTCCTTATTACGTCATCATAACTTGACTATCAAATTCTTGTGGGTACCATCCCATGTAGGTTTATGTCACAATGTTACAGTTGACAGACTCGCAAAGGAAGCCTGCCTTATGCCTCCTCGTGGTGTTGGACGTCCTCTCTCCCTGACATGTTACCTCTCTATAGTATAGAGTTCGCTCCACTGCTCTCCTTCGTGTACGGCGACGCAGGGATGCAGAGAGGCCCTTCAGCATCTCCATCACCCATTACGAGTCTGTCTGCCGTCACAAGTATTCCTATCGTCGTCGAGGCCTCATGGTTCGAAGGCACAATGTAGTCTCTGCTCGTTTGAGGCTTGGCTACCGGCCACCATGGCAGGTTGCTGGGATGCAGGGTGAGCCTCCCTTCACTGAGTGTCGCTTGTGTCGAACGCCTCGTGCTAACACCATAAAATTATAGCACTACTGCCTGGCCTGCCCCACTGTCCGACACTTACTGCCCCAGGGCCTGCCACTTGATCTGGTTTGTCGACACCTGCTGAATCATCAGGTTTTGGAGGAGCTTCTGGTACGTCACCCTCGATTTGGTGGATTTAAGTACACTGCAGGTCATAATGTAATTGTTTGTCTGTAATTTCTGTATGTTTGTACTTCATTCTGCTATGTTATCAAGATATGTGTGTGTGTGTGTAGTAATTTGACTCTCATTGATTCTGTCTACTTGTAGGTATAGTTGCATGCCTCTTGATTGACGCTACGGCGCAATAATTAAAAAAAAAAAAAAAAAAAAGGTATGGTGGAGGTGGTGGCAGGTATGGAGAGTCGTGAGTGTCCAGGGTATGGTGGTGGTGGTGGTGGTGGTGAGTGTCCAGGGATCAGGGTATGGTGGTAGTGGTCACGGTATAAGGACTAGAGTCTATAGTCATTATACCGTGGTAGTGGTATGGTCTATGATCTTTGCTTGGCTGGTAGCCTACACAGCTCTGGGTTGGTAGATGTGGTGCTGCTGTACCACGTGTTAAAAAGTAACCAATAGCATGATACAGTCTCTAGCCTCCCCCCGATCCCCTACTCTGTCTCCCTCTTACTTCCATCTCAAGTAGCAAACTGTACTCTCTACCCTTACACACAGCATAAGTGTAATGAACTTTAAAATCAGTTAATGTGTGTATTGACTCGGGGATATACTACATGACCTTGACCCAGTTGTCCTCTCTTCCGTTACCTTCGACGAAACAGATCTCATACTCTTAGTCTCTCACCATTTCCCTGGTTCTCTTTTGGCGGTCCCAGCATCTGCTTTGTGTCCGATTTAGGTAACTGAGTTTATCAAATATTATTGAGACAAGTGTATAAATGGTTTTACAAAGCGGAGAGAGAGAATCAAGTCGTGTTGGGCTACTACTACTGGGGCCTAAAGCCGCCTAATCCATTTCAGGGACAGTGAGTAATCATTTTCACAAATATCTTTCATACTACGGTAATTAATTGATCGGAATAGTACTTTGGCACTATGTACAAGACACCTTCCGCTAATGTTTGGTAATATAGAGCATTGCCAAATGGTGTTAGTGAAGGATTTTACTTTTTTTTTTATACACATGACGTTGTCTAACATCACCAACATAGGCTATGTATATGAACATCCATTATCCACCATTCCATCCCTTCCTCCCTGACCACTCTATATTATGTTATAATAATTAATATGTTGGTGTTTGTAGAATGTGTGTTTATTTAATCATTATTATTGTATGTCCTAAAGTTATTTAAACGTGAGTAGCCTAGGGGAGGTGGCCGAATGGTTAGTGTTCTGGACTGGTCGGGAGATCGATCCTCTCAGGTGAGGGCCTGAGAATATTTACTCTTCTGATTTGAGTTTCAGGCACTAACTATAAGGTCACCGAACGTCGTAAAACACCCTCACTGGTACCATAACAGCTGCAGTATTTGGGAATTACCCTCACTTCCCTCTCTCTGTGGCTGGGTACCAGTTCGGAAGTCGTGACGTGTGTGTGTGTGAGCAGCAGTTGACCTGGGCGGCTGGGCCACGATAACGGGATTGATTAAGCCTATGTCCAGTGTCGGATCATATATAAAAAAAAAAAAAAAAAAAGAGTCCTTGACTAAAGAGGGTATGACCATCACCTTATTAACTTTATGTAATGTACTTAGCATTACCATCTATTAATTCCTTTACCCCGCCGTATTGACGTGTTTACTACGAGCAGGTAAGATATGGTATTAAAAATATATCACTACATAATAGGATGGTAAGGGAATTATGAAATATATATATATATATATATATCGTATTATAAGCATCATAGGTGGATAAGTGATGCAAACAATTGTGCATATCACATAAAGTTTATTTTAACAGTCTTTGTCACTATTTAGTAAAGAACAAATCCTGGGAATCACTCTCCATGTTGATAATTAACATATAGCCTAATGGTAAATGGTATTATATTGCATATTGTATATTACATACAGGTAATGGAGGTAATGATTAGGGCAGGGATGGTGGTAGAGGATGTTCCAATGTGTACATTAGTACAACTTTGTATATTAACATAGAGGGATGGAGGTAGAGGACGTTCCAATGTGTACATTAGTACAACTTTGTATATTACATAGAGGGATGGAGATAGAGGACGTTCCAATGTGTACATTAGTACAACTTTGTATATTACATAGAGGGATGGAGATAGAGGACGTTCCAATGTGTACATTAGTACAACTTTGTATATTACATAGAGGGATGGAGATAGAGGACGTTCCAATGTGTACATTAGTACAACTTTGTATATTACATAGAGGGATGGAGATAGAGGACGTTCCAATGTGTACATTAGTAGCCTAATTGCCAATCATACAACTTTGTATATTACATAGAGGGATGGTGGGTAGTGGACGTTCCAATGTGTAAATTAGTCCTGGCCAATCATACAACTTTGTATATTACAAAGAGGTAATGGAGGTAAGGATGAGGTGAGGGAGAGAGTGGTAAGGGACATAGCCTATGGAGGTAAAGGATGTATTGGTGTCTCATGTAGCCTAACTTTGCCTTTAAACGTCATGAGTAAACGCCTTCACTAACACCAAATGTCAATGTCCTATTTTACCAAACATTAGCGGAAGGTGTCTTGTATACTGTGTCAATGTATCATTCCAATCAATTAATTAATTTGAAAGATATTTGTGAAAAACGATGATAACTGTCTCTGAAATGGATATTAGGCACCAAGCGTATGTACACAATAAGGCAAGTGCTGTATGCCACAATCATAAGATAATACACAGGTAAACAGACTGCCTGCCTAAGACCCTGTACACAAGATAAGCAGAGGGCAGATATTGGTAATAAACAGTGTGAGTCACAGTGGTACCCATGTGAGAGTAGAGAAAGAGAGTAGAAAGGAGAGTAGGGAAAGAGAGTAAGACTCCGACATAACCAAGGAATGGTCACAAGGAGATATGCCTAATCCACAGATAATATAAACTGATTAATGTAGCAGGAGGGGTAGGACTAAGAACACGAGGACTATACCTCATGACCACATGACAACAAGACAAGTAACTTTCCTACCACATGATCCACGTGGCATCCGGCCACGTAAGCATGACAACACACAGTAATAATTGTATCCAAAGACAACTGACAACTCCAGTGAAATTGTATATAAACAGTGACACTTACCTAATAGATAGGATTCTTAAACTTGCTCCCTTAAGGGCTATTATACATAATTGTCTTGCCAAGAGAGACACACTACTCTATCAGAAAAGAAGCACATCAATATCATTCCCTGTCTGTGTGTGTATAGAGATATAAGTGTAAATAAATGAACTTTCCATGTTACAACTGTGAAGTCAATTACCTTAGAAAACACCCACGTCTACGCTAACTAACTAATAATAATAACAATACTACAAGTCTCAAGAAGCAAATACAAATAAGTTACCAGAGCTTGAACGAGTGAAAGCCTAACAGGACTGGTACATAATGGTGGCAGCAGTGGTTGCGACAACAAGATTGCAAAGGGGTTGACTTCCAGGGAGTACAGTGAATAACATAGTTCAAGGACAAGTTGAAGATTTTACTTGTAAATTTCTCTCAGGTAATTTCTTCTCACGACCTCTATAAACGAGGGAGATAAACCACAAATTCATCACCTACAAGACACCTACTTCAACATAACTGCAACTAGACCTACAAGGGGACCTCATCTTCTTCACAACAATCAATCATCACTACCCCAGGCGTCCCTGTACGTAAATTCTCTCGTAAGGATAACGCCATCCCTTCATCACTACCCATGAGCGTCCCTGGAACGTAAGGACGTCATCACTTCATCACTACCCATGAGCGTCCCTGGAACGTAAGGACGCCATCCCTTCATCACTACCCATGAGCGTCCCTGGAACGTAGGACAACGTCATCACTTCATCATCTCCATTCTCCAAGCTGACACCTTGCTACGTAAATTCTCTCGTAAAAGGCAAGTCAACATTCATCATCTTCACTCCAAGAACGACTACTAGTGTGTTAGTGTGCGAGCTACTCATCACCACGACTGGCCAGAACACCCCACCTAGACGTCAACTCGTCATCATCATCGTTGCAACTAAAGTACTAAAAGTAGGTACACATTACATGTACATTACATTATTTTTCACTTGTCTACGAACATGTTAGGATAAAATTAGGTTTCCTCATTAAAGCCCAGAAAGAAAGAAAAGAAGTGCCAAATTAAAACAAAGTAAAGAATTCTTCCCCATTAATCTAAAGGTATCGCAATAACTTCGAATATCCCTGATAATGATTCATTACCCTCTGAGCTAGATTCCCCTGCCTCCCTAAAAAGTCTCGTTGTGGTGCCAACACATACGAGTACATTTTCTTCTTCTCCAACCATAACCCCATTAAAAACTCAATCTGTCTATTATATCATCCTGTATTATCACTAACAATGACTACTCCTCTACAATCTCCTATCGTCTCTGCTCATCATGTAACAAATACTGATTCCACTGTCTCTTCTAAGCTAACAATGAAACTCTTACCTACCACCATTTCTCATGTAAAGCATTTTAAGGGAGATAATCCAAGATATGGGATTCATCTCTTCTTGCATCATTTGGAGAAGATATTTTGCAAAGCGAATACAGAGCAGGACGAACATAAAATAGCATTGGTAAGAGAGTATATTGCACCGGATAGTCCAGCCAGTTCTAGGTTAAACACAAGTGCTTTTTCTAATCCAAAGAATTTAACGTCATATGCCACATTTAGACAGTCACTTATTGATGTTTTGGGGGATGGTAAAGTACATAAATCGTTCTCAAGGGTTCAAAGAATGGTTAAAAGAAAGGCAAACAAAATAAATACAAGGGAACTAGCAAAAGCACTTGCATCAGCAGGATCGCTAGAATTATATTCAAAGAAATCTCGCATCATACATCATGTATTACATACAACTCACTCCAGGGGTAAGAAGAATTATAATTTTGATACCATACCTCAAAGGGAATCACACAGACAACGTTGCAAACATTGTAACGAAGATAAGCATAAGACCAGTGAATCTGATAGTAATAAATATACAGGAAATTATCAAGGGAAATCAAAGCATAAATACTGTCATTCACATGAGTCAAATTCGTATTCCTTAAATGAACACATGATCCTTAACAAAAGGAAACAAAGCTTGCACAATCGAAACATGATGTATGAAACGAGACCACCACGATATTAAAATGGCAACAATAATCACATAAGTAAATAAATACTGCCCTGTCGTCGTAAATACCTATAATATAATAATAATCCCTGTCTAAGTATCACATACTAATATTTCATTAATGACAGACACAGGAACCGCAGTTTCCTTGTTATCGGATAATTCCTTTAACAAATTGTGCAACTTAGATCCCCAGCGGGTTTTATAAACTAAGATTGAACAGGTGATATAAAATTGTCACATATGACAAATAATAAATGAACAGGTATTAGGGACACTAAACCCTTCCTGTACGGTTAGACAAAAACTAACCAAATACACATAATAATATGCACTAAACATAAAATAATACATTTTAGGTATTAATGTATTTTAATACAGGATTGTCCAGGCCAAAATATAAGTCCATAAATATGTATTGAAAAACAAACAAACAAAAAAACGGGAACTATTACATTATCATAAAGGCCTACTGCAGATAATACTATATTACCACTAAATTTCGTCTATAAATTGAAGGTAGAGCTTCCATCTCATGTTACAACCACATATTAGTGTTCTATCCTTAGTAGAGTCTGGGAAAATAACCTGGGAATGTATCTACTTTCACTAATGTAAATGATAATAATATTGCTACTATCTATATCTTTAAGAAATCAACTACCATTAATCAGGTAAAGAAAAGGACATATTTATATGATCGGTACAAGATGGAAGTTAGACTAAATACCACAAGAAATATTATATCAATTTTAACCGAAGAGTTAAAGGATAATCACATAAGGGGGAAACTTAGAAATTTGGTCAGGAGACGATATTTTCTAATTTATCGTGATAATTTTATTAATATACTAGCCACATATCAAAATGCGATTGCCCTACCTGGTAACATTTTTAGGAATAACCTATTTATAAATAAGCATATAGGCGACCATACCTTATACTACCCAGAAAATTATAAATGATAAATGAAATGTTGCATGAAAGTATTATTAAGATTTTAACTCCCCCTATTAACAGTCAAATGTTTTTGCTTTCAAAAATGATGGTGAATTTAAGCCAGTACTTCTTTATAGAGATATAATGCTACAAGTAAATATAAATATCCCCTCCCTCCTTTAAGGATGTTTCTCTAACATTGCTCAAACAAAACCTATTAAAATTGGTCAGTGGACACTGGCAAGTAGCATTATATAATAATACATTTAATACGTCCCATGGTTATTATGAATACATTCGTAGACCATTTGGGTTACGTAATGCTCAATCAACATTTAAGCATATGCTAAATTTTCGTGTCAGTGTTATTAATAACGTAATCATCGCTTAGCTAGACAATTTGATTATTTTTCTAATAAGGTACAATCACAATATTTAACAATAAGGAAGGTTAAATAGACATTGAATTAGGTAGGCCTCAAACTTTAAATATATATGTTTCATTATATTACCAGGATATTATAATGATAGGTTATACATTAACCACCACTGGGCTCCATACACAAGCATAAAATACGAACAATGAAAGTAAACTAACGTAAAATCACTCTTGAGTTTATGTTCGTATATAGAGAATCATTATAAAGAAATTTTTCCCATTTAACAAACGCACTAAATAATCTCCTCAGGAGAGTGACAGATGTGTATGGAAGTCAGAAAAGTTAATAAAGGTTAATTAATGTCAGCTCCAATTCATGCATGTCCATCTTATTCATTACCTTAATAATAATAATATCACGTGTACAGATGCTTCTTCAGTAGACTTATTAGGCACTGTACTTAGGTAAGATATAGCTAAGTTCTATGTCAGGTATGTACTTATGCATAACGAATATTAAATGCACAGCAAACTCGTTACTCTGTAACGGACCAGGAACAATTAACAAATAATGTTAGGGGCAATTCGTACTTTTAGAAAATCGTATTAGGCTATCCTTTACAAATACTCGTGAATCACTAATATATTCTTGGCTTACTATAATCTCAAACCTTAGCGTGAAAATTAGCCAGATATTATCGAACCATTAAGGAATTTCTCTCACATATTGTTATTAACTACCTTCCAGGATGATTATAGATAAAATAACAAATCCCTTAAACAATCATCTTGTCATTTACTTCCGAAGTCACTCATGGACGTGGTAAACATGCATAAACATTAGCAATTCCTATGCTAAAATATACTAAAACATTATTTAACTCTGAGGATGAAAATAATAGACGAGAATTACAGTCACTTCAATAACTTTTCCCATTATGATAAGATTTTTACAAAAAAAAAAAATTAGTAAAAGTGACTTATAAACCAATGAAAGTGATACATTAAATAATGCTTCCCTCAGTGTTAATTACCCTTTTATCAAAATGCAACAGGACATCCTGGGAGAGAATATTAAAACAATCTCCATATAATATACTATTAACATAAACTATGGGCAGATGAAAAAACATATACAGTATATCGCTCAGTGCGAAACATGCAATGCTCCATGACAGGAATATAATCCTGGACGAATCAGGAGACATAATAGGAATAATTCTACTTTCCTTACCAATTACAAATCAGGGCATAAATAAACTATTACCTATGGTTAACCATTTTTCTAAATATTTAGTGGCGGCACCACTACATGATAAAAACCGCAAATAATACGTGCACATATATTTAATCCCAAATTATTTTATGCCTATATACATGTCCCGATATTATAAAGATATCTAATTTCTACTAATTTGAAGCAAACGTTTGTATAACCATATCTCCCCATATCTCCCAGCAGCTAATGGATTAACAATACGGCAAAACCGTAAAATACTACAAGTACTTGGTGGCACAGAAACAATGGAAATCCCTCCACATGGAAAGACTGCATAAAAACAATGACAGTCTATGAATACTACAAAACGTTGAAATAAAAGGAAAAAACTCCTCAGGAAATACTATATGGCGTACAAGAAACGTCTTTCATATAATTATATGACATAACAATTGCCACACAGAAGCCAGGCTACAACAAGGACAACTTCGCTGAACAACAGTGAGTTGCAGTTCAACAATTTCATCATGATGTACAAGCAAATTTCGGGCTTGCAAGGAAAAAAATGCGTAATCGCCTACACAAGCAATTTACGGGCTTGCAAGGAAAAAAATGCGTAATCGCCTACACAAGCAATTTACGGGCTTGCAGGAACAAAATGCGTAATCGCCTACACAAGCAATTTACTGGCTTGCAGGAATAAAATGCGTAATCGCCGGTCTAATAAAGCAAATAATTCAAATGTTCACTCCAGGTGATACATAAAATAATACGGGTACCCGATCGAAGTTTAAAACTTCACACAGTAATATCTTTAGTAGGTAATAAACTTATAATAAAGAATATTTTTACCAGGCGGATGATATTGTATATGTAAACAGGATAAAGAGATTGGTAAAGCGCGCAAAACCATCCAAAATAAAACCAATCCATATCACTGAAACATAACAATTTCCTCTTCTTAGTAAATTTATCCCTACTATATACTATATAATAAAATAATCAATTACAAACATAAATCCGATCGGTTTACTATGAAATAAAATAATATTTCTTTTTACAGATGTGGCCCAAATCAACCAAAATGGATAATAATTTTTGTCTCTACTCTCAACAGCTCCAGGCTCAGACGAGGAACACAACGCAGTACAAATGACGTCTTCAATCCGAGAGCTCTCGTATACAATTTTATTAACAAGCAGATGAAAAGAAAAGAAAAATAAATAAACTAATGGTGACAAATGATATAATCACTATTTCTTACTCTTTACAGATTTTATCCCAGTGAGCAGTGGTTACAGCTACAAGTATTTACTGATACACTAGTTTATTTGACAGGTATCACACAAATGGAATCCAGCGACTAAGGTAATATTGTTCGCTTATTATACAAAATATATAATGGTTTGAGCCATCACCACAGCCCAGAGCGTGGTTGGGAAAATTTTACGTGTATTTGCGTGAACATTATTTGGTACTGCTTACATAGTGGTATACACATATATCCTATAAAATAAAGGATTATGAGACAAACTGTTGCATATCGTGGTAAGTGTAACAGGTAAAAAAGCATTGCACAGATATTAAAAACGAATTATAGAGCTTTACTTTACCAATAAAAGAAAATATTCACATATACTTAGTAGGCTTCTATTTTATTTCTGCGGGAAGCAGGAAGCTGTATTACGAGTACAGGAACTTTGAAAGAAAGTACAACCATTTATTAGGAGAGTATTTACTGCGGGTAAGATAAGATTAACTCATACTTAATATCACTCGAATAACTATAACATACAAAGGAAAAATCAGTGTGAAGTACTATCTTACCAAAATATCTTTCTTCCACCTATTTGAAATATTATTTAAAATCGTGCGTAGTATATTAATACAAGATTATATACTCATTATTATTCCCATAGAAGGTAAAGTATTATTCACAAGCTACGCACTTCAAGAATTCCCAATGAAAATAGAAATAATCTTTTAATGTTCAAAATTCCTCCAAGAAGTATTATACTTAGTGATGATGTCATCAATGACACACACTCCTCAAGTACCATGTTGCATGTCCTTATTTATATGTTGGTCCTGCATAAATATTGGCAAGTATTCCTCCAAAGGATGCGAAATCTCCACGTGCTTTAAAGCAATTCAGGCACTATATGCATGTAATTCATATCTATTACTAATCAAACCTCTCTTATATCATCAAATTTCTATTTCTACTATCTATACTTACCTGCTGATAGACTATTAACAATATATTACCCTACTCACCCTACACATGGCATGGATTAAGGCTACTCTAGAGAGGCAGACTCAGATAAAATCGATTCAAGGGAATCGTTACATTGGAAAATAAAATATATAATTACTAGACAACATATCCCACTCTCTTCCACCTTTCAATATATTTCATTTAATATCGACTTGTTTAATATCTCCCTATTATCAGTTGTTTCAGAAAAAAGTGAAGCTGGGAAGTTATTCAAGGAAACTGGGAATCAAACATCCTGCTAATATCAGTTGGTTACTCCATATATTGATGAAAATAAAACTTGGTACAAATATTTAATATCCCATGTCTTATCTTTCTGGCAAGTACTATAACATTTTTATATAGAAAAAGTCTACTGTCATATTTTGCATTGTATAAGAGAACTCTATCAATGTAGACTGAATTATTTTGTTATGGAAAATTAACATTTAGCTGTTATTTCACAGCCACAAAATAGCAACAAGGCCTCTTCATTAATGTGTGAATTTTTAGCATAGGTTAGCTTATACACATAACTACAAGCACCTAGCTCAACACATTAATTTTAAGATTATTTCTTTATGTATGTACCAGTGTATTTTATTCATGTATTGATGTTCATTTTAAGTATATGATGTGCCTATGTCTTTGATGTCAATTTTATATTATTATTGAGGTATTCACTGATAATATCTTAGTTATTGTGTACCCTACCTACATTGTAAGTTTGTTTCCACAATCAAGGTTATCTGAGGACAGATAGATAAGGGTAGCGGCCGAGCATTTGTACACAATAAGGCAAGTGCTGTATGCCACAATCATAAGATAATACACAGGTAAACAGACTGCCTGCCTAAGACCCTGTACACAAGATAAGCAGAGGGCAGATATTGGTAATAAACAGTGTGAGTCACAGTGGTACCCATGTGAGAGTAGAGAAAGAGAGTAGAAAGGAGAGTAGGGAAAGAGAGTAAGACTCCGACATAACCAAGGAATGGTCACAAGGAGATATGCCTAATCCACAGATAATATAAACTGATTAATGTAGCAGGAGGGGTAGGACTAAGAACACGAGGACTATACCTCATGACCACATGACAACAAGACAAGTAACTTTCCTACCACATGATCCACGTGGCATCCGGCCACGTAAGCATGACAACACACAGTAATAATTGTATCCAAAGACAACTGACAACTCCAGTGAAATTGTATATAAACAGTGACACTTACCTAATAGATAGGATTCTTAAACTTGCTCCCTTAAGGGCTATTATACATAATTGTCTTGCCAAGAGAGACACACTACTCTATCAGAAAAGAAGCACATCAATATCATTCCCTGTCTGTGTGTGTATAGAGATATAAGTGTAAATAAATGAACTTTCCATGTTACAACTGTGAAGTCAATTACCTTAGAAAACACCCACGTCTACGCTAACTAACTAATAATAATAACAATACTACAAGTCTCAAGAAGCAAATACAAATAAGTTACCAGAGCTTGAACGAGTGAAAGCCTAACAGGACTGGTACACGTATGTTACGCTCACTACGGTATAAATACTATTTATAAATAACTTGTAACTTATCAAAGTTATTGGCTGTGGTGGTGTTGGTGATGGTGGTAGTAGTGATGGTGGGTGGTTGTAAGTCGGGAGAAATGGCCATTGGTGGCAAGCCATTTCTCCCGAAAATGTCCTGGATTAGGTTGGAAAGACAACCTATAATAGCCCTTCTGCAGTGGTAACGCGCCTGCCTCGCATCCGTGACGTCGGCAGATCGAGCCTCGCCCAGCCTCCAGGTCCGAGAGTTGGCTGGGCACCATGGTAGGGAGTTGGGCTTGCCTGGCTGACGTTCAGGAGAGTATATCATTAGAGATAGATACCCTGCAACTTTAACTTTTAAGACAACAACATTTTTAGTACAGACGGTAACAATATCTGCCTGCTGCTGCAGTCGTCTCTTATTACTCCCACGGGCATGGAGATGGAGTGAGTGAGCCCAGGACTTTACCACCATCACGGTCCACTCCCTCCTTTCCTCCATAGTGAAGGACACCTCCTCTCCATCCCTCAGTGATGGTGGCAGCAGAGAGACGAAGTAGTCAAGTGTTAAACATACATTCTGTCACTTAATAAATATATTGCCTTAATTAATGATCATTACGTAGTTGATTGGCGTTAAGACCAAATAACAAACATAACGAACGTCTGCTTGTCCAAACACAGACCTCCTGCCTCGGTGCCTTGCCTGCCGACCACATCACACACACACACACACACACTGCCACCTGTCACACACACACACACACACACATTGCCGCCTGTCACACACACACACACACACACACACATTGCCGCCTGTCACACACACCCTGATACACACACTGCCGGCTGTCACACACACACACACACACATATTGCCGCCTGTCACACACACACACACACACACACATTGCCGCCTGTCACACACACCCTGATACACACACTGCCGGCTGTCACACACACACACACACACATATTGCCGCCTGTCACACACACACACACACACACACACACATTGCCGCCTGTCACACACACCCTGATACACACACTGCCGGCTGTCACACACACACACACATATTGCCGCCTGTCACACACACACACACACTGCCGGCTGTCACACACATACCCTGATACACACACACACACATACCCTGATACACACACACACACACACACACTGCCGGCTGTCACACACATACCCTGATACACACACACACACACACACACACATATTTCCACATATCTATAAATATATTTCTCTAATGACCATAACATTATACACCCTGAGTCCCTGACACACACACACACACACACACACAATACATTTTTCCACATACTGAATAATACACTCTATCACTATAAATATATCGCCTTGATAAATAACCATTATGTAGTCGATAGGCTTTAACCTCAACTAACACACACACACACACACACACACCCTGACACACATACATACACATTTCTCCACATATACACACTCTATCACTCTATAAATATAGCGCCTTAATTAATAACCATTACCGGTATGTATTCAATAAACGTTAACCCCAAATAACACACACACACACACACACAACAATTCCTAATATACAATGTATATTAATTTGAAATGTTCAACAGTTTTTCTCTCCATTGAGCAGTGTTGCTTTGTAAAGACATTTTCACGCCCACTATGGCTAGTTACTTCTACAAACTGGGTTATGTATTTAATGTTGTAGGGTTATTATTATGATATTACAGTACTCGACAGGTATTATAAAATATTATTTATATTAATTGAATTAAATGTTAATATAATTATCAACAAATTGGTTATATGGTTGAATGTTTGGGCTAGTATTGGCTGGATATTGGGCTGGTTTTATGAAGGAATATAGCCAAGGTTTGAAGACACCGGCAATTTGGCGGTAAAATATTGTCAGTTTACCATTAACTTGTGTGAGGTGAGGATGTGTGTGTCATATAATAGATATCTGGTTATCACAAAACATTATTACCGCCTTTGTCCACAATATAGAAAAATATAAATAATTAATGTTATAAAAAGTTGTGAGTGTTAAAAATAATCATTTAACATTATGTTAGTTGAAATATCGGTATCTTTACCTTTATTTATTTCTCGAGTGAACACAAAATATTTATAATTACCGTAACGTAATGTATAAAATGAATAATTCTAACTTTAAATACCTTTTATTAATTAAGATTGTGTTATATGGGGATAGTAATAGTTTGATTCCTCCAAAGTATGCCAGGAAACACAACCAGATTAACGTGGATTTATTTAACTTAAGTTGGTATATATTCAACACGTCCAAGACAAACCAGTTCTTTTGGATAAAAGTACAAAAGAATTACTCTACTAAACATTGTAAGGAAAAGTCATGGATTGATATAACTTAGATGAAATTTTGTACGAAAACTGACTTGACTTGGAGTTACAGAAAGAAATGAGATGAGAAGGTAAGAATCTTTTGTATTTGTTTATTTCTAACTCTTATATAGAGTAACATAATTTATTATGTAGGTAATGAAGTAGATAAGTACTAACTTAGGTTTACTATATAATATATTTTAATATAATTACCTACTATTTTGGACCATTCCAAGACACTTCCTCTATGACAGACGAGTCACACCATAAAACGTAAACAACAACATGAATCTTATGGATGATAATGAACAGTTTGTGGCTGCATTGGTCCTTGTAATTAATATTTTTGAAAAAGAAAAGATTAAAGATTACCATAGGCTTGATTTGTTGTCCATGTTTGCATTCAATGAAGTTTACACGTGTACCACACACACACAGACACACACACACACACACAAATACCACTGCTGGTTGTACACTCTTCTATTATCTTTCCGTCTCTACGAGATGTAAACACAGTAAAATATCGACATCGTAATTTCTACTTTAAATGTGTTTTTTGTTGTTCGAAAATTATTTGTATTGCAAAAATGTTTTCTGATATTAATCCACCTTTTTTGCTTAGAATTAATTTATATAAATACATTATTTATTGACTTTGTTCTGTATACGAGGAATGGTCTTGGCTAGAGATGCATTCCATTTTTGTTCCACAAATGCCGCCGCGGTTCCTCGTTCACAGAAAGTTATTATTCCGCCAGTCCCACGAAAACTCCGTACGCGGAGTTAGTAAATATAAATTATAGTGTGATACTCCCTTCAGGGATGGTGATTGGTGTTATGGAGAATGAGCCAGTTATTATTCCGCCAGTCCCACGAAAACCCCGTACGCGGAGTTAGTAAATATAAATTATAGTGTGATACTCCCTTCAGGGATGGTGATTGGTGTTATGGAGAATGAGCTGGTGCTATGGAGAGTCTGGTTTGGTAGAGGAGGAGTGGATGATGCTGGGTTAAGAGAAGTCATGTCTTGTTATAGGTTTTTGTGTAGGGGAGGAATTGTCACTGTTATGTCTACCTAAACGTCAGGTGATCCTATCTAATAATGGTGAATGTGTGTTGTGGATTGTGGATGGTGGTGTCAAGTATAGTAGGCTGAATCTATTGTTGTGGTGGATTGGAATGGGGAGTGAAAAAGGGAGGAGGTAAAATTGAGCGCACCACAATCCCAGCAGATCTAATACTGTACGTCAAACGCCGTCGTGAAGCCCCCAACACCGGTGTAACCTATTATAATTTATAAACTAAGTGACCGGGGCAAATTCCCGGAACCTGTGTGGCCCTGGTCAAGAACACAGTACTTCTGTATTAATACCGTCATGTACTTAATTAATATTAATACAAATTGTGCTCAATACCACTGTGTGTGTGACAGGGTACAGGAATTGCGGCTCCGCCGTTACGGTGAGGCCGCAGCGGCGGAGCTGCAGTGTGACAACAGCCTAATAACTTACTATAATCCTATTATAATCTAAGGTGTGTGGTTTGTTAACAAGGTTCTGTTAGTAATAATATTATTATATTGTGAGTTGAAGTGTATTAACAGTGTTATAGTTTTATTATAATCTAAGGTTTGATAAGGTTCTGTTGAGTAGATAGGAGTTGTAGGTCTATGTCGGAAGTGTTGCCTTTGTATCGGCCCTTCCTCATGATAGTTTTCTACGTGGTTTGACGGTCTGGGTCTAGTTTGAAATATTTATGTCCTTTGATGAACTATTCTTAATTTTCTTTTCTCTTATTTTCCATAACTTGTACACTGTTTCCTCGCTGTTTTCGATTATATTGTTAAATAGTAGGTTCCCGATTATAATGTACTCCTACTGCTGATAGGGGCGCTGCAGTACCACGTTTTTTCTTCTCACTTCTTCGTATATCACACAATGTAAGATGAAATGTTTCAGATCTTCTTTTTCCTCACCACATACTACAAACTCAGTCCACTTCTGATTTTTAAATCTATTTTTATCAGACAGGTTTAGGTTGTTACTCCTACACTTGAATAAGATCATTGACGCCTCTGTTGTCATAATAATAGGCTATTATGTCCCCTCCTGTCCTCACATTTTCTCTCTTCATTCCCTGTACACTTTTATTAAACTCACTTTACTTTGCATATTTATCTTCCATTCTCCTGTGTCCCAATCTCTCACTTTCCTGCTGATATCTTTATTAGTCACTCTTTCTCCTCCAATCCCCACCATTTTTCTGTCTTCCAGTATCCCTTTTATCCATCTATATATTATAGTCTTAGTTCTCATCTCCTCTATCACTCCCTCAAGTAGACGATTTCCCTCTCCTCTCAGAATAGACTACAAATATTTCAGCTGTCTTTCCATTATCCACACCTTCATACCTGAAATGCCTATTTCTCCTCTGATAGCTGCCTCCTGTGTGTGTAACTTGGTGCTCCCAATGTTTTTCTTGCCACACTTTTCTATTCTTTGCAACTTTTCAATCTCTTCCTTGTTAAAATCAATGAATAGCCACACACTTCCAATATGTGTTGCCTATTAGTAGTCTGGCACAGCTCCTTGCCACTATTGAGTAGGTCATATTTGCTAGTCGATGTGTCTTTTCTAATAATATTTTCTTTTGCTCTTTGAGGAAGTATTTAGAGTCGTTCACTGTAATTCTCAGGTACTTTAATTTATTGTCAACCTTAATCCCTGCTAATCTTTCATATTAGATATTATAATGTTACATTTTCCTTTGTTTATTTCTAGTCTACTTTCTCTTCCCACTTGTATCACCAAAGCAACCACTCTCTCTGCATCCTCTATGCTTCCTGCAAGCAACATTCTATCATCTGCATAAAACAAAGATGTAATACTTAGATAATCATCTTTATAATCCCTATCCAGTTCCAACAGCTTCTTTATTATCTTAAAATAATAATGCGAACATTTGTAATACATTATATTTGGTACATATAATTATAGGATAAAGAATACAACATAGTTTAGAAAAACTACTGATTTTATTTTAGATATATACGTTATTAAAACATTCATTATTGATTATGAAGACAATTAAATATAATGAGTCCCCGTTATAAAGAATACAATTATAATAAGCTCTTTAAAATAAGAACACAAATAACAATAATTATATGTTTGGGTAACTTAATACAATAAATATATAAACAAAATATAAACATTATTATAAAATAAAAGTAAAATTAATGTGTCCTCAATATAATATTACATTACAGAGGTACTGTACTGTACTACTATTATTTCAGTAATTAAATAGGCTAACTTGAATACATACAGTGGTTTGTTTATAAAACAAATACTTTATTATAAAATAAAAGTAATATTAATGTGTCCTCAATACAATAGTGCAGTACAGAGGTATTATACTGTAGTGACCACACACACTATGGTCACTCCGGGGTCACCAATGTAGGAAATAACGTATCCCTTACTTCTGGAGGTGTAATATAATAGACTCTTTACAAGGCATGGTTTATTAGAGGTACGGTACACAGGAAGGGGCAGGAGCCACGCAGGTCAGCGGAGTAGGAGCGTGGGTGTAGCTAGGGCGCCAGTGAGTCTCCTGGTGGTGCTGCTGCTGCGTGGGTTACTGCTTGGTAGCTGGAGTCTGGGGCAAGAGTTAATCCACTCTTGCCCCAGACTCCAGCTACCAAGACACCAGGAACATCTCTCCCTGGCTGGTCACCACATCTAACCTACAAGCAGTAACCCACGCAGCAGCAGCACCACCAGGAGACTCACTGGCGCCCTAGCTACACTCACGCTACACCACACACCCACGCTATGCCACACACCCACGCTCCTACTCCGCTGACCTGCGTGGCTCCTGCCCCTTCCTGTGTACCGTACCTCTAATAAACCATGCCTTGTAAAGAGTCTATTATATTACACCTCCAGAAGTAAGGGATACGTTATTTCCTACAATACTATTACTATTACCGGTAATTAAATATTGGATATATACAGTACAGTGGTTTGTTTATAAAATACTGTATATACATTATTATAAAATAAAAGTAATATTAATGTGTCCTCAATACAATACTGTATTACATTACAGAGGTATTAAACTGTTACCAGTAATTAAATATTGGATATATACAGTACAGTGGTTTGTTTATAAAATACTGTATATACATTATTATGAAATAAAAGTAATATTAATGTGTCCTCAATACAATACTACTATTACTATAAAATAAAAGTAATATTAAAGTGTCCTCAATACAATACTACTATTACTATAAAATAAAAGTAATATTAAAGTGTCCTCAATACAATACTACTATTACTATAAAATAAAAGTAATATTAATGTGTCCTCAATACATTACTACTATTACTATAAAATAAATATATACATTATTATAAAATAAAAGTAATATTAATGTGTCCTCAATACAATACTACTATTACTATAAAATAAATATATACATTATTATAAAATAAAAGTAATATTAATGTGTCCTCAATACAATACTACTATTACTATAAAATAAAAGTAATATTAATGTGTCCTCAATACAATACTACTATTACTATAAAATAAATATATACATTATTATAAAATAAAAGTAATATTAATGTGTCCTCAATACATACTACATTACAGAGGTATTATAGCAAATTTAATGAATTAGGAAAGTCTGTTGATTAAGTGATGATTTAAAGTTAAACAAGTCTGTCAGGTCATCAGTTGAATCAGGACTAACAAGGTCTGTTTGTTGACTGGGTGATAATACGAAGTTCAACAAATCTGTTAGGTCATCAGGTGAGTCAGGATTGACAAGGTTTGTTAGGTCATCAGATGGGTCAGGTATGACAAGGTTTATTAGGTCATAAGGTGAGTCAGGATTGACAAGGTTTGTTAGGTCATCAGATGGGTCAGGAATGACAAGGTTTATTAGGTCATAAGGTGAGTCAGGATTGACAAGGTTTGTTAGGTCATCAGATGGGTCAGGAATGACAAGGTTTATTAGGTCATAAGGTGAGTCAGGATTGACAAGGTTTGTTAGGTCATCAGATGGGTCAGGAATGACAAGGTTTATTAGGTCATAAGGTGAGTCAGGATTGACAAGGTTTGTTTCCTGTAGAGATGATCCAAAGTAGAGCAAGTCTGTCATTTCATCAGGTGATAGAATGTTTAGCAAATCTGTCAGTTCTGTCTCCCAAAGAGGTGATTTAGGTTTGGCTAAGACTGTCTCTTGAACTGGTGATCCTGGGGTAGCTGTCTCAAAAGATGATCCTGAGATGGACACAGGTGATCCAGGTTTGGCTAAGATTGTCTCTTGAACTGGTGATCCTGGGGTAGGCATAACTGTCTCCTGAACGGGTGATTCAGTGTTGGGCGTAGCTGTCTCAAAAGATGATCCTGAGATGGACACAGGTGATCCAGGGTTGGCTATGACTGTCTCTTGAACTGGTGATCGAGGACTGAGCATTACTGTCTCTTCAAAAGGTGATTCAGTGTTGTAATGATCCATCTCCGACAGAGGAGAGGAAGGGTACTGTATCATGGACTCCACTTCCACTTCCACTACCATCTCCTCCACTTCACCATGTAGTTGGTTCATTGTAAACTCAGGCTGTAGGGTTAGACGCCTCATACCAACATAGACGTAAACTTGGTTATATTTGCCACCCACTCTGGCACTGGCCCTTATGCCCATCTTGCCCAGGAACCTGCCAAAGTTGACAATGGAGACAACGGGACAGCCATGGTCGGCACAAAACTGCTTGTAGTGGGAGTAGAGTTGAGGTCTGGTAATTTTGTCTTCTGCTCCTCCAGTCGTCTCATAATTTTTCAACAAAAACAAACTCAGTTCCTTCCTTCCTTTACCTCCTTTATCATTAGGCTTACGTTCATACTTTATTCCAACATAGACATATTTCTGGTTATTCTTTTTGCCTATCCTGGCACCTGCCTTCACTCCCAACTTGGCTAGGAACCTTCCAATACTGACAATGGAAGCTACAGGGTATGAACGAGGCTGGCAGAAGTCGGTATATCTACATACAAGTTCTTCTCTTGACATTCGGTCGTTTACACAGCCGCTAATTGTACATTCATTATTAATAAACTCGTACAAACTTTCTCGGCCGGTAACCTTGTATGCTTTCTTGTTGATCTTCATTGTTGTATCCATAGTGACAAAACTTTATGACTTTAATCTTATTTTATCACTATATTATTGACTTTCTTCTTTCAAATATCTTCAGCTTGTTATTTAATGGTTGTTTAATCCTTATAATGTGATATGTTGTTTATTGGTATGGAATTGCAATGCTTATAACTGGAGTGTAGTTGAGTACGTCTGTCAGTTATAAGGTTCAAGGATGCAATGATGTAATACACATGCACACATTCCTTTTATAGTTTTTCAGACCCAGGCGCTCATCATAGTCTAGTCACGTGACTTTATATCATCCAATCAGATTGACGTATTTGAATTTCAAATCTCCATATTAACCAATCAGGTGCAAGGATTGTGAATTTAAATGTTCATAATTGATAGCCTAGCCAATGAGGTTCAAGAGTTTAAATTTGAACTGAACATTGTGATTGGACAAGACAACTTTGTTATTAAAACGAAAAATAATAATATTTGAGGGTCAAAATAGTCATTTTCCATTTAAATAATACACCAATTAATTTTTAATTAAATAAGGACAAGTTTGATTTGAGTAATAAAGTAAATATAATCCATTTAATAATTATCAAAGATAAAAGTGATGCATCAAGTTTGAACCTGATTATCAGGTAAAAGTTGTATTACATAATTATGTAATTATAAATGTTACCTTATTACCTTGCTGTGATATATATATATATATATATATATATATATATATATATATATATATATATATATATATATATATATATATATATATATATATATATATATATATATATATATATGACACCGTTTTAACCTTATATATATGTCATTGAAATTATGAACAATTCTGGATAGGGATTCCCTCAAGATAATTATTATTGCCTTGGTCACCTTTGGCGGCCATTTTGTAAAATGGCCGCCATCTTACAAAATGTAAACATGGGATTCCTGTCATTGTTTTTCTCTTTGTAGGTTTCTCAGAAATGATGAGGGGGACAGGCTTTCTACCCACCCCAAGCCTGCCCCCTACTCCCACACCCCCAAGCCTGCCCCCTACTCCCACACCCCCAAGCCTGCCCCCTACTCCCGTACCCCCAAGCCTGCCCCCTACTCCCGTACCCCCAAGCCTGCCCCCTACTCCCACACCCCCAAGCCTGCCCCCTACTCCCGTACCCCCAAGCCTGCCCCCTACTCCCGCACCCCCCAAGCCTGCCCCCTACTCCCGCACCCCCAAGCCTGCCCCCTACTCCCGCACCCCCCAAGCCTGCCCCCTACTCCCGCACCCCCTTAATACTCAATAGAAATAGGGCGAGCGCTGCTGGCAAAAGCACCCACGGCCACGGAGCAGCTGTGGTGGACGAAGCCCAGCAGTACTTGTTATTACACACACACACACACACACACACATAATAGTCTCGTTCTATATATGACATTACCTAAATAACGTCAATAATGTAGTTGGATATTTGAAAGGTAATTTATTCTCATTGTAATTAAAAGATCAAAGTTGTAATCTACTAAACTTTTCCTTGATAATCATGTTGCAATTTGATTGATCACGTGTCACTTTGATCATTATTAATTATTAAATTGATTTTAATTACTTTATAATTCAATTTAAACATGTCTATATTTATTTAAATACCGGTATTAATTTGTGCATTATTTAATTATAAAAGTATATTTATATCTTTAAATAATAATGTTGTGGTTTTTAATAATAAAGTTGTCTTGTCCAATCACAGTGTTCAGTTCAAATTGAAATTCTTGAACCTCATTGGCTAACTTACCAATTATGAACATTTAAATGAATAATACTTGTACCTGATTGGTTAAGGTGAATATTTGAAATTCAAATACTTCAAGGTGATTGGTTGATATAAAGTCACGTGAATAAGTTATAACACGGTAAGAAGAATATTATTATTATTATTAATTAGAAAATAAATTATAACAACATATACAGGTAATAATATAACAATTATTAATTAAATAAGTTATTATAACAACATATACTGGTAAGAAAATAACTATTTTTATTAATTAAATAAAATGGTAACTGTGAATCGTGGCTTTCCTATAAAAGGGTGAGCGAGGTGAGTCAAGTCTCATTTGGATTCGTCAAGTCTTAGTGATTGGACGTACTTGGACTTCCTTCCAATACAACACTTGATTTATCCAGTTTTATCATCACTACTTACTTGTATCATCAAGTTATCATTACCACGAGTATAATAAAATTGATTGAATTGTTTATATTGTATTAAAAGATTAATTACAAAATCAAAATGCCCCGAAAGAAAAAGTTAAATTCTTGTATCGCTGATACAAGCGAATTAAAAGGTAAAGTTTTATTATTATTTTGCAGTTTTTGGTTTGATAATTATTATTCACTGTACATAATATATTAATTACATATTTACAGAACAATGTGTGAGTGACATAGAGTTATGGCAAGAATATAATATATTAATTACATATTTACAGAACAATGTGTGAGTGACATAGAGTTATGGCAAGAATATAATATATTAATTACATATTTACAGAACAATGTGTGAGTGACACAGAGTTATGGCAAGAATATAATATATTAATTACATATTTACATATTTACAGAACAATGTGTGAGTGACATAGAGATATGGCAAGAATATAATATATTAATTACATATTTACATATTTACAGAACAATGTGTGAGTGACATAGAGTTATGGCAAGAATATAATATATTAATTACATATTTACATATTTACAGAACAATGTGTGAGTGACATAGAGTTATGGCAAGAATATAATATATTAATTACATATTTACAGAACAATGTGTGAGTGACATAGAGATATGGCAAGAATATAATATATTAATTACATATTTACATATTTACAGAACAATGTGTGAGTGACATAGAGATATGGCAAGAATATAATATATTAATTACATATTTACATATTTACAGAACAATGTGTGAGTGACATAGAGTTATGGCAAGAATATAATATATTAATTACATATTTACAGAACAATGTGTGAGTGACATAGAGATATGGCAAGAATATAATATATTAATTACATATTTACATATTTACAGAACAATGTGTGAGTGACATAGAGTTATGGCAAGACAAGTTGTGTGAAGCGATGGATTTGGCCGAAGGGAAATGTTCTCAAACACGAACCAACGCCTTTATAACACTCACTAACTTACTACAGAAAAGGTAAAGTATTAGTAGTAGTATTACTATTAGTATTTTAAATATATATATAATATAACTATACCACATGATTGTCACGTGATATTCACCAAGGATGTGTTACTAATGTTTACAAAATGGCCGTCTAATATTACAGCATCATGTGGTACAAACATTACCCCTCCTTAATTAAGACGGGTTTATTACACGGATTAATTTTATTCCCGGCAATAAGTGTTACACACAAGTATCAACTAAAAGTGACGGTTGGTAACACTGTTAGTGCCAGGCAGTTTAATTATACTGTACTACAACATAAACCAATAATATGGACTCCTCCTATGAATATATATTGTCTTATTATGTATTTATTTACAACATAAACCAATAATATGGACTCCTCCTATGAATATATATTGTCTTATTATGTATTTATTTACTGTGTAAATTGTATTGGAAGCACATCTGGATATTTATTAGTTACAGAAAGTGGGGAGAGGGAGGGGTTGTGACAAGAAGAGAGAGAGATGGAGGAAGTAGAGTGTGTGTGTGTGTGTGAGAGAGAGAGAGAGAGAAATGTGTACAGTCATAACCAAAATAATGAAGATGAGTCATTTGGGTGAATTTTACAGACAACCACTATGTGTGTATATGTGTTCGTGTGTATACTTTGCTGGTGATGGGTGTAGGATATTGCCGCTGCCGGGAAGAAAATGTAGTAATTTAACACTATATAGTTATATATATGTTCAATGTTGTTTATATATCCATTATTTGTATATGTATAACAATAATTTAAACTGTATATTATTGGTATTTATTGATTCATTAATATTCTATATATAAACATGTATAATATATATATATTAATATTGTTTATTTATTCATTAATTAATATGTATGTATAACAATAATTTAACACCAATATATTTATGTTATTTATTTATTAATTAATATTCTTTGTATCAACAGAGTGATGTTGGATTTCTTATTAAGTCAACATGAAACTTTAAGTCATTTAGTGGAACGCTCCTTGAAGAAAGGTCACACCAAGGAACAAATGGAAGCAGCTCGTTTGTCATGTGTACTTATAATATCATTGTGTCAAGTACAAGAAGGTGAACAGGTAATAAGACTATTAATATATACTTGTATTATATAAACAGTACTTGTATACTTATAATTAATATACACTTGTATTATATATACATGTATACTTGTAATATCATTGTGTCAAGTACAAGAAGCTCAACAGGTTATATTGTAATTATTTTATTAGACATAATAATAGTGAATAAGCTCTATAAGTATTGATAATCTATTATTAATTGTCATGTATTTTATATTTATAACTTATTAGGCTATGTATATATTTTGTATAAATTATAACCTTATTATTGTGACGATTACAAAGTATCCGTGTGTTCTGAGTCCAATTAATAAGATAATATAATGAATGATATTTCACATATATAACATATTGAATCCATTACTTATTAATAACATAGGCCCTAATATTATAATAATTAATAAAATAATATGATATAATAATGTTTCAGATATATGACATGTTAAGACCATTACTTGTTATAATACTTATGGATTCTTCTACAACACCTTGCCTTCACGTCTAATTAATAATATAATATAATAATTAACAATATATTATTATAATGTTTCAGATATATGACATGTTAAGACCATTACTTGTTATAATACTTATGGCTTCTTCTACAACACCTTGCCTTCACGTCTAATTAATAATATAATATAATAATTAACAATATATTATTATAATGTTTCAGATATATGACATGTTAAGACCATTACTTGTTATAATACTTATGGATTCTTCTACAACACCTTGCCTTCGTCAACAATGTACCAACACATTGTCTGTTTGTACATTCATCATTTGTCAAGATTTAGAAGTGGTCAAGGAAGTTATGGACACATTGCGTACTGTTTATAAAAGTTCTCTCACAAAGGTAAGTTCAATTATATATTTTATAAATATATAATAGATAACATAATATTTACTCTCAAAACCTGATTTCTTTACCGTCATAACAAGTTTAAATAAAAGTTTTATCACAATTTTGTCTAGATTTTACACATGTTTTATCTATGATGACAGACGAGTGTTTTAATACATTCAATATTAATAATAAAAAAAAAATTGTTAGTGAATAATTCACTGCAAAAGTGACCATTTTGATGGAAACTTTTCATGTTTATATTAACGACAATAATATATATATATATATATATATATATATATATATTATAAGTTTCCACAGAGTACTACTGGTAACTTCTCCAACGTACAATCATCATTATTAATATCATTATACACTTTTCATGTTTATATTAACATTATATGTATATAACTATACTGTATATTACATCTTTTTCCACAGAGTACTACTGGTGATAACTTCTCTAACCTACAATCATCATCAATAACATCATTACACACAGCTGCTCTAAATGGTTATTGTTTATTGATGTGTGTTCTCACTCCAAACACTCTGTATACTATGTCTACAAGGTATGTAACAGTATTAGTATTATTAGTATTATTATATAGTGTTATAATTCATTATACTATGGCTCAAAAGTATGCATTATCATTATATATATTTATCTAGCCCTATAATTCTTTATATAATAATAAACTGAACAATATTCATGTTCTTTCTCTTTTCTCAGAGCCATTTATTATCACTCTCTCTATGCTATCAAATCTACAGTACTGTATATGGTGTGTGTGTGTTTCTCTCTCTCTCTCTCTGTACTAAATACTATTGTCTCTCTCTCTCTCTCTCTCTCTGTTTTATCCAATCTACATGGTGTGTGTGTGTTTCTCTGTGTAGTAATTATTATTGTTTCATTATAACAGTTTGATCCAAGAGTTGTTGGACTTACTTGGACATAATGATATGTGTGTGTGTGTGTGTGTGTGTGTGTATGTGTGTACTAATTACTATTATTTATTTTAACAATTTGGTTCGGGTTTTATTTGACATACTTGTATATATAATTAAGTAATGTTTATTATTTGTTTCCAACAGTTTACTTGAAGAGTTTTCTGACTTACTTGAACATAATAATGTTGAGTTAAGGATACAGGCTGGTCAAGGTGTTGCTCTTCTCTATCAACTTGTCAGACAACATGACAACCAGTTCTCTTGCCAACAACAACAAAGTTTATGTCAACTTTTACAAGGTGAGTAATAATTACAATTATATACCGGTAGGTGTATGTGTGTATCATAATATTTACATAGATGAGTGTATTGTATAATGTGACATAGTCTACTGAGCAAACTTTATTGTATAGATCCTGGATAGATAATAATTATATTATACGAGTACAGTATATATATATATATATATATATATATATGGTGAGGGTGTGTTCCGTACTAGACGCCTTCGTTCTGTTCTATCCACGTACTGTACACATACTTGTCACCTGTCAACACCTTTGACTTATGTATTATTAACCCGCCTATATGGTGGGTCTGTGTTCTGAACTTAGACGCCTCCACGTACACATACTTGTCACCTGTCAACACCTTTTTTCTCATATCCCCTTTAATGTTATCCATCCACCTCCTCTTGGGTCTCCCTCTGCCTATATCTCCCTCCATTTCCATCACCATCACCATCACTCTTTTCCCCACGTAGTCTACCTCTCTTCTCATCACATGTCTATACCACTGTAATTTTTCCTGTACTTTCCTTGATATTTCCGTCACCTTAACTGTGCCTCGAATGTTCTCATTCCTTATACTGTCTAGCTTTATATATATATATATATATATATATATTACATTAGTATAGCCAGGAAGGATATTTTCTTGGAGACAAGTGAGGTTAAATAAAATGGCAATTTCAGCTTTGGAGAGTTTATTGTTAGTTTTCTCCAATTGTCTGACAATTTTCTTCTGGTAGGGGTAGATTTTCTGTAGTAGTTAGCCTAGGTTAGGCTAGGTTTGACGACGTTTCGGAGATATCATTCTCCATCTTCTGGTCTGGGTAGAGTCAAGATTTAGAATACCAGGTCTATTCATCAACTGTTACCCCACTGCGCATCTTCGTCGATTGGCCCCCAAACTGAGGCTTCCCAAGTCTGTCAAATATGGGACGGGATAGTAGTCTCTATGATCGGGGTACATACGGCTCAATATTAGCGGCCTCTCGCATTTCAGTGGCAAAATTGCCTTACTTTCTTGTCAAAATTCATGGCTTAGACTTTGAGTAGGTGAACCGTTTTTGTTTCTAAAATTTCTTCAAAAGCATAGGTATCGAAAGTTCTCAGTGGAAGTTTTCGAGAAATTGCAAATAGGACTAGAAATAGTTATATGAAACAGCACGTATATGGGAGAGTTCCTTCCCTCTGCCCGCGTATAGAAAATGGAAGTATTTTAATCCTTACCTGACTCATCTTATCAAATCCTTTAAACACCCCCACCCAAGGGTAACTGCCCCACATCTTCTTAGATAACACAATCCCAATACCATTCCTTCGCTTCTTACAGTACCATTATATAAGAATTATTTTACATTTTAAATCGTGTATAGATATACAGTACGAGTATAAATTATAACCTACATAATATATAAATTATATAACACTACAGTACAGTATATACAAGTATTAATAATATCATTACCACCAATCTATAAGAATTATTTTACATTTTAAATCATGTATAGATATACAGTATGAGTATATAATCTACATAATATATATATAACACTATATACAAGTATTAATATCATTACTACCAATCTATAAGAATTACTTTAACATTTTAAATAATCTATACATTTACGAGTACCGGTACAGTCTACATATATAAATAACACTATCTATAGGTAATAATATCAATACCAACAATTTATACTAATTACTTTAAGTTAATACTTAATCATGGATAGATATACGAGTACAGTCTACATGTATAAATAACACTATCTATAGTTATTAATAATATCATTACCAACAATTTATACTAATTACTTTAAGTTAATACTTAATCATGGATAGATATACAAGTACAGCTTACATAATAATAAATATAAATAACACTATCTATAGGTATTAATAATATCATTACCAACAATTTATACTAATTACTTTAAGTTAATATTTAATCATGGATAGATATACGAGTACAGTCTACATATATAAATAACACTATCTATAGGTAATAATAATATCATTACCAACAATTTATACTAATTACTTTAATATTTTACAGAACTTTCCACAGATTGCCACAAATACCGAGCCAAACGTGACAGAAAAGAACAACGTGGTTGGTTCAGGGACGTGGTTCATACTGTTCAAAATGAGCCTAATGAGAACCACATGAAATGTATTGAGAAGGTGACAGTGGGCCCTGAACATGACCGTCAGAAAGTGTTACTACATACATGGTGCCTTAAAACACAATATATAGCTTTATGTAATGTGTTAGGTGAAGGACTTAATATACACTTGACCTATAATATTGGGGTAAGTATTATTATATTTTTTTATATGGTACTATATACAACTTTATGTAATGTGTTAGGTGAAGGACTTAATATACATATTACATAATTATAATATTGGGATAAGTATCAATTCGTTCTTTGTTGCCTACAATTTAGTGCTCTTCCTTCCTAACTGAGGAGGCGTTGGGATGTAGTGACCTCACAGCCTCCAACAGGTATTGGGGGGCTAAGATGTGGAGTGTGTTTGGACTTACTAGGTGGGATGGAGAAAGTAATAAGAGTGTGTATGAGAGATGTGGTATGAGTGAGAAGACAATTGGTATTGAGTGTGGAGTGGTTGAAAGAGTGAAACGTAATACATTGAGATGGTTTGGACATGTAGAGAGAATGCAAGGTGAGGAGTTTGTAAAGAAGGTGTATGGAAGTGAAGTTGTGGGGCCTGGTGTGAGAGGAAGACCTCCGGTTAGATGGCAGAACAGAGTGGAAGAGTATGTAAAGGAGAGGAACGTGAAGGGCGGGGGTGGGGGGGGGGGGTCTTGAACAAGTAAGGAGGGAGTGTTGGAACAGGGAAGACTGGAGACAGTTCTGCCGTGACCACCCCCTTGGAGGGAACGAGGCGTCAGAGCTATAGATAGATAAATAGATGGGTGTGTAACTTTGATTGTGACGGGCTACAGATTGTGGTTCATAATTGTATATACCAAGTTGTCAACAAATATTACAGCAACATTGTACTCATTGTATATTTTGTTATTTTATTTACTTAATGAATACAAATACATACTAAGTTGTCAACAAATTATTACAACATAAGATTTTACTCTCTTTGTTTATATACATAGTGATATTTGTGTGTTTATATACATAGTAATATCTGTGTGTTTATATATACATAGTGATATCTGTGTTTATATATACATAGTGATATCTGTGTGTTTATATATACATAGTGATATCTGTGTTTATATATACATAGTGATATCTGTGTTTATATATACATATATACATGTGTTTTTATATACATAGTGATATCTGTGTGTTTATATATACATAGTGATATCTGTGTTTATATATACATAGTGATATCTGTGTTTATATATACATATATACATGTGTTTTTATATACATAGTGATATCTGTGTGTTTATGTATACATAGTGATATCTGTGTTTATATATACATAGTGATATCTGTGTGTTTATATATACATAGTGATATCTGTGTTTATATATACATAGTGATATCTGTGTTTATATATACATAGTGATATCTGTGTTTATATATACATAGTGATATCTGTGTGTTTATATATACATAGTGATATCTCTGTGTTTATATATACATAGTGATATCTGTGTGTTTATATATACATAGTGATATCTGTCTGTGTTTTTATATACATAACATAACTTTCTGTTTATATACATAACATAACTCTTTCTGTTTATATACATAGTGATATCTCTCTCTGTTTATATACATAGTGATATCTCTCTCTGTTTATATACATACTGATATATCTCTTTGTGTCTGTCTGTGTCTGTAAAAACTCATTACTTGTCACCTTCTACAGGTTCGTAATGTGTTCAGCTTGGGTCCACCTCCTGACCCTCAGCACCACACACTGTTTATTATACTATACCAGTGGTTCCCAAACTGGGGGCCATATAGAACAATGTAGGGGGCCATAATCTGAGGCTATGCATAAATAAAATCAAAGGTGTTTAGCGGGTAGGGAACTTACAGGTTCAGTACAGGTTTGTGCAATGCCTTGCTGCCAGACACATGAGTAATACGTCTTTTTTATATGATTCTGTGTTCTTGACATAAAACAAGACATGGGGATGTATTAGGGAAGCAAGATAATTTTAACTCAACATAAATCTAATCTAAGGCTTCCTAAGCTGTGTATTCTGTATGATAACCTGGTCTTGAATCTTACGTATCAGCAAGGATGTTCATTATTCATATTATTCAGTTAATGGGTTATGGTTGTGGCGGGGGGGGGGGGAGCCATGGACAAGGATCATGTATGAAAAGTGGGTAACGACCAGAAAAAGTTTGGGAACCACTGTACTATACTGTACATACTAATATTGTCTGTGTCTGTAATAACTCATCACTTGTCATCTTCTACAGGTTCGTAATGTGTTCAGCTTGGGTCCACCTCCTGACCCTCAGCACCACACTCACAATCCTGCCCTCAGCCGCAGTCAAAAGAAAATAAACAAGTTGAAGGAGTCAACAGTTTCCAAGGCTCGTCAACAAACCCGGAAAAAGAACAGAGATAACAAAACAACAGATAAAACTTATCAAGATTAAAAGAAGATAATATTATGTTGTGCTGATTTGTACATGTAAAAGAATATAATTTATTTATTATTACCGTATGTTGTGTTGATGTGTACATGTAAAAGAATATATGTGTTGATTTGTACATGTAAAACAGCAGAGACAATAGAACAACAGACAAAAGTTATCAAAATTAAATTATTGATAGAATATGTGATGTTATGTAATGATGTGTGTATATGTGTAAGGGAAATGTATGATGTGTGTATATGTGTAAGGGATATGTATGATGTTATGTAATGATGTATATGTGTAAGGTCATGTAATGATGTGTATGTGTATATGTGTAAGGCAAATGTATGATGTTATGTAATGATGTGTAAGGGATATGTATGTATGATATGTAATGATGTATATGTGTATATATGTGTAATGTTATGTAATGATGTGTATGTATGTGTGTGTAAGGGATATGTATGATGTTATGTAATGATGTGTTTGTGTGTGCGTGTGTCATGAAAGAGGTGATTAGATGTAGAATTTATAATGTAAATGTTTGATTATTTACTGTGTGTGTGTGTATGTATGTGTGAAGGACAAAAAAAGATACAATTATATGTACAGTCGTGGTCAATAATGATCATCCACATATGGGTAACTTTAACAATTTGCTGTCTAATGTTTTCATGTTCACATAATATAATGTTATTGTTTTAAGTAGTGTGTAGCTGCTTGTAATAAATTAAACAATGGTATTTAATCTATTTATTGGAAAGTTTATCAGCTAAGGAACAGAGGGAAGCTGTCAAAATCTATATGGATGATTATTTTTGACCATGACTGTACAATATTAAGGAAAGAGTTTTATCATTTATTTTGTATAGTACAGTAGTATTTTGTATTTAATGATAATAATAACATCAATTATGTGAATCAATAATAATAATAACACTGCTTCAATAATAATAAAATTGAAAAAAATAGTAATAATAACAATATCAGTACTGTGATACAATAATATTAATAATAATTATAATAATATTAATACTGAGAGTCAATAATAATAATTACATTAATACTCTGATTCAATAATAATAATTACATTAATACTGAGAGTCAATAATAATAATTACATTAATACTCTGATTCAATAATAATAATTACATTAATGCTGTGATTCAATAATAATAATTACATTAATACTGAGAGTCAATAATAATAATTACATTAATACTGTGATTCAATAATAATAATTACATTAATACAGTACTGTGATTCAATAATTCAATAATAACTAATACTGTGATTTTATAATAATAATAAAAATAATAATAATAAAACTAATACAAATCTATATAATTACTTTTATTATTCTTTTATAAGTGTGAGCCAATATAACCTTTAAAGTGTTGATTGAATTAGGATACAGCTGTAGGCCTATACATACATTTATTTAGATTAATGGTATTATATAATATTTTTAAAATTCTATTCATTCATTCTCTCATTAATAGTAACAAGCATCATAAGATATTTCACTTTCTTTTTTCCTCATTTGTTACTTTCATCTAAGTTTCTCTCTTACTGCCTTATTAGGCCATTTTCTAATCTGGTCCTTATAGGCACCTGTCAACTTGCTGTGTCGGCTTGTTAATCCATTCACACACACACACACACACACCAGAGTCCTGCTGCTTTGTTTGGTCAGGGTTTGGAATAAATAATAGTGGATGTCATTAATATGTTGGTGTTTATAGAATGTGTGTTTATTTAATCATTATTATTGTATGTCCTAAAGTTATATAAACGGGATTAGTCTAGACTAAAGAGGGTATGACCATCACCTTATTAACTCAATATAATGTAATAACTATTACCATCTATTAATTCCTTTATTGACGTGTTTACTACTAGCAGATGAGATATGGTATCCAAAAATAAATCACACATTTTAACTTACAAACCAGTATATAATCCACACTACATAACACATATCATAATCATAATAGGTGGAAAAGTGATGCAAACAATTGAGCATATCACATGAAGTTTATTGACAGTCTTTGTCAATATTAATTAAAGAACAAATCCTCCTGGGAATTACTCTCCATGTTGATAATTACAGGATGTACACATGTGTATTATAGCTGTTATTAGTACACCAGTATAGGCTACTCATCTTTAAAGTCTCATTATAACACACCTACATTGTTGTAATAAGCATGGCTTCTTTTATCCTGGCCTTCAGATGTACACGAGTAAATCACTACAGTGGAGGAAACTATACATATGTTTTCATGGAACCCCAGACTAACACCAATAAACTCTAGTATTCTATTGGTGTTGCCTCAGAACTGACTCACCATTAGGCTATTATGGTTGTTAGGTTAAACCAATTTTAAAATATCTCCTACTATTGAATATATAATGGTAAATGGTATTATATTGCATATTGTATATCACATACAAGTAATGAGGGAAGTGATAGTGGGTAGTGGACGTTCCAATATGTAAATTAATAATGGTCAATCATGTAATAACTTTGTATATTACAAACAGGTAATAATGAGGGAAGGGAGGGAGGTAGCGGACGTTCCAATGTGTAAATTAATAATGGTCAATCATGTAATAACTTTGTATATTACATACAGGTAATAATGAGGGAAGGGAGGGAGGTAGCGGACGTTCCAATGTGTAAATTAATAATGGTCAATCATGTAATAACTTTGTATATTACAAACAGGTAATAATGAGGGAAGGAGGGAGGTAGCGGACGTTCCAATGTGTAAATTAGTCCTAACCAATCATGTAACTTTGTATATTACATACAGGTAATAATGAGGGAAGGGAGGGATGGTGGGTAGTGGACGTTCCAATGTGTTAATTGTCCTAGCCACTCATACAACTTTGTATATTACATACGGATACTGGAGGTAATAATGAGGGAAAGGATGGTGGGTAGTGGACTTTCCAATGTGTAAATTATTCCTGGCCAATCATACAACTTTGTATATTACATACAGGTAATGGAGGTAATAATGAGGGAGGGAGGGAGTGGGAAGGGACATAATATTATGGAGGTAGCTGACGTACTGGCGTCTCATGTAGAAATAAATGCCTTCACTAACACCAAATTATCAATATCCTATATTACCAAACATTAGTGGAAGGTGTCTTGTATACTGTGTCAAAGTACCATTACGATCAATTAATTGGTTTGAAAGATATTTGTGAAAACCGATGACTCACTCTCCCTGGAATGGATATTAGGCCCCAAGCCTATAATTATGTTACTCTCACTACGGTATAAACTATTTATAAATAACTATAATAGACTTACTATATGTTACTCTCACTACGGTATAAATTATTTATAAATAACTTTTAATTTTTCAATGTCAAGGTTATAGAAAGGAGTCTTAGGCGGGGTTCTCACCAATACGTTTGCAGTCCGTTTGCACGGAGTCCGTTCAGGTTGATGACGTCACGAACACAATGTCCAGACGGACACAGAGGAGTTGAGCGACGTTTCCCGCCCGTTTTTTCACATCAACAACAAGCGACTATGGCCGAGTTTTTACCGGAGATGGACAAGGATTTACTAAAGGCATAAAATAATAACCAATAAACTAGATACCATATCAGCCTATTAAAAATGCGGATGTTTTCTAGTACTTTTAATTACAACCTATATTTATGCATTTACATTACAAATATTATTTAGAATCATGGATGATATCAAATAATTTTTTAATTCAATCATTTTGTTGTACCTGGTGTTCAACTTTTAATAATTGTGTTTTAATGTAGTGAGCAGCTACAACTGCTGTTTTGGCTGGTAGGTTGTTTGTTTACCCAGCACCAGAGTGCGGTGTTGCCAAGCCTCAAGTTCCAATGTAAATTCTTATTAATCGTACATAAATTGACGAACTATACACAAATATATTATGATTATTATTTTATTTACATAAAATCGTATCATTTTGCGAACAAATAACTTTAATTCATATTATTTTCATATGTTGATGAGTCAACAACTTTATAAACGGACACCACCGCCAACGTTGCTACCCAAAAAGATGAATTTAGTTCATCCTCAACGTTGGACGTGGTCCGTTTCCGTGAGGTCGCAACGCGCACCGCATTCCCACTGTTTGGGCACATATACGTACGTTCGTGACGTCATCAACGTGAACGGACTCCGTGCAAACGGATTGAAAACGTATTGGTGAGAACCCCGCCTTATTTACTATACAGTACTAATCTTTCTCTTCAAGACTAACTAGGCTTATTTATAGTATGTTATTACTATTACTATAATGTACCTATTACCTTCTAAGCAATATAACCTTATATACATTCAAACGTTTGTAAGTTACAGATAGGATATAACAAGATCTAGAATAAGGGTATTCTACATTTTGGTATATAAGTACTGAGATGTATATAATTTATTGTGTATTCTGTCGTCAGTTGCATTACATTTGTCATAAAAATAAATTAGGGAACTTGTACATTTTCTTCACTATAAAAATAATTAATGTAGTTAACACAATAAAAGCACACATCCTCATAAAGACAATTAGGTTTGTCGTGTGATTTTCCTTTGTATTAAACTCCGACTGATTTTCATCCGGCCGTTGGAACAGGCCTGGCCGGATGAAACACACAGGCCGCTACAAGCTTCGTCGGCCGGACAGACCGTGTGTAGGACCGGCTTTAAGTCCTTGAGTCCTTAAATACAAAGACTATAATTTTATTACAAAGACCTCAAGGTACTCTTAAATATCCGACTACAGATTTACGTTGTCATTACAGTGGTCTGAAATGTACTGTTTGTATTTTCATGAGGCTGCCTTCGTGGCCTGTGTGTGTGTCTTGTTTGTCGGTCTGTGTGTATGGTCAGCTTTAACACCGTATTTGTGACACCTTGGTTCTTGTAAGGGTTTTAAAATAATAATTGTTTTCTTTCACCTTCTGCTCTATAACAACTTATAACAACGTTTTGTACAGACACGTACACAGACCACAAGGAATATGGCCCTTAATTATGGGGCTAATACACTTTTGGTATGGAAATTGAAGTGCCTTGATTCCTTCAAAGTATGCCAGGAAACAGATGCCCTCAATGGTACTAATATGTGGGGATCTGTTTCAAGGTATCGTTTGAAGGAATCAGAGACTATCCAATTTACCACCCACCAAAAGAATGTCTCCTTAATTAAGGTGGTACTATACTTATGGTACATTGGAGTGTTTTGATTCATCCAAAGTAGGCCAGGAAACAGGACTATAGATGATGAGCAAACATCACAGTGTTGTACCAGTCCTGTTAGGCTTTAACTCGTTCAAGCTCTGGTAACTTGTTTGTATTTGCTTCTTGAGACTTGTAGTATTGTTATTATTATTAGTTAGGTAGTGTAGACGTGGGTGTTTTCTAAGGTAATTGACTTCACAGTTGTAACATGGAAAGTTCATTTATTTACACTTATCTCTCTATACACACACAGACAGGGAATGATATTGATGTGCTTCTTTTCTGATATAGTAGTGGTCTCTCTTGGCGAGACAAGTATATAATAGCCCTAAGGGAGCAAGTTTAAGAATCCTACCTATTAGGTAAGTGTCACTGTTTATATACAATTTCACTTGAGTTGTCAGTTGTCTTTGGATACAATTATTACTGTGTGTTGTCATGCTTACGTGGCCAGACAAGCCACGTGGGTCTTGTGGTAGGAAGCCACGTGTCTGGTTGTCATGTGGTCATGAGGTATAGTCCTCGTGGTCTTAGTCCTACCCCTCCTGCTACCTAATCAGTTTATATTATCTGTGTATTTGGGCATATCTCCTTGTGACTATTCCTTGATTATTTCACTTACTCTTACTCTCTCTCTCTACTCTCCTTTCTACTCTCTCCCTACTCTCACATGGGTACCACTGTGACTCTCACTGCTTATTACTAATATCTGCCCTCTGCTTATCTTGTGTACAGGGTCTTAGGCAGGCAGTCTGTTTACCTGTGTATTATCTTATGATTGTGGCATACAGCACTTGCCTTATTGTGTACAAATGCTCGGCCGCTACCTTAATCTGTCTCAGATTACCTTGATTGTGGAAACAAACCTATAATGTAGATAGGGTACACAATAACTAAGATATTATCAGTGAATACCTCAATAATAATATAATATTGACATCAAAGCCATAGGCACATCATATACTTAAAATGAACATCAATACATGAATAAAATACACTGGTACATACATAAAGAAATAATCTTAAAATTAATGTGTTGAGCTAGGTGCTTGTATTTATGTGTATAAGCTAACCTATGCTAAAAATTCACACATTAATGAAGAGGCCTTGTTGCTATGTTGTGGCTGTGCAATAACAGCTAAATGTTAATTTTCCATAACAAGATAATTCAGTCTACATTGATAGAGTTCTCTTATACAATGCAAAATATGACAGTAGACTTTTTCTATATAAAAATGTTATAGTACCTGCCAGAAAGATAAGACATGGGATATTAAATATTTGTACCAAGTTTTATTTTCATCAATATATGGAGTAACCAACTGATATTAGAAGGATGTTTGATTCCCAGTTTCCTTGAATAACTTCCAAGCTTCAATTTTTTCTGAAACAACTGATAATAGGGAGATATTAAACAAGTCGATATTAAATGAAATATATTGAAAGGTGGAAGAGAGTGGGATATGTTGTCTAGCAATTATATATTTTATTTTCCAATGTAACGATTCCCTTGAATTGTATTTATCTGAGTCTGCCTCTCTAGAGTAGCTTTAATCCATGCCATGTGTAGGGTGAGTAGGGTAATATATTGTTAATAGTCTATCAGCAGGTAAGTATAGATAGTAGAAATAGAAATTTGATGATATAAGAGAGGTTTGATTAGTAATAGATATGAATTACATGCATATAGTGCCTGAATTGCTTTAAAGCAAGTGGAGATTTCGCATCCTTTGGAGGAATACTTGCCAATATTTATGCAGGACCAACATATAAATAAGGACATGCAACATGGTACTTGAGGAGTGTGTGTCATTGATGACATCATCACTAAGTATAATACTTCTTGGAGGAATTTTGAACATTAAAAGATTATTTCTATTTTCATTGGGAATTCTTGAAGTGCGTAGCTTGTGAATAATACCTTACCTTCTATGGGAATAATAATGAGTATATACTCTTGTATTAAAATACTACGCACAATTTTAAATAATATTTCAAATAGGTGGAAGAAAGATATTTTGGTAAGATAGTACTTCACACTGATTTTTCCTTTGCATGTTATAGTTATTAAGTATGAGTTAATCTTATCTTACCCGCAGTAAATACTCTCCTAATAAATGGTTGTACTTCCTTTCAAAGTTCCTGTACTCGTAATACAGCTTCCTGCTTCCCGCAGAAATAAATAGAAGCCTAAAAAGTATATGTGAATATTTTCTTTTATTGGTAAAGTAAAGCTCTATAATTCGTATTTAATATCAGTGCAATGCTTTCTACCTGTTACACTAACTTACCACGATATGCAACAGTTTGTCTCATAATCCTTTATTTTATAGGATATATTTGTATACCACTATGTAAGCAGTACCAAATAATGTTCACGAAAATACACGTAAGAATTTTCCCAACCACGCTCTGGGCTGTGGTGATGGCTCAAGCCATTATATATTTTGTATAATAAGCGAACAATATTACCTTAGTCGCTGGATTCCATTTGTGTGATACCTGTCAAATAAACTAGTGTATCAGTAAATACTTGTAGCTGTAACCACTGCTCACTGGGATAAAATCTGTAAAGAGTAAGAAATAGTGATCATATCATTCGTCACCATAATTTTATTTATTTTTATTTTATTTTCTTCTGCTTGTTAATAAAATAGTAAACGAGAGCTCTCGGATTGAAGACGTCATCTGTCCTGCGTTGTGTTCCTCGTCTGAGCCTGGAGCTGTTGAGAGTATAGACAAAAATTATTATCCATATAGGTTGATTTGGGCCACATCTGTAAAAAGAATTATTATTATATTATAGTAAACTGATTCCTGCAAGCCAGTAAATTGCTTGTATAGGCGATTACGCATTTTATTCCTGCAAGCCAGTAAATTGCTTGTATAGGCGATTACGCATTTTATTCCTGCAAGCCAGTAAATTGCTTGTATAGGCGATTACGCATTTTATTCCTGCAAGCCAGTAAATTGCTTGTATAGGCGATTACGCATTTTATTCCTGCAAGCCAGTAAATTGCTTGTATAGGCGATTACGCATTTTATTCCTGCAAGCCAGTAAATTGCTTGTATAGGCGATTACGCATTTTATTCCTGCAAGCCAGTAAATTGCTTGTATAGGCGATTACGCATTTTATTCCTGCAAGCCAGTAAATTGCTTGTATAGGCGATTACGCATTTTATTCCTGCAAGCCAGTAAATTGCTTGTATAGGCGATTACGCATTTTATTCCTGCAAGCCAGTAAATTGCTTGTATAGGCGATTACGCATTTTATTCCTGCAAGCCAGTAAATTGCTTGTATAGGCGATTACGCATTTTATTCCTGCAAGCCAGTAAATTGCTTGTATAGGCGATTACGCATTTTATTCCTGCAAGCCAGTAAATTGCTTGTATAGGCGATTACGCATTTTATTCCTGCAAGCCAGTAAATTGCTTGTATAGGCGATTACGCATTTTATTCCTGCAAGCCAGTAAATTGCTTGTATAGGCGATTACGCATTTTATTCCTGCAAGCCAGTAAATTGCTTGTATAGGCGATTACGCATTTTATTCCTGCAAGCCAGTAAATTGCTTGTATAGGCGATTACGCATTTTATTCCTGCAAGCCCGTTAATTGCTTGTGTAGGTGATTACGCATTTTTTTTTCTTGCAAGCCCGTAAATTGCTTGTATAGGCGATTACGCATTTTTTTCTTGCAAGCCCGTAAATTGCTTGTACATCATGATGAATTTGTTGAACTGCAACTCACTGTTGTTCATCGAAGTTGTCCTTGTTGTAGCCTGGCTTCTGTGTGGCAATTGTTATCTCATATAATTATATGAAAGACGTGTCTTGTACGCCATATAGTATTTCCTGAGGAGTTTTTTTCCTTTTATTTCAACGTTTTGTAGTATTCATAGACTGTCATTTTTTTTTTTTTTTTGATGCATTCTTTCCATGTGGAGGGATTTCCATTGTTTCTGTGCCACCAAGTACTTGTAGTATTTTACGGTTTTGCCGTATTGTTAATCCATTAGCTGCTGGGAGATATGGGGAGATATGGTTATACAAACGTTTGCTTCAAATTAGTAGAAATTAGATATCTTTATAATAAAATAATTTGGGATTAAATATATGTGCACGTATTTTTTGCAGTTTTTATCATGTAGTGGTGCCGCCACTAAATATTTAGAAAATGGTTAACCATAGGTAATAGTTTATCTATGCCCTGATTTGCAATTGTTAAGGAAAGTAGAATTATTCCTATTATGTCTCATGATTCGTCCAGGATTATATTCCTGTCATGGAGCATTGCATGTTTCGCACTGAGCGATATACTTTATATGTTTTATCATCTACCCATAGTTTATGTTAAAAGTATATTATATGGAGATTACTAAGTTTTTTTTTGTGTAAAAATCTTATCATAAAGGGAAAAGTTATTTAAGTGACTGTAATTCTCGTCCATTATTTTCATCCTCAGAGTTAAATAATGTCTTAGTATATTTTAGCATAGGAATTGCTAATGTTTATGCATGTTTACCACGTCCATGAGTGACTTCGAAACTAAATGACAAGATGATTGTTTAAGGGATTTGTTATTTTATCTAATCATCCTGGAAGGAAGTTAATAACAATATGTGAGAGAAATTCCTTAATGGTTCGATAATATCTGGCTAATTTTCACGCTAAGGTTTGAGATTATAGTAAGCCAAGAAGATATTAGTGATTCACGAGTATTTGTAAAGGATAGCCTAATACGATTTTCTAAAAGTACGAATTGCCCCTAACATTATTTGTTAATTGTTCCTGGTCCGTTACAGAGTAACGAGTTTGCTGTGCATTTAATATTCGTTATGCATAAGTACATACCTGACATAGAACTTAGCTATATCTTACCTAAGTACAGTGCCTAAGCCTACTGAAGAAGCATCTGTACACGTGATATTATTATTATTAAGGTAATGAATAGGATGGAAATGCATGAATTGGAGCTGTCATTAATTAACCTTTATTAACTTTTCTGACTTCCATACACATCTGTCATTCTCCTGAGGAGATTATTTAGGGTGTCAATTAAATGGGAATAAATTTCTTTACAATGATTCTCTATATACGAACATAAACTCAAGATTGATTTTACGTTAGTTGACTGTCATTGTTCGTATTTTATGCTATTGTGTACCCTATTAGTTACTAATTTAGGTGAGTATCCTCATTAAAACTATATTCACACAGACCATTTTCCCATCATCAATAGGAACAGGTTGTTTACATCACAGCGACATTTCTAACCGCCAGCACTGTAGGTTTTGATGGTGGGGTATTTTTCCTGTTTTTGCGTGGTGTGCGGTTTCGTCTTTGTGGTTTTGGTGTAGTGTTTGGTGTATGTGAAGTGTCTTGGGGTGCAGGAGAAAGCTGTCGTGGAGGTGTGGTATTGCCACGGGCCGCTACGTGGAAAACCACAATCTGAGGGCTGAGGGGGTAAATAACAGGGTTGGTTTGGTTTATAACATGTTGTGGATGTTGTTGTTGTGTTAGTGTTTCTGGACGGATTCCCCTGAGCTGGCGCTTTACTTCCTGCATGGAGGTATCAGGGTCATGCTGGGTCTCTTGGACCTTCGCAGCCCTGATGTATGCCGGGTACTGCTTAGATGTTGGTCTGTGTGCTCCCAGACAGAAGTAGCAGTGTTGTGTTCTCTCACACTTATCGTAGCTGTGGAAACCACTGCACCTCCCACATCGGGTCTTACCTCCGCAGGAGATGTTTCCGTGGCCAAACAGAAGACATCGGGTGCACCTCAGGATGGGGAGAGTGTGCGTTCTCACATGGTATACCACCGAGTCCATGGCTACCCTCTCAGGGAGTGGTCCCCTGAACTTCAGCCGAATCGCCATGTTTGGCACCCTCTCCCCATCCTTTATCATACCTGGCAGTCTAAAAGCTGTCATCAGTGTTGTCGGCTGATCGTCGAGTATGGTCAGTCCTTCCTGTACGTCTTTGTCATTAAGTTCGGGGGAATCTGGGAAAATCCTCCCGTATTGATACGTGGGATCGTCATCACCAGCGATCCAGCACTTAACTGGCCACTCGCCCAGCATGACTACCGACTCAGGCACACTTACCAGGCCGTCGATATTTGCTACACTAAACTTTAGCCCTCGCCCTTTGCCAGTGGTGACCAGGGTATTCTCAATATACTTCTTAGCAAATATAGAACTAAATATTGCCTCTGACACCCTCTTGGGGTGTACAAAACATTGTGATCCGTCAACAGATTTCATTAAAATGGTTTTATGGGTGTTGTTATTATCATGGTGTTTGTGTACATCATTAGCATTAGCATGGGGTGGGTTATTGATGACAGTAATAATACTTGGTGGTGAAGCTGCTACATCAGCATATGATTTTTTACTTTTTGTAGTGATGAATACGTCACCCGGTGTATCTGGAGATAGTGTCCTCTTGTTGTTGGTAGTAGTACATGTCTCCATGTTTTCTGCTGTTGTTTGCTGCTGGTGGTTGGCCGGTTGTTCGTCCCCCATGATTCGTCACTGCCGGTTTCTTCCAGGCCCAATGTTTACCTTGGACATTACTCACATGAAGTCTGAATGAGGTCTGTATGTGTTGGTATGTGTGTGTAGGTATGTTTGTTGATATGTCAATTGTTCAAAATTTGGAAAATAAAAAAATAAACGGAGCTCAAGCACTGACGTCCTTTCGCTGCCACGTCTTACCAAACAGTCTTTGATTTTCTTTATCAAACAAATTGAAGTTGATCTCGTAGTTGTCGTTGATGTGTATTTGTTGTTGCTCTTGCTCTTGCTGTTACAGGTACCCCGGGTGTTTATTCCAGGGTTGGCCTTCGTATCGGCAGCTCCTGTAAATAGAAATCGGAAAAAAAAAAAAAAAAAATACAATATCACGCATATCTATTCACTTTCTACATCTTGCATATCACATTTTCTCCAAGAATTCTTTCACAGCACCAATCATATCATCTGTGCTCTGCTCACACAAACCTAGCAGTAATATCATCCATTCTCTCCCTGTTAATTCCATTCCATCACATTCCATTTCAGTCAAGATGATCTGCATCATCTCTGTTCTGTCTCTCTCATACTTCTCACATCCCAGCATCACATGTTCTACCGTTTCATCCTCTCCTGTGTCACACATCTGGCATACCTTGCTTCGGGATTCAGACCATCTATAACTTCTTGCATTCACCTCCATACATTGTGCTCTGGCTCGAAAGAGTAGATCAACACCCAGACTTCCCTCAAACCATTTCACATACTCTGGACATTCTTTCTCCTTATACCATTGTACACAATAAGGCAAGTGCTGTATGCCACAATCATAAGATAATACACAGGTAAACAGACTGCCTGCCTAAGACCCTGTACACAAGATAAGCAGGTAGGGCAGATATTAGTAATAAGCAGTGGTACCCATGTGATGTAGAAGCCGGTGTATAGCAAATAACTAGATAACACCAAGATTATTAATATTGGCTAACACCTGAATACACAGGGGTGGTTCTTATCATTGTTGTTCTCTGGGAAGGCCAACCTACGAGAGAGAGTAGAGAAAGAGAGTAGAAAGGAGAGTAGGGAGAGAGAGTAAGAGAGAGTAAGGAGGTAGCAGAAGAAATTGGGTGGAGCTCTATAAATTAGACCATCCCCTTTTCCTTCTGACCAATAATTTCTCTAGAGATGTATTTAACTTTTGAGCTGAAATGATATATAAACAGTGAAACTTACCTAATAGGTAGGATTACTTAAACTGACTCCCAAGGGCTATACTTGTCTCACCAAGAGACACTACTATATCAGAAAGAAGCACATCAATATCATTCCCTGTCTGTGTGTGTATAGAGATATAAGTGTAAATAAATGAACTTTCCATGTTACAACTGTGAAGTCAATTACCTTAGAAAACACCCACGTCTACGCTACCTAACTAATAATAATAACAATACTACAAGTCCCAAGAAGCAAATACATATAAGTTACCAGAGCTTGAACGAGTTAAAGCCTAACAGGACTGGTACATTATGGTGACAGCGGTGGTTGCAACAACAAGATTGCAAAGGATTGACTTCCAGGGAGTACAGTGAATAACATAGTTCAAGGACAAGTTGAAGATTTTACTTGTAAATTTCTCTCAGGTAATTTCTTCTCACGACCTCTATAAACGAGGGAGATAAACCACAAATTCATCACCTACAAGACACCTACTTCAACATAACTGCAATTAGACCTACAACGGGACCTCATCTACTTCACAACAGTCAATCATCACTACCACATCGGCGTTCCTGTACGTAAATTCTCTCGTAAGGACAACGTCATCACTTCATCACTACCCATGAGCATCCCTGGAACGTAAAGGGGGTATCACGCTAGCACCACGTACGAGGTACACGCGGGAGTGGTGGTATGAGGTAGCCTACCAGGAACGGTTGGGCAGTAGCTATCACACTACCGCGGGCTGGTCCTTTGTATACCAGAAGAGTCACACCACTACCGCCACAAAACGTAAACAACAACATGAATTTTATGGATGATAATGACCAGTTTGACTGCATTGGTCCTTGTAATTAAGTTTTGAAGAAGAAAAGAGGAAACACTACCATAGGCTTGATTTTATTGTCCATGTTTGCATTCAATGAAGACTACACGTGTAGGCCTACCCGTCACTACAGGATGTAAACACAGTAAAATATCGACATCCTATTTTCTACTTTAAGTGTGCTTTTTGTTGTTGTTCGAAAATATTTGTATTGCAAAAATGTTTTCTTATATTAATCCACCTTTTTTAATTAGAATTAATTTATATAATTACATTATTTATTGACTTGATGCTGTAAACAAGGAACGGTCTTGGCTAGGGATCCATTCCAGCTTTGTCCCGTGAATGCCGCCGCGGCTCCTCGTTCACGGGACGATATGGAGGCAGTCCCGTGTGTACCTTGTATGCGGTGCTAGTGTGATACCCCCTTTAGGACAACGTCATCACTTCATCATCTCCATTCTCCAAGCTGACACCTTGTTACGTAAATTCTCTCATAAAAGGCAAGTCAACATTCATCATCTTCACTCCAAGAACGACTGCTAGTATGTTAGTGTGCGAGCTACTCGTCACCACGACTGGCCAGACACCCCACCTAGACGTCAACTCGACATCATCATCGTTGCAACTAAAGTACTAAAAGTAGGTACACATTACATGTTACATTACATTTTTTTTTCACTTGTCCACGAACATGTTTGAATAAAATTAGGTTTCCTCATAACAGCCCAGAAAGAAAGAAAAGAAGTGCCAAATTAAAACAAAGTAAAGAATTCTTCCCCATTAATCTAATTCTAAAGGTATCGCAATAACTTCGAATATCCCTGATAATGATTCAGTACCGTCTGAGCTAGATTCCCCTGCCTCCCTAAGGCGCGGCTTCCACTAGCCCGTCACCGTCATCACCGTCACCGTTAGTGACGTCACGAACGGAGACTGAAGTGGAAATCAAGGGCCCGGGAGCTCCGGCCCATCACGCTGACGGCCACCAGCAAAAGATGAATAATTTCATCTTTTGACGGAGTGACTTGGGCGGTGTTGACCACCATCGATGGTGTTGGATATCTTGGTTATTATGAAAATATGAATATTAAGCAATTGCACACGGAAAAAGATATGAGATCACATTAGTCATATAAATATTTAAATTTATTTACATAAAGTGTGCATTCATGGATCATGACCACTATTTTATAGATGAATCTGGAAATGTGACAACACCGCACATTCTTGCGCATCTCGGCTGCGCAGCTCATGTAAACAAAAACACCGTGTAGGCCTACTGGTACACACTACACAGACAGTCCTCCTCATCACTTTACTGGTGAATATATTCCTCACAGCTCCTCTTCTATAAGATTCCAACTAAACGATATTGCCGATAGAGTCCACCAGGCCCACGTAGTCGGTAGGGTAATTGCATTTATTAATGACGTAATGAGGGAACTAAATTTGATTTCCTATACAGATGAATAAAATATGAAAATAAATTAAACTAGAAAATGTGTTTTTGTTTTGTATCCTGAAGCCGCATTTAACTATGATTTTAAATTAATTTAAGAGCAGCAACTATAAACTCGTCGTCCATGTCCATCTTGCTCTCGTGCGGGTAGGCTGTGCGGGTAGGCAACAACAACACCGTCGCCGTTGACGGTGCTCATCTCCTCCAAAGCGAGCGGTCGTCGTGTTCGTGACGTCACTAACGATGACGGTGATGGGCTAGTGGAAGCCGCGCCTTAGTCTCGTTGTGGTGCCAACACATACGAGTACATTTTCTTCTTCTCCAACCATAACCCCATTAAAAACTCAATCTGTCTACTATATCATCCTGTATTTTCTCTAACAATGACTACTCCTCTACAATCTCCTATCGTCTCTGCTCATCATCTAACAAATTCTGATTCCACTATCTCTTCTAAGCTAACAATGAAACTCTTACCTACCACCATTTATCATGCAAAGCATTTTAAGGGAGATAATCCAAGATATGGGATTCATCTCTTCTTGCATCATTTGGAGAAGATATTTTGCAAAGCGAATATAGAGCAGAACGAACATAAGATAGCATTGGTAAGAGAGTATATTGCACAGGATAGTCCTTCCAGTTATAGGTTAAACACAAGTGCTTTTTCTAATCCAAAGAATTTAACGTCATATGCCACATTTAGACAGTCACTTATTGATGTTTTGGGGGATGGTAAAGTACATAAATCGTTCTCAAGGGTTCAAAGAATTATTATAAGAAAGGCAAACAAAATAAATACAAGGGAACTAGCAAAAGCACTTGCATCAGCAGGATCGCTAATATTATATTCAAAGAAATATCACATCATACATCATGTATTATATATTACTCACACCAGGGATAAGAAGAATTATAATTTTGATACCATAACTCAAGGGGATTCACACAGACAACGTTGCTAATATGGTAACGAAGATAAGCATAAGACCAGTGAATCTGATAGTAATAAATCCACAAGAAATAATGGGAAATTTAAGCATAAATACTGTCATTCACATGAGTCAAATTCGTATTCCTTAAATGAACATATGATCCTTAACAAAAGGAAACAAAGCTTGCACAATCGAAACATGATGTATGAAACGAGACCACCACAATATTAAAATGGCATCAATAATCACATAAGTAAATAAATACTGCCCTGTCTTAGTATCACATAGTAATATTTCATTAATGATAGACACAGGAACAGCAGTTTCCTTGTTATCGGATAATTCCTTTAACAAATTGTGCAACTTAGATCCCCAGCGGTTTTTATAAACTAAGATTGAACAGGATATAAAATTGTCACATATGACAAATAATAAATTAACAGGTATTAGGGACACTAACCCCTTCCTGTACGGTTAGACAAAAACTAACCAAATACACATAATAATATGCCTAAACATAAAATAATATATTTTAGGTATTAATGTATTTTAATACAGGATTGTCCAGGCCAAAATATAAGTCCGTATATATGTATTGAAAAAAAAAAAAAAAAAAAAAACGGGAACTATTCCATTATCATAAAGGCCTACTGCAGATAATACCATATTACCACTACATTTCGTCCATAAATTGAAGGTAAAGCTTCCATCTCATGTTACAACCACATATTAGTGTCCTATCCTTAGTAGAGTCTGGGAAAATAACCTGGGAATTTATCTACTTTCACTAATGTAAATGATAATAATAGTGCTACTATCTATATCTTTAAGAAATCATCTACCAATAATCCGGTAAAGAAAAGGACATATTTATATGATCTGTACAAGATGGAAGTTAGACTAAATACCACAAGAAATATTATATCAATTATAACCGAAGAGTTAAAAGATAATCATATAAGGGAGAAACGTAGAAATTTGGTCAGGAGACGAGATTTTCTAATTTATCGTGATAATTTTATTAATATACTAGCCACATATCAAAATACGATTGCCCTACCTGTTAATTATTTTAGGAATAACCTATTTATAAATAAGCATATAGGCGACCATACCTTATACTAGACAGAAAATTATAAATGATAAATGAAATGTTGGATGAAAGTATTATTAAGATTTTAACTCCCCCTTTTAACAGTCAAATGTTTTTGGTTTCAAAAATGATGGTGAATTTAAGCCAGTACTTCTTTACAGAGATATAATGCTACAAGTAAATATAAATATCCCCTCCCTACTTTAAGGATGTTTCTCTAACATTGCTCAAACAAAACATATTAAAATTGGTCAGTGGACACTGGCAAGTAGCATTATATAATAATACATTTAATACGTCCCATGGTTATTATGAATACATTCGTAAACCATTTGGGTTACGTAATGCTCCATCAACATTTAAGCATATGGTAAATTTTCGTGTTAGTGTTATTAATAACGTAGTCATCGCTTAGTTAGGTAATTGGATTATTTTTCTAATATGGTACAATCACAATATTTAACAATAAGGAAGGTTAAATAGACATTGCATTAGGTAGGCCTCAAACTTTAAATATATATGATTCATTTTATTACCAGGATATTATAATTATAGGTTATACATTAACCACCACTGGGCTCCATACACAATAGCATAAAATACGAACAATGACAGTCAACTAACGTAAAATCAATCTTGAGTTTATGTTCGTATATAGAGAATCATTGTAAAGAAATTTATTCCCATTTAATTGACACCCTAAATAATCTCCTCAGGAGAATGACAGATGTGTATGGAAGTCAGAAAAGTTAATAAAGGTTAATTAATGACAGCTCCAATTCATGCATTTCCATCCTATTCATTACCTTAATAATAATAATATCACGTGTACAGATGCTTCTTCAGTAGGCTTAGGCACTGTACTTAGGTAAGATATAGCTAAGTTCTATGTCAGGTATGTACTTATGCATAACGAATATTAAATGCACAGCAAACTCGTTACTCTGTAACGGACCAGGAACAATTAACAAATAATGTTAGGGGCAATTCGTACTTTTAGAAAATCGTAGTAGGCTATCCTTTACAAATGCTCGTGAATCACTAATATCTTCTTGGCTTACTATAATCTCAAACCTTAGCGTGAAAATTAGCCAGATATTATCGAACCATTAAGGAATTTCTCTCACATATTGTTATTAACTTCCTTCCAGGATGATTAGATAAAATAACAAATCCCTTAAACAATCATCTTGTCATTTAGTTTCGAAGTCACTCATGGACGTGGTAAACATGCATAAACATTAGCAATTCCTATGCTAAAATATACTAAGACATTATTTAACTCTGAGGATGAAAATAATAGACGAGAATTACAGTCACTTAAATAACTTTTCCCTTTATGATAAGATTTTTACACAAAACTTAGTAAAAGTGACTTATAAACCAATTAAAGTGATACATTAAATAATACTTCCCTCAGTGTTAATTACCCTTTTATCAAAATGCAACAGGACATCCTGGGAGAGAATATCAAACCAATCTCCATATAATATACTTGTTGGCGCCTAACTGTGTCGAATTCGGGCACAAGAAACTCCTTATCGCTGTCCGACTTTATTCATAACACATCAGCCATAAGTTAATCGTTTCTGCGCACAAACATGTAATTTTAACAAACTTATATTATTAATATCACACATACACGATTTCACAATACAATTATTAACTTCGCAGTCCATAGGTTAATATTTCTTAACAAACAAGGCACTATAATAGTCGGACTTTTGGGTTTTCATTTAACATCTTTAACATTAGCCACATACACACACAAATTAATATTAATAATGCTTAAATGATCAATTACATTAACTAGTTTTGCTGGGATACGAACCCAGGACACCTCGTACCGAGGCTCAAACATCAATCAATATACAGTTATAACAAATTGTACCAAACAGAATATTATTATTACAAGATAAACACTAAGAAATATAATTATATACTAACCAAGTCGTATCCCTTCTCCTGGTTAATAGTCACAGTAGGCCCACACAACAACAACAAACCAGCCAAACAACCGGTGACTTTAGGTAAAGACTAGGGAAGCCAAACTTGAAGCACCTCTCTCTTCACCTGTCCCACCTTGAATGACAGATTATGACACCAGCGGCGGCGGCGGCCAGCCTAGGTGGTGGTAGGCCTACTCTGGACTTAACGCAGCCAGAATTTCAAATATCTATCTCACAAATAAATTCGATCTAAATAATGCAGTAATTGTCACATATATTATAATATAGAAAATTAATTATAAAGTATAATCAGTCTTATCCTATAAACAATTTCGAAATAATATACAGTATATATTTTTGGAACACAAATGTTGCCAGACCCCTCAATACTTGTAAATGTTGCCAACATACAAGTTGGTAGCTATTCCTGGCATCTATAATACTATTAACATAAACTATGGGTAGATGATAAAACATATAAAGTATATCGCTCAGTGCGAAACATGCAATGCTCCATGACAGGAATATAATCCTGGACGAATCATGAGACATAATAGGAATAATTCTACTTTCCTTACCAATTGCAAATCAGGGCATAAATAAACTATTACCTATGGTTAACCATTTTCTAGATATTTAGTGGCGGCACCACTACATGATAAAAACCGCAAATAATACATGCACATATATCTAATCCCAAATTATTATGCCCATATTATAAAGTCCCGATATTATAAAGATATCTAATTTCTACTAATTTGAAGCAAATGGATTAACAATACGGCAAAACCGTAAAATACTACAAGTACTTGGTGGCACAGAAACAATGGAAATCCCTCCACATGGAAAGACTGCATAAAAAAAAATGACAGTCTATGAATCTACTACAAAACGTTGAAATAAAAGGAAAAAACTCCTCAGGAAATACTATATGGCGTACAAGAAACGTCTTTCATATAATTATATGAGATAACAATTGCCACACAGAAGCCAGGCTACAACAAGGACAACTTCGCTGAACAACAGTGAGTTGCAGTTCAACAAATTCATCATGATGTACAACACAATTACAGGCTTGCAAGGAAGAAGATGCATAATCGCCTACACAAGAAATCTACACAAGCAATTTACGGGCTTGCAGGAACAAAATGCGTAATCGCCTATACAAGCAATTTACGGGCTTGCAGGAATAAAATGCGTAATCGCCTATACAAGCAATTTACTGGCTTGCAGGAATAAAATGCGTAATCGCCTATACAAGCAATTTACTGGCTTGCAGGAATAAAATGCGTAATCGCCGGTCTAATAAAGCAAATAATTCAAATGTTCACTCCAGGTGATAACATAAAATAATACGGGTACCCGATCGAAGTTTAAAACTTCACACAGTCATATCTTTAGTAGGTAATAAACTTATAATAAAGAATATTTTTACCAGGCGGATGACATTGTATATGTAAACAGGGTAAAGAGATTGGGAATGCGCGCAAAAAAACATCCAAAATAAAACCAATCCATATCACTGGAACATAACATTTTCCTCTTCTTAGTAAATTTATCCCTACTAAAATATAATGAAATAATCAATTACAAACATAAATCCGATCGGTTTTCTATAATATAATAATAATTCTTTTTACAGATGTGGCCCAAATCAACCTATATGGATAATATTTTTTATGTCTATACTCTCAACAGCTCCAGGCTCAGACGAGGAACACAACGCAGGACAGATGACGTCTTCAATCCGAGAGCTCTCGTTTACAATTTTATTAACAAGCAGATGAAAAGAAAAGAAAAATAAATAAACTAATGGTGACGAATGATATAATCACTATTTCTTACTCTTTACAGATTTTATCCCAGTGAGCAGTGGTTACAGCTACAAGTATTTACTGATACACTAGTTTATTTGACAGGTATCACACAAATGGAATCCAGCGACTAAGGTAATATTGTTCGCTTATTATACAAAATATATAATGGCTTGAGCCATCACCACAGCCCAGAGCGTGGTTGGGAAAATTCTTACGTGTATTTTCGTGAACATTATTTGGTACTGCTTACATAGTGGTATACACATATATCCTATAAAATAAAGGATTATGAGACAAACTGTTGCATATCGTGGTAAGTTAGTGTAACAGGTAGAAAGCATTGCACTGATATTAAATACGAATTATAGAGCTTTACTTTACCAATAAAAGAAAATATTCACATATACTTTTTAGGCTTCTCTTTATTTCTGCGGGAAGCAGGAAGCTGTATTACGAGTACAGGAACTTTGAAAGGAAGCACAACCATTTATTAGGAGAGTATTTACGGCGGGTAAGATAAGATCAACTGATACTTAATACCACTCGAATAACTATAACATGCAAAGGAAAAATCAGTGTGAAGTACTATCTTACTAAATATCTTTCTTCCACCTATTTGAAATATTATTTAAAATTGTGCGTAGTATTTTAATACAAGATTATATACTCATTATTATTCCCATAGAAGGTAAAGTATTATTCACAAGCTACGCACGTCAAGAATTCCCAATGAAAATAGAAATAATCTTTTAATGTTCAAAATTCCTCCAAGAAGTATTATACTTAGTGATGATGTCATCAATGACACACACTCCTCAAGTACCATGTTGCATGTCCTTATTTATATGTTGGTCCTGCATAAATATTGGCAAGTATTCCTCCAAAGGATGCGAAATCTCCACTTGCTTTGAATCAATTCAGGCACTATATGCATGTAATTCATATCTATTACTAATCAAACCTCTCTTTTATCATCAAATTTCTATTTCTACTATCTATACTTACTTGCTGATAAACTATTAACAATATATTACCCTAATCACCCTACACATGGCATGGATTAAGGCTACTGTAGAGAGGCAGACTCAGATAAATACAATTCAAGGGAATCGTTACATTGAAAAATAAAATATATATAATTGCTAGACAACATATCCCACTCTCTTCCACCTTTCAATATATTTCATTTAATATCGAATTGTTTAATATCTCCCTATTATCAGTTGTTTCAGAAAAATTGAAGCTTGGAAGTTATTCAAGGAAACTGGGAATCAAACATCCTGCTAGTATCAGTTGGTTACTCCATATATTGATGAAAATAAAACTTGGTACAAATATTTATTATCCCATGTCTTATCTTTCTGGCAGGTACTATAACATTTTTATATAGAAAAAGTCTACTGTCATATTTTGTATTGTATAAGAGAACTCTATCAATGTAGACTGAATTATCTTGTTATGGAAAATTAACATTTAGCTGTTATTGCACAGCCACAACATAGCAACAAGGCCCCTTCATTAATGTGTGATTTTTTAGCAAAGGTTAGCTTATACACATAACTACAAGCACCTAGCTCAACACATTAATTTTAAGATTATTTCTTTATGTACTTACCAGTGTATTTTATTCATGTATTGATGTTCATTTTAAGTATATAATGTGCCTATGTCTTTGATGTCAATTTTATATTATTATTGAGGTATTTATTGTTAATATCTTAGTTATTGTGTACCCTACCTACATTATATGTTTGTTACTACAATCAAGGTAATCTGAGGCAGATTAAGGTAGCGAGACGGAGCTATTGTACACAATAAGGCAGAGTAAGGTAATCTACAATGATAAGACCAGAAATAATCACACAAGTATAGGTTAACTAAACAAAACCAGAACTGATTAGCAGGTACAAATAGGCTCACATGATGGAAAGCCGGCATAGAGTAAATAGGAAAGGTAAATCATAGAAGTGGTCATAGTCTTGGGAGAACCGGAGTAAGTCAAATAACCAATAAATGGTCACAAGGAGATATGCCCAAATACTCAGATAATATAAACTGATTAGTGTAGCAAAATAGGTATGACTAAGACCACGAGGACTATACCCCATGACTAAGACACGTGGCTTGTCCTACCACATGACCAACGTGGCATGAATTTGGCCACGTAAGCATGAGACAACACACAGTAATAATTGTATCCAAAGACAACTGACAACTCAAGTGAAATTGTATATAAACAGTGACACTTACCTAATAGGTAGGATTCTTAAACTTGCTCCCTTAGGGCTATTACATAATTGTCTCGCCAAGAGAGACACACTACTCTATCAGAAAAGAAGCACATCAATATCATTCCCTGTCTGTCTGTGTATAGAGATATAAGTGTAAATAAATGAACTTTCCATGTTACAACTGTGAAGTCAATTACCTTACAAAACACCCACGTCTACGCTAACTAACTAATAATAATAACAATACTACAAGTCCCAAGAAGCAAATACAAATAAGTTACCAGAGCTTGAACGAGTTAAAGCCTAACAGGACTGGTACAGATATGTGGTGATGGTGATGGTGGTGATGGTGATGGTGATGGTGTTGGTGATGGTGGTGGTGATGGTGGTGGTGTTGGTGATGGTGATGGTGATGGTGATGGTGGTGATGGTGATGGTGTTGGTGATGGTGGTGGTGATGGTGGTGAAGAGATATGTGGTGATGGTGATGGTGGTGGTAATGGTGATGGTGGTAATGGTGGTGGTAATGGTGATGGTGGTGATGGTGGTGGTGGTAATGGTGGTGGTGGTGATGGTGGTAATGGTGATGGTGGTGATGGTGATGGTGGTGGTAATGGTGATGGTGGTAATGGTGGTGGTAATGGTGATGGTGGTAATGGTGATGGTGGTGGTGGTGATGGTGGTGATGGTGGTGGTGGTGGTGATGGTGGTGATGGTGGTGGTGGTGGTGGTGATGGTGGTGGTGGTGGTGATGGTGGTGGTGGTGATGGTGGTGGTGGTGATGGTGGTGGTGGTGGTGATGGTGGTGGTGGTGATGGTGGTGGTGGTGGTGGTGGTTATGGTGGTGATGGTGGTGGTGGTGGTGAAGAAATATGTGGTGATGGTTATGGTGATGGTGGTGGTGGTGGTGGTGGTGGTGATGGTGGTGGTGGTGATGGTGGTGGTGGTGGTGATGGTGGTGGTGGTGGTGGTGATGGTGGTGGTGGTGATGGTGATGGTGGTGGTGGTGGTGATGGTGGTGATGGTGGTGGTGGTGATGGTGGTGGTGGTGGTGATGGTGGTGATGGTGGTGATGGTGGTGGTGGTGATGGTGGTGGTGGTGGTGATGGTGGTGGTGGTGGTGATGGTGGTGGTGGTGATGGTGGTGATGGTGATGGTGGTGGTGGTGGTTATGGTGGTGGTGGTGGTGGTGGTGATGGTGATGGTGGTGGTGGTGGTGATGGTGGTGGTGATGGTGATGGTGGTGGTGGTGGTTATGGTGGTGGTGGTGGTGATGGTGGTGGTGGTGGTGGTGATGGTGGTGGTGATGGTGGTGGTGATGGTGATGGTGGTGGTGGTGGTGATGGTGGTGGTGATGGTGGTGGTGGTGGTGATGGTGGTGGTGGTGGTGGTGGTGGTGATGGTGGTGGTGGTGGTGATGGTGGTGGTGGTGGTGGTGATGGTGGTGGTGGTGGTGATGGTGATGGTGATGGTGGTGGTGGTGGTGATGGTGGTGGTGGTGGTGGTGGTGGTGATGGTGGTGGTGGTGGTGATGGTGGTGGTGGGGAAAGAAGAAGAGAATTTAATTGATGGTAGTGAAGGAGAAATAGATTAAGTGATGGTGATGGTTGTGATGGTGATGGTGAGGGGAAGAAGAGAGTTAAGTGATGGTGATGGTGATGGTTGTGATGGTGATGGTGATGGTGATGATGGTGATGGTAACTTACTTAGAAAATTAGTTAAGTGAGGTGTAGGGTCCGAAAAGGAGGACGAGCCATTGTCGGTGGCGGAATAAATGTGTACTGTATATTAGTAAAATTGTATTATATATGGCTGAGGATAGAGATAATGTATTGGAATGATAAGGCTAATAGTTGATCATAATATGTAAATAGGGAATACACCTGGGAGGAAGAAATTAGTGGAAGTCTCAAAATATAGGTTCTAGGGTAATTAAAATAGGAATACAATTCATATGTTTCTGGGGTTACAAGGATTTAGTTATTCTCTTTACGGTCTTATGTTTCCATTTGGTGGGTAAAATATATATATATATATATATATATATATATATATATATATATATATATATATATATTGTACTGTAGATAGTGAACAACATTTCCAAGTGTCTCTTTGTAAAATGTAGCTAGGTGAAGGATATAGAAAATACTGTATAGTAGATAAAAAGGTACAATATAGAATTATACAGTATTATTATATTATTATATTGTTTTTTTACATTTTTATGGATAGAAGACGTCACTATATTTTTATTAAGTGTGTCATATGTACAGTCAATTGTTTCATACATTTTTATGGATAGAAGACGTCACTGTATTTATTTTTATAAGTGTTGGTGCTGTAAAGATTGAGGCTTGGTTTTGTTATCTAACATTAGTGTTCATGTTAATTAAAGAGGTAGTATATTATTATATAGTGTTGTTAAATCAGGAGTAAAATATTCCTCTAAACTAATACAAACAACAGGTGACCATTATCTTTATTATTCTGGTCCTGTTTCCTGGCATACTTTGGAGGAATCCAATGTAACAAAAGTATACTATCAC
>JAWZYT010000501.1:175000-225000 GCA_034508575.1 Petrolisthes manimaculis | reverse complement strand
AAAGAAAAAAACAACAGAGCCAAGAGTTAACGGCGATATGTATATTTCGGTTCCTTTACACTTAACCCAATAATTCACTTAAAACCAGATACATTGAATGATATGAATTACTCTATAATAATGCCTGTGGTCACTGTAAGTTATAATTTGAGTAAACATAAGGATGTAGTGAATTAATTATGCAGGTGTTATTATATATTTCCGAAAGAAATGTGCGACGAAATGTAAAGCGTGTTTATGTTAGTGCATAAACATAATTTTATTTGTACTGCATTTATGTCTTGTACATGCATGATCTTGTGTGTTGTTATACAGTACTGTACTGTGTTACATAGTTCTTAGTTGTGTGTGTTTTTATTTCATATACCTTTATTGGGATGTTGTAGGCCTACTTGTACAGCATGTCGTTGGTTGCTATGCTACATCTGTGACAAAATTATTTTCCCCAATAAAACAATTATTTGTTTAAGGTTGTGTCTTTATTCCTGTCATAATTCGTCTGGAGTTTAGTATGATACATGTGAACCAGGCCCAAACTTGCACACCTAATACGCAGGTATGTTTTTATGATGATAAAAGTAATTGGTAATATAAATGTGTGTAATTGCAATTTATTAGGTGTTGCAAACTCCAACAATTTAGACAGTCATTATGTAGCCTAATGATGTAGGTATTTATGTAACAGGTATTATTACAATTATGACTTTCATTTAGCCTACTCTCAGTGCATAACATGCACAAACAAATATTGAAAATCAGGCGGATTATGCACAATAGAAGTTAGGCATTGATTAAAATTAGAGGAGTTAGTCCTGTACTGTAGGCTACATTAGTTATGAGATTTTATATAAGTTACTCCTGAAATTTTAATTATCTACAATTTAGATAAGTTACTCCTGAAATTTAATTATCTAAGCAGTATATAGATGGCGTTGTCGGCCGTTCGTGAGGTTCCAGTTTGTGCTTTGTTTTGTGATTTTCTATTGGTCGAGAGGAGAGCTTTCCTATCATCCTTTTTATAGTCATTGATCCCAACCACGCACGGGGACTCTCACTTCATTTTGCTACACCGGCACTGTGTGTGTGTGTGTGTGTACATACATGTGATGTGGTCGGCAGGTAAGGCACCAAGGCAGCAGGAGGTCTGTGTTTGGACAAGCAGACGTTCGTTGTGTTTTATTATTTGGGCTTAACGCTAATCGACTACGTATTACATTAGATTATTAAGGCGATATATTTATTAAGTGACAGAGTGTATGTTGTTGGACTCATCAACACCTCCACCTGACAACACCACTTCCTCTCTAAGTTCCCCGTAGAGGGGTATTGCCTATATTAATTAATGTGGGCAATACTTACAGGGTTTTGGCGCCCCTTCGGCCCCAGCCATTAGCTTTCAGTTCTTCAACTGTCCCTCTTTTCTTTTCATTTCCTTACTGATTGCTGTCACACCTCTCTATCACCTTTTTCTGGCGCTATAGGACCTCGATGTTGCGGCGCCTAATATCCATCAATCAAATCAAATCAATCCTCTCTAAGTTGCAGGGTGAAGTGGTTTAACACTTGACTGTAATTTATTTTAATAGTTCGTCTCTCTGCTGCCCTATCACTGAGGGATGGAGAGAAGGTGTCCTTCACTGTGGAAGAAGGGAGGAAGGGAGTGGAGCCGGGCTTGATGGTTGTAATGTCCTATGCTCACTCCATCTCAATGCCCGTGGGAGTAATAAGATGACTGACGCCCAACCAAAGCAGCAGCAGGCAGATAATATTGTTACCGTCTGTACTAAGACTGCTGTTGTCTAAGCTGCAAAAGGGCTATAATATTAGGTTGTCTTTCCGACCTCCTCCAGGACATTTTCGGGAGAAATGGCTTGCCACCAATGGCCATTTCTCCCGATTTACAACCATCCACCATCGCTACTACCACCACAACCAATAACCTTGAAAAGTTACAAGTTATTTATAAATAGTATTTATACCGTAGTGAGAGTAACATAATAGGCTTGGGGCCTAATATCCATTTCAGAGACAGTGAGTCATCGTTTTTCACAAATATCTTTCAAACTAATTAATTGATCAGAATGATACTTTGACACAGTATATAAGACACCTTCCGCTAACTTTTGGTAAAATAGGACATTAACATTTGGTGTTAGTGAAGGCGTTTACTCTTGACGTTTAAAGGCAAAGTTAGGCTATATGAGACGCCAATAGGCTGCATCCTTTACCTCCATATGTCCCTTACCACTCTTTCCCTCACCTCATCCTTACCTCCATTACCTCTATATAATAATATACAAAGTTGTATGATTGGCCATTAGGCTACTAATGTTTGTACACATTGGAACGTCCTCTAACTCCATCCCTCTATGTTAATATACAAAGTTGTACTAATTTACATATTGGAACGTCCTTTACCACCATCCCTACCCTAATCATTACCTCCATTACCTGTATGTAATATACAATATGCAATATAATACCATTTACCATTAGGCTATATGTTAATTATCAACATATGCTCAATTGTTTGCATCACTTTTCCTCCTATTATGTTTATAATACGAGAGAAAGAGAAAGAGAGACATTTCATAATTTCCTTACCATCCTATTATGTTGTGATATATTTTTAATACCATATCTTACCTGCTCGTAGTAAACACGTCAATACGGCGGGGTAAAGGAATTAATAGATGGTAATAGTAACTACATTATATTAAGTGAATAAGGTGATGGTCATACCCTCTTTAGTCTAAGCTACTTACGTTTAAATAACTTTAGGACATACAATTATAATGATTAAATTAACACACACATTCTACAAACACCAACATATTTATGAGATCCACTATTAATTATTTTAACATAATATAGAGTGGTCAGGGAGGAAGGGATGGAATGGGGGATAATGGATGTTCATAGGCTATACATAGCCTATGTTGGTGATGTTAGACAATGTCATTTGGCAATGCTCTATATTACCAAACATTAGCGGAAGGTGTCTTGTACATTGTGTCAAAGTACAATTGAGATCAATTAATTACCGTAGTATGAAAGATATTTGTGAAAATGATGACTCACTGTCCCTGAAATGGATTAGGCCCCAGTAGTAGTAGCCTAACACGACTTGATTCTCTCTCTCCGCTTTGTAAAACCATTTATACACTTGTCTCAATAATATTTGATAAACTCAGTTACCTAAATCGGACACAAAGCAGATGCTGGGACCGCCAAAAGAGAACCAGGGAAATGGTGAGAGTATGAGATCTGTTTCGTCGAAGGTAACGGAAGAGAGGACAACTGTGTCAAGGTCATGTAGTATACCCCCGAGTCAATACACACATTAACTGATTTTAAAGTTCATTACACTTATGCTGTGTGTAAGGGTAGAGAGTACAGTTTGCTACTTGAGATGGAAGTAAGAGGGAGACAGAATAGGGGATCAGGGGGAGGCTAGAGACTGTATCATGCTATTGGTTACTTTTTAACACGTGGTACAGCAGCACCACATCTACCAACCCAGAACTGTGTACCAGCCAAGGATTATACACACTGTTTTGGCTGGTATTTATCTGACAAGAATTTATTTACAATTTTGTAGAACCTGGTCTTACTATAACCATTATTTGAAAACATTTTTTCTTAAACATTTTTTTTTCAAATAATGGTTATAGTAAGACCAGGTTCTACAAAATTGTAAATAAATTCTTGTCAGATAAATAGCAGCCAAAACAGTGTGTCCCAACAGTTGAGAGGGAGTCCGTTTATCTAGTGTTACCTTTCTTTGGTGACGCTTCATTAAAACTCCAGCAACAATTGTCAAAGAACCTCAGTAAATTCTATCCTCATAATATTAACTTTCGATACATTTTAATGAACTCTTTTCGTATAGGTTCACTATTCCGAGTCAAAGAGCCTATGCCTACTGACTTGTGCTCGTCGGTAGTTTACCAGTTTACTTGCCCTATTATAGCTGCCAAGCAGGGTATATTGGGAGCACCAGAGGCGTCCACTCAAAATCCGCACCAGCGAGCATATGGGTCAGTCAGGCAGAACGGGTCGTAGACTACACTCTCCTCCTTTCTCTGTTGTAAGGGAACTCTGTGAGTCCTGTGATATTTTACCAAGTTCTTCTCATTTTAAGGTATTGAGACAGTGTCCTTCCTGTTCATCAAACTAGAAAAGCCTCAGTTAAATAACACCCTTTCCTCATATCCCCTTCGTTTTTAATTGATATAATCTTATAATAAGTGATAATGTTTGTAATTCCTTTCGGTGTTTGTGTTTTTTTTAGATCACTGATGATGACATAAGATATGTCGAAACGTTTGAAGAAATGAATAAACTTACAAGATGTTGTTCGTCACGACTTTGGCTATCCTCTTCCTAATACAATAATAATGATTAATTAAACACACATTCTACAACACCAACATATTAATGATATACACTATTAATTATTATAACATAATAGACTGGACACTGAGGGAGGGACGTGATGAGGGATAACTCTCTCTCTCTGATATGACCTTGAAAGCGGAGTGAAGCAGTGAGCAGTGTTAATCTGTAGTGTCCTTCCTATGACCTATATATATCCCTTCCTTCACTCAGTACAGTACCAGTAGTAAAGACCAAGTGGGTTTGGGTTCTATTATAACACACACACACACACACATAAACATACTTACTGCCTGTACTGATGACAATATATCACAAGATACTATTATATAATAATATTGATCAATCCTATATCTGTAGTGGGTAATAGACCTATTACAACACACACTTGCTGTCCGTACTAATGACAAGATATTACAAGATACTATAATATCATCAGTGCTATATCTGTAGTGGTTTTTGGACCAACACACACACACACACTTTCTGCCTGTATTGATGATAAAATTTCACAAGACACTAATATTGATCAGTTCTATATCAGTAGTGGGTTTTGGTCCCATTACAACTCACACACACATACAGGTAATATATCACAAGATACTAATATTGATCAGTTCTATATCAGTAGTGGGTTTTGGTCCCATTACAACTCACACACACATACAGGTAATATATCACAAGATACTATAATCCAACAACAGGTATTCCTTTATAACCTTGATATATAAAGGTTTTACTGGTTTAGGTCTGTAATTATTATGTAGTGAAGTACTGTCCTTGTTTATTGTTGAACAACAGGTGTTTCATTATTATGCAATGAAGTACTTGTTGGAATATAGATGAAATAAATTATCAACTTTAAAGGGTAATTCATCACCAGTAGTAAACAGGAAGTGTAAAAATAGTATAGAGCTACTTTTGTAATTCAAATGTAATGTACAAAACATTATTACAAGTTGTTATAGAGCAGAAGGTGAAAGGAAACAATTATGGAAATAACACACAATACTGGATTAACGAACTTGGTCATGCAACTGTACATAATATTATTATTATATAGGATTAAAAATACATCAGGGTTGAAAAAAGTAAGTTTATTTTATATTCTTAATTAAATACTCTATATTGATTACTAAAACAATTAAATATAATAAGTCCTTTTCGTTAAGAATACAATAATAAAAAGCTCGACATTAAAATAATTGATTTATAAACAAATAATAATAAATATTTTGGTAATATACAATAAATCTCCAAACCAAATAAATACAATATTTTAAAATAATTATCTACATTGTAAAAAACAAAAAGTACCGGTAATAATAATGTGTCGTCAATGTAATAAATATATAATACCGGTATGTACTACATTAAAGATTTAGATATAATACACTATTGTAAATGTTTAGATAACGTTAACAGTACAGAAATAAGAATTGGAAATATTAAACTTTATTACAAATACTGTATAATTTATGTGATGAATAAATATAGTGACCCGACAGGCTATATAATATTAAGAAAGAAAGGTTTTGGTAATATAGGATATAGTAGTTATATAATTAATGTGATATATAAATATAGTGACCCGTCAGGCTATATAATATTTAGAAACAATTAACAATATTACAGTATTAGGCTTTGGTAATAGTGGTTATATAATTTATGTGATGTATAAATATAGTGACCCGTCAGGCTATATAATCTTTAGAAAGAATTAACAACAATATTATTAAACTTTGGTAATATCGTAGTGGTTGTATAATTTATATGATGTATAAATATAGTCAGTGACCTGTCAGGCCATATAATATTAAGAAAGAATTAACAACAATATTATTAGGCTTTGGTAATAGTGATTATATGGTTGAATTGGTGGTCAGTTGGTGAGTATCATATAATTACATTAGTTGTTGTTGTTGTTGTTGTGATAATGGTAATTAGGCCTATGAGGTTGAATTGGTGGTTAGTTTGAGTAAGAATCATATAATTACATTAGTTGTTGTTGGTATTATTTGACACATTGGTTGGCAAATCGTTTATTGTATTGTTGTCTTTTTTTTGGCTCGGCCTGTCTTTGATTTCTTCTTCTCTTTCTTATCAACTTTGGGGGTTTGACTTTTAACTTTACCAGCACGGGAGAGTGAACCGTGTACTTTATCTCCTCTTAATGTTATATTGACGTCTATAATTACGGAGGTTATTGTTGACAAAAGCAGAGTATCATCATTAAGTAAAATTCCCGATGCATACAATCTGATGTCATTAAAAGGTAAATCATCAGCTTGACTGAGAAAAGTTCTTATATGAGCCACTGTCTGTCCTTCATCAATATGAATGACGTGTGTCCCTCTTGATGAACGAAGTAGTAACTGTTTCAGCTGGACTGTATTGTTCAAAGGTGCCATTCTGTGGAAAACAAAAAACATTAATTAATATACAAGTAACTGTATGATATGTATTAATAATATAATAATAAAGAGCTATAGGTCAATATATCTGTTGAATAAAATAATCATTACCGGTACTTAATAATAATATTACCGGTACCAGCTGTGGGATATATATTAATACCTTAGGAAAAAGAGTAATACAGTAATGTCAACACTATCCATATTTGGTACAATAAAAGTATTACAGGAATGTTAAACAAGGACAAGTGTTATTTGAATATTAAGTAAGCCAAAGTAATAATTACTCATCATTCATTAGCATAATCAAGTTGAAACACCATTAGCCACCAAAAATTATCACCATTTATTTATTACGTATTTTATCAATACTTTTAGGCTAGGATATATCGTTTGTTTTGATCTGTATGTTATTTGAAATATGATGATACATATAATAATATAATTATAAGCCAAAGTAATAATTACAACTAATTATTCATTAGAATAATCAAGTTGCATCATAATAATTATCCACGACAATTTCTCTTCCACCTTCCATCTTAAAATATATAAATTATAAGGTATAATATTATATATTGAAGTTGTGGATATTTATATGGATAATAAAAAGAGGAATTCGAATACTTACAAAATAATATAGATAAATTATATGCTCACGTGATCATGTCATATAATTGTTTTTATTAAATAACACTTGTTCTTGTTTAATTAAAATTTAATTTGTGTATTATTTCAACGGAAATTAACATTTTAGACACTATTATATATATAGATATAGGCCTATATATAGTAAATACATAATAATATTATCTTTATTGGTTGATAGTCACGTGACAAATTACTGGTCATGTGATCCTGTCAAGGGTATATAAGGAGGTGAGCAAGGTGTGTTGAGTCATTGTATACTGCAACTCTGACATGGTGAGACGTACACAAATGTACTCCCATTTCAGTTCATACAAACCCTACCATTTGACCACGCAAATCAACATTAACAGGTAACAACCATTTAACTATCATTAAATAACTAATTAAACCAATTGGATATAATAATAAATCAATAATTAATAGAAAATAAGACTAAATATGAAAAGTTACAACTATAGTTAATCCATAATATATGTTTATATTAACTTGTATATTAATTAATGTTTTTTTTCTTTCACAGAATGGCACTTCAATATAACAACACAAACAAGCAACTCCAGAAGCAGTTATTACTTCGGTCTTCTTTTGGGACACACGTCTTTGACATACATCCCAAACAAACAGTGACTGACATACGCTCATTTATAAGTCAAGTTAATGATATACCCATTAATGATATTAGACTATATGCATCTGGAATATTATTGAATAATGATCATCAGCTTTTGTCAACTATTACCTCTGTTATTATTGATATTAATGTAATACTGAAAGGAGGTAAAGTACACGGTTCACTCTCCCGTGCTGGCAAGGTTAAAAATCAAACACCCAAAATATTAAAGAAAGACAAGAAGAAACCAAAGACAGGAAGAGCAAAGAAAAGAAAACAATACAATAAACGATTTACCAACAATGTATCTGATTAATAATAAGGAAATATTTAACAGACTTTAACAATTAAAATATATAACAGAAATAAAACAATGTAATAAACTATTTACCAACCATGTATCTGTTCAGTAATAAGTAAATATGTTTCAGGCTTCAACAATTAAAATATATAACAGAAAATAATGTAATAAACTATTTACCAACCATTTATCTGATTAGTAATATGTAAATAGGTAACTTTGCATTGAGGACACATTAATATTACTTTCAGTTTATAATGTTTTTATTTACAGTAGATATCCAAATATTTAATAATAGCAGTACAGTACTTTTGTAATATAACTTTGCATTAAGGACACATTATACTGTATAATGTTTTTATTTATAAACAACAAACCACTGTACACTACATATACAAATATTTAATAGTAACAGTAATGCATTGAAGACACATTAATTTCTATTGGGTTTGTCATCATACTGTATTATTATTTGGTTTGGAGATTGATTGCATTTAGTTTATATATTTTTGTTCTTAGTGTAATTTCCTTGTTGAAATTGTATAGCCTACTTAACCAAAGGAATTTATTGTATTTATATAAAGGTGTTTTATTTTCATATTCTAAATAAAATTAGTTTTTTTAATTAAGATGTATTCTTATTACTATAATTCTATATACATGTACCAAATATATTACAAGTGATTACTTTATTGATCAAGAAGAGAATAAAAAAATAATCCTATTTAATTGGCAAGTTAAAAGAAATATTAATGAAGTGAATTATATGAAAATTGGAATAAAAGTATTTGATGACATGACTTGACCTAACATGACATGACCTGGCTTGTCAATACTTATATAGGGTGTCTAGTCAATACTACACCAAGATAACCTTTCCACTGTTACCACACCACCACATCCCTTCACTCCAATATTAACACGTTATAATACTGTTGGAAAACTCACACCAATATGATAATTACCCTAAGGTTCAATTTGGGTCCATAATATTATCACACTTGTCAACACTTTACACCTACTTAACCTTCACACTAAAACATTCCTCTTAACTCCAATATTAACACATAATAAATAAGGTACCGTACTGTTGGAAAACCATAACACAGATAACACACTAATATGATAATTAGGGTTTAATTTGGGTCCATAATATTATCACACTTGTCAACACTTTACACACCTACTTAACCTTCACACTAAAACATTCCTCTTAACTCCAATATTAACACATAATAAATACTGTTGGAAAACCATAACACAAATAACACACTAATATGATAATTAGGGTTTAATTTGGGTCCATAATATTATCACACTTGTCAACACTTTACACCTAGACCTACTTAACCTTCACACTAAAACATTCCCCTTAACTCCAATATTAACACATAATAAATACTGTTGGAAAACCATAACACAAATAACACACCTCCACTTTGGACCCATAATATTAAACTCAACTCTACACATACAGTACCGGTACAGTACAGTACAGTACAGTACAGTACAGTACATAATATTAAACTCAACTCTACACATACAGTACAGTACAGTACCGGTACAGTACAGTACAGTACATAATATCAAACTCAACTCTACACATACAGTACATACCAATGTCACGTATTAAGACTTATAAGTGACATTGGTACATACCATAATATCAAACTCAACTCTACACATACAGTACATACCAATGTGTCACTTATTAAGACTTATAAGTGACATTGGTACATACCATAATATCAAACTCGTCAGCCTCGTCATTAATTACTACACGTAACCTCTCGGACATGAAGGAGACCAGCAGGTTACCTGATATAGAAAATAAATATCTACTCTAATCTTAGGAGAGTATTGACCATGATCTTGAATACAACACAATAAGGGTTTGGGGATCCTTTCAACTTTTCCTCCTTTCCTTCTTACTTTCTTGTTGTCCGTCTTCTCTATTACGTTTTACAGAGGCTTAGACGGTCTTCCTCCTTCTAACCTACAATCAATCACAGGGTGAAAAATCCAATTAAGTAAATAGAAGATCCAGATTTCTATGAGGGAAGCAGCAGGTCTCGTTGATGTCCGAGAGGTTACGTGTAGTAATTAATGCCGAGGCTGGACTGGACACACCAATAATACTTATTAGTCTTAGGACACACAATATTAATTACGTGTTTTAATCTAATAAACATAATGTAGTTCATTTGTTTATTGACATTCGTAAAGACATTAGGAGGATTAGTTTCCATGTTTTAATAAGATGTGTGATGACATATGAAAGATTTATAAATATTGAAACCCAAGACGTGTCGCTGAGATATATAGCCTAGGCCTAGTAGGGTAACCTAAAAAGATTAGGCTAAACTAGCACCTTGACCTAAACTGAACAATGCTCACCACAATTTCACTTCACTATTCATATCTAAATGATGACCTTTTGCGATTACCTAAAAAGTGTTCCATCTCACAGTGATGTATCATTGCTTCTGATGATTACTTGTTTACTCCGGTATTACACTCTACATCTGTTCTCCTGTTGGTCCAGAGTTTTCTTTGCTTTTATATTGTATCAGGCAGTGTAATACCAAACTGCATAAAACACTCCTCAGTAAAGATATAAAAATTGTATTATTCACTGTATTACTGAATGTTTCCAGCAGTTAGGTAGTAGCTTAACTTGGATCTCCTTCATACTAATGTGAACTACAGTAATTGTGGTCAAAGTTAAGTCAGTGTTTGTAATAAAACCATGACCTCGGCTTGTGTCTTTCAATGAATGTGAATAATTCTGGCCCAGTCAGATGTAGGCTTATTTATTACTGAACTCTGTACAATAAACAGATAATACTAACACTATATTTTGGGCCACAGATGTAGGCTTCATCTGAACTTTATACAATAAACATATATTACCGTACGTTATAACACTATATTTTGGGCCAGACAGATGTAGGTTTATTACTACAATAAACAGATAATACTAACACTATATTTTGGGCCACAGATGTATAGACCGGCAGCCAGGGGCAGTTTGGTCATACGAACTTGGTACCAATTGTGGAGTACTGGGTCACAATGGGAGTGAACGGACATATGGAAAACTGGACGTCTGCCGGGGGCTCCCCGCTGCGTGTGGCCCGTGGGAGCCTCCAAATCGGGCAGAAAAATCAGGTGGATTAAACATAGATACGTACCAACAATAATGTATGTCAAAGTAGTTTATTTATCACTCTTAGTAAAAAATGAGTAATACCAGACAAAATCTCCGCTGCATTGGGCCCGCCAGACACCCCCAAAAGGGCCCCAAAATCTGGCCGGATCAAACATATTTGGTACCAGTTCAAACAAAGTTTAATATCTTCAACACATCTTCAAGAATACAGAATGGTCAATAACAGACGAATTACCCGCTGCAAAAGGTCCGCCAGACACACCCAAAATTGATCCCCCACCAGATGCTTTGGCAAATTTGACGTAGATAAAACATGACAGGTACTGAATGGAAATTACTTTAAATGAATGGTAACATTCCACCAAGTTCAAAGTGAACTTTGCCAGATGCACTACTTAATGCATTGGGCCCGCCAGACACCCCCAAAAGGGCCCCAAAATCTGGTCGGATCAAACATAACTGGTACCAGTTCAAACAAAGTTTAATATCTTCAACACATCTTCAAGAATACAGAATGGTCAATAACAGACGAATTACCAGCTGCAAAAGGCCCGCCAGACACACCCAAAATTGATCCCCCACCCAGTGATCCGGCAAATTTGACGTAGATAATGGTAGGAACTGAATGAAACGTTTATTTCAATCTTTCTTTATAATTACATGTATACAAATGAGCGAGCATACAAATTCAAATACAAATATAGAAATACAAAAAAAGAAATACAAATGTAGCGAGTATACAAAATTAGGCCTACAGCTCATCTTCACTTCCAGAGTCGTCATTCCATTCCACTTCAGATTCAGAGTTTGATTCTTCGTACTCGGCTACATCATCTTCTGTTCCATTTTGAACCTCCTGATCTGCTACGTCTGTAGTTTCTTCGTCCTCAAAGAGGTCACAGGGTACGGAAGGTCCTTAGAACCAGACAGGAACATAGTTTCCACCCTTCATCTGCCAGCCGTAGTCACATGGATCCAGTTCACCATCGGGATGTGCTGACTCCGCATTGCCCCACACTATGCTGACGAAGTGTGCCCGCTGCAGTTTATTACGGACCGTCTTGGAGCATGGTGGAAGGAGAGCACAATCTACTTTCTTCAAATTCTTCATTGGAGCTGCCTGCAAAAAAAAATTAATATAAATACACCTAAATAATACATCCAAAGGGCTGTGATCCAAAGATATGCATGAAAAGCATACTTTAAAAAAGTAGATTGCACATAATAATTACCTCATCCACCTTCCCTGTCATTTGACACAGCTTGGCATGCCTGGCCTTGTCGACATCTGTCATTTTTTTAATCCCATACAAGGAACTGATGAATCCTTCCGCCGCAATCTGGTCTGGTTCTACTCTTGATCCTAATTTTTTGAAGAAATTGATGAATGTCCCCTGGGTGTCTTCCTCCAAGATTTCAAAAGGCTTCACTTTGCCTTTCCTGTAGAAGGAAGAAGTAAAGTCACATCCAGTGAAAGCATGAAGGCCTGGCACTGCACAGGCTAGACCATTTTGTTTAGCCTCTAAGACAAAAAAATGACAGATGTCGACAAGGCCAGGCATGCCAAGCTGTGTCAAATGACAGGGAAGGTGGATGAGGTAATTATTATGTGCAATCTACTTTTTTAAAGTATGCTTTTCATGCATATCTTTGGATCACAGCCCTTTGGATGTATTATTTAGGTGTATTTATATTAATTTTTTTTTGCAGGCAGCTCCAATGAAGAATTTGAAGAAAGTAGATTGTGCTCTCCTTCCACCATGCTCCAAGACGGTCCGTAATAAACTGCAGCGGGCACACTTCGTCAGCATAGTGTGGGGCAATGCGGAGTCAGCACATCCCGATGGTGAACTGGATCCATGTGACTACGGCTGGCAGATGAAGGGTGGAAACTATGTTCCTGTCTGGTTCTAAGGACCTTCCGTACCCTGTGACCTCTTTGAGGACGAAGAAACTACAGACGTGGCAGATCAGGAGGTTCAAAATGGAACAGAAGATGATGTAGCCGAGTACGAAGAATCAAACTCTGAATCTGAAGTGGAATGGAATGACGACTCTGGAAGTGAAGATGAGCTGTAGGCCTAATTTTGTATACTCGCTACATTTGTATTTCTTTTTTTGTATTTCTATATTTGTATTTGAATTTGTATGCTCGCTCATTTGTATACATGTAATTATAAAGAAAGATTGAAATAAACGTTTCATTCAGTTCCTACCATTATCTACGTCAAATTTGCCGGATCACTGGGTGGGGGATCAATTTTGGGTGTGTCTGGCGGGCCTTTTGCAGCTGGTAATTCGTCTGTTATTGACCATTCTGTATTCTTGAAGATGTGTTGAAGATATTAAACTTTGTTTGAACTGGTACCAGTTATGTTTGATCCGACCAGATTTTGGGGGTGTCTGGCGGGCCCAATGCATTAAGTAGTGCATCTGGCAAAGTTCACTTTGAACTTGGTGGAATGTTACCATTCATTTAAAGTAATTTCCATTCAGTACCTGTCATGTTTTATCTACGTCAAATTTGCCAAAGCATCTGGTGGGGGATCAATTTTGGGTGTGTCTGGCGGACCTTTTGCAGCGGGTAATTCGTCTGTTATTGACCATTCTGTATTCTTGAAGATGTGTTGAAGATATTAAACTTTGTTTGAACTGGTACCAAATATGTTTGATCCGGCCAGATTTTGGGGCCCTTTTGGGGGTGTCTGGCGGGCCCAATGCAGCGGAGATTTTGTCTGGTATTACTCATTTTTTACTAAGAGTGATAAATAAACTACTTTGACATACATTATTGTTGGTACGTATCTATGTTTAATCCACCTGATTTTTCTGCCCGATTTGGAGGCTCCCACGGGCCACACGCAGCGGGGAGCCCCCGGCAGACGTCCAGTTTTCCATATGTCCGTTCACTCCCATTGTGACCCAGTACTCCACAATTGGTACCAAGTTCGTATGACCAAACTGCCCCTGGCTGCTGCTCTAGTAGGCTTGATCTGAACTTTATACAATAAACAGATAGGCCTATTACTAACACTATATTTTGGGCCAGACAGATGAAGACTTATTACTGCAATAAACAAATATTACTAACACTATAATTCTGGCCCAGTCAGATGTAGGTTTGATCTGAACTTTATACAATAAACAAATAATACAATAGTAACACGTTAACACCAACACCGTACCACCAATATATCATCTATACTTCTATAGCCTTGACCACATAGGCTAAGTAATCCTTATTCTCTGTGTCGACAGATACATGAATAATGAGCCTTCCAATTTTAATTGGAAAGCACTTAAATATTGGTCAATATAATTTTATTTAATGTTAGGTAAAATATGGTGTTTTGTGTATTGTTTCAGTGAATAATAAGTCTGGAAACATCATTACTTAACACCAACACACACATTCCCATATCCCTCGTTTCCCTATAGGCCTACCCTCTCCCTTCCTACACCCAGATTTCTCACCAAACAACGGAAAGGAGAGTTTTATATTTTATGTACCCGGTATTCTAGTATATGTTGTATTTAAATTGATGTAGGAAACGTATGTATTTTTAGATAGACCATTTTACTTATATAGCGTCCATATGGAGACTATAGCGAGCACGGTATAATGATTATAGTCCTTATACCGTGATATATATTATAGCAAGGGTTATATAGCGTCCATATATGGAGACTATAGCGAGCACGGTATAATTATTATAGTCCTTATACCGTGATATTATAGCAAGGGTTATATAGCGTCTATATGGAGACTATAGCGAGCACGGTATAATTATTATAGTCCTTAATACCGTGATATTATAGCAAGGGTTATATAGTCGAGTCCATATGGAGACTATAGCGAGCACGGTATAATTATTATAGTTATATTATTATATAGTATAATAGTATAATATAGTATAATATAGTATAATTATTATAGGGTTATATAGTCGAGTCCATTCACTGACTTTGTCCACGAGTAAACAAACCCAATGTTGTCCCATTTCACTAAACACACCTCAGAGTGGAGGCAACTGTACCACGTGATGAGGCGGCCATTTTGTGAGTGTTGTATGTATCACGTGATGAGGCGGCCATTTTGTGTGTGTTGTATGTACCACGTGATGAGGCGGCCATTTTGTGAGTGTTGTATGTACCACGTGATGAGGCGGCCATTTTGTGAGTGTTATTGTACCACGTGATGAGGCGGCCATTTTGTGAGTGTTGTATGTACCACGTGATGAGGCGGCCATTTTGTGTGTGTTGTATGTACCACGTGATGAGGCGGCCATTTTGTGTGTGTTGTATGTACCACGTGATGAGGCGGCCATTTTGTGTGTGTTGTATGTACCACGTGATGAGGCGGCCATTTTGTGAGTGTAAAACGTTTGTACCACGTGATGAGGCGGCCATTTTGTGAGTGTAAAACGTTTGTACCACGTGATGAGGCGGCCATTTTGTGAGTGATGTTTGTACCACGTGATGAGGCAGCCTTTTGTAAACACCAGTAAATTTAGGTAGGCCTATTCCAGAACTCCATGGAGGTTAGGTGGAAATATTAATTAAAAATGGTACACGACAATATGATTACCCTATGTACCTGTACGTGTAGTAAAATTAATATAATTATATAAATATATTATAGAGATAAATGTTTTAATAACAAAGTCGTCTTGTCCAATCACAATGTTCAGTTCAAATTTAAACTCTTGAACCTCATTGGCTAGGCTATCAATTATGAACATTTAAATTCACAATCCTTGCACCTGATTGGTTAATATGAAGATTTGAAATTCAAATACTTCAATCTGATTGGATGATATAAAGTCACGTGACTAAACAATGATCAGCACCTGCGCCTGAAAAACTATAAAAGGAATGTGTGCATGTGTATTACATCATTGCATCCTTGAACCTTATAACTGACAGACGTATTCAACTACACTCCAGTTATAAGCACTGCAATTCCATACCAACAAACAACATATCACATTATAAGCATTAAACAACCATTAAATAACAAGCTGAAGATATTTCAAAGAAGAAAGTCAATAATATAGTGATAAAATAAGAGTAAAGTGTCATAGTCGGTCATTACTTACCAAAGTATTTACATTTCAAAAGGAACTAACATGGCAGAAACTACAAAATATAACAGATTATTCCCAGGAAAGGAAGCCTTTTGTAGTTTTTTTGAAGAGAACTATATGATAACAAGAAAGCCAGGACACAGAGTACTACGTAATACATTATATACAGAATATATAAAGTATTGTCAATCCAAACATCTTATACCTGCCTCTCTTGTCAACATTGGTATGTTATTAGGTCAACTTGGGGTTAATAAGAAGGTCAGAATTGGTGGATATCGGGGTAAAGGTCAACAATATGCATATGTTGGTATGTGTAATATTGCTGACAAAGATGCTGACAATCCACGTATTCGTAGTAAAACATATAAAAAGAAGAAACCAACACCTACAAGGATTATTACGAATACAAAGACACACAGTTTGTGCAAGTTTCTTCACAAATATTACATTATAACTCCTGACAACAATAATAATAATATTCCTGTTGGTGTTGATGAGTTCTCTCGTAATTATCATTATTATTGCCAACACAAGAACATAACACCTGTTTCAAAAGTAACAATAATAATATTTATGAAAGAGAGAGGACTCAACACTTGTCTACGGTTGGGTAATAAAAGTCAACTTTATTACTTTGGCCTAACCCGTCGCCTGACCAACCCTACTGTGTCAACCCAATGTTGTCCTACTGCCAACATGACCCAGCCTGACCCTACTGCTGCCCCAGTTCCTGTGTCTACCCAATGCTGCCCTTCTACTGCCAAGATGACCCAGTCTGACCCTACTGCTGCCCCAGTTCCTGTATCTACCCAATGTTGTCCTTCTACTGCCAAGATGACCCAACCTGACCCTACTGACCACCACCCAGTTCCTGTGTCAACCCAATGTTGTCCTTCTACTGCCAAGATGACCCAGCCTCACCCTACTGCTGCCCCAGTTCCTGTATCTATCCAATGTTGTCCTTCTACTGCCAAGATGACCCAGTCTGACCCTACTGACCACCACCCAGTTCCTGTATCTACCTAATGTTGTCCTTCACCTGCCAAGATGACCCAGCCTCACCCTACTGACCACCACCCAGTTCCTGTGTCTATCCAATGTTGTCCTTCACCTGACATGACCCAGCCTCACCCTACTGACCAACAAACACAGTCGTGTCCAACTGACCCTTGGCCTGTACAGTCTTGCCCTGACATTGATAATTTGCTAGACTCACTTTTGGATGAATTATCAAACCCAATGTCAAAAGTTGAACCACCTCAACCAGTCTATGATTTTACATGGTTTTAGGATGACTATAGGCCTAATCTTAATAAATATTTCTTTCCACTAGTAGCCTAATATTCAAGGATGTATGTTACCTATTTGTTACTTATGTATTCACATTTAGTTTATATAGAGATTTATCTTATTTTAAATTCTCTGTAGCCTTCATAATATTACCTACTTATCTTAATTTAATTAGCCTAATGTTTTGTTCCACGATAAAAAAGAATTAGTAATATTGAAGGATGTATGTATTTGTTACTTTTGAGTTTACATTAAGTTTACATAAAGATTTACTTTATTTTTAATTCTGTGTAGCCTACATAGGCCTAATATTGCATACTTATCTTAATAAATGTTTTGTTCCACTATTAGTAATATTGAAGGATGTATATATTTGTTACTTTTATGTTCACATTAAGTTTACATAAAGATTTACTTTATTTTACGTTCTCTGTATATAATATACCGGAATTATACTTTTATAACTACTAAAGCTATATTGTAACTTATGTATTCTATGTATTAATAAGGAAATCCTTTAAATAATGGTTTTAATATTATTCCTGGTTTAGTTTTGTATATTGCTTTAACTTGGACAAATGTTATAAATACAGTATGGTATGGTTATACATAGCTATGGTTACTAAGTACCGTACTGTATTATACAGTATGTTAATTAATGAGGTTTATTTATTATCACAACAATAGATTACCGGTACTTCATATTACACATTTCTTGGAGTATATTAATTAATATTTTTTCTTTTACCTTTATTTCTTAATAAAGGAATAATAATTTTGTTAACAATGATATTAATCATAAACTCAGATTATGATATTTATCATTAAATAAAGAGGTCTAACCTAAAGCACTAATTTATACATTGTATTTGTATAATATTAAGTCAAAGTAAAGAAATATTAATTATATGTACAAGTCGGCCACACTTCTGGCTGTTACAGTCAGTACTACAAACTCCAAGTGTCTAACGTTTGCATCCCTGACTTTCTGAATCATAGGCTCGAAGATTCTCAGTGGTGAAGAAGTGAGACGGTGCAGGGGGAGAAAGAGAGAGGGAAAGAAGGGGGAGGGAGGGGGGACCAAATCGTCTCACTTCTTCACCACTAAGAATCTTCGAGCCTATGATTCAGAAAGTCAGGGATACAAACGTTAGACACCTGGAGTTTGTAGTACTGACTGTAACAGCCAGAAGTGTGGCCGACTGTACCATTAATCAAAGAGGTCTAACCTAATTTAAAGCCTATATACAGTACTGTATTTATGAAAGTCTTTCTACCGTACTTCAGTTACAATGAAAATCACCTACACTTTCTGTTTATTGTATATTTTATGTGATTAGTGTTATAATAAAGTAACAATCATTATAATAAAGTTGTGTATTTCTACAACCTGATAATTATGTACAGGTACTATATAATTCTGATAACTAATTAGGCTCTGATATTTCCATATTAAAATCCATCCCAGCAAAAGTAGCCTATAATAGTCAGATGACTATCATAGCTTGGGTCACCTGCTGCTGCCTAGAGTGATTGATGGATTAATTGATATTAGGTGCTGCAACAGTGAGGTCATATAGAGCCAGAAAAGGTGATAGAGAGGTGAGACAGTAAGCAGTAAGGAAATAGAAAGAAAAGAACTAAAAGCTAGTGGTTCGGGCCAAAGGGGGGCCAAAGGGGCGCCAAAACCCTTAAAGTATTGCCCACATTACTAATACATACAGGTAGCCTACGGGGTGTCTAGAGTACCGTAACATAAAGCATAGATTATATTTTCTGATGGAAACAATAAAATTATATTATTAACTGACTGATAAGAAAACTGTGTGGTACCTAATGAAAAATATTAACATTACTATTCCATGGAGCTAAAACAGCTGAATACAGTTATAGCTGAAGTTAATAATAATATAGAGCAATGATATTATACAGCTAAGGTAAGATACAGCTAAAATAATATACAATAAAGGTATATTACCTTCAGTTATACAGCTAGGAAAATAAACTGTTAAAATATCCAGCTAAGGTAATATACAGCTTAGATAATACACACATTAGATAATAAACAACTAAAATAATATAGCAGTACATTAATTTAAAATAATAGACGTAGGGTTGGGTGAGGGTAAGAGAGGGAAGAGTGGGGTGTGAGGGAGGTGAGAGGGAAGAGTGGTGTGTGAGGGTGAGGGAAGAGTGGGGTGTGAGGGAGGTGAGAGGGAAGAGTGGGGTGTGAGGGTAAGAGAGGGAAGAGTGGGGTGTGAGGATAAGAGAGGGAAGAGTGGGGTGAGAGGGAAGAGTGGGGTGTGAGGGAGGTGAGAGGGAAGAGTGGGGTGTGAGGGAGGTGAGAGGGAAGAGTGGGGTGTGAGGGAGGTGAGAGGGAAGAGTGGGGTGTGAGGGTGAGGGAAGAGTGGGGTGTGAGGGTAAGAGAGGGAAGAGTGGGGTGTGAGGGTAAGAGAGGGAAGAGTGGGGTGTGAGGGTAAGAGAGGGAAGAGTGGGGTGTGAGGGAGGTGAGAGGGAAGAGTGGGGTGAGAGGAAAGAGTGGGGTGTGAGGGTGAGGGAAGAGTGGGGTGTGAGGGTAAGAGAGGGAAGAGTGGGGTGTGAGGGAGGTGAGAGGGAAGAGTGGGGTGTGAGGGAGGTGAGAGGGAAGAGTGGGGTGTGAGGGAGGTGAGAGGGAAGAGTGGGGTGTGAGGGAGGTGAAAGGGAAGAGTGGGGTGTGAGGGAGGTGAGAGGGAAGAGTGGGGTGAGAGGGAAGAGTGGGGTGTGAGTGGAGGTGAGAGGGAAGAGTGGGGTGTGAGGGAGGTGAGAGGGAAGAGTGGGGTGTGAGGGAGGTGAGAGGGAAGAGTGGGGTGTGAGGGAGGTGAGAGGGAAGAGTGGGGTGTGAGGGAGGTGAAAGGGAAGAGTGGGGTGTGAGGGAGGTGAGAGGGAAGAGTGGGGTGTGAGGGAGGTGAGAGGGAAGAGTGGGGTGTGAGGGAGGTGAGAGGGAAGAGTGGGGTGTGAGGGAGGTGAAAGGGAAGAGTGGGGTGTGAGGGAGGTGAGAGGGAAGAGTGGGGTGTGAGGGAGGTGAAAGGGAAGAGTGGGGTGTGAGGGAGGTGAGAGGGAAGAGTGGGGTGTGAGGGAGGTGAGAGGGAAGAGTGGGGTGTGAGGGTGAGGGAAGAGTGGGGTGTGAGGGAGGTGAGAGGGAAGAGTGGGGTGTGAGGGAGGTGAGAGGGAAGAGTGGGGTGTGAGGGAGGTGAGAGGGAAGAGTGGGGTGTGAGGGAAGAGTGGGGTGTGAAGGGAATGAGAGGTGAAGAGTGGGGTGTGAAGGGAATGAGAGGTGAAGAGTGATGAGGAATGAGAGGTGAGAAGGGGTGTGAAGGGAATGAGAGGTGAGAAGGGGTGTGAAGGGAATGAGAGGTGAGAAGGGGTGATGGAGAGGAGGGAGGTGTGTGTGTGTAGGGTTGGGGAGGGGGGCATAAGTCCATATAACTGCCTACCTAACATTCTATATTTTCCTTATATCTCTTTTTCTTCCCATCTTCCCTTTCCTCTTTCTCTCCTTACTCTCCTCCGCTTACCTCCCCCCCCCCCCCAACTCTCTCTCTCTCTCTCTCATGGACGTGCTTGGTAGGTATAAGTTGTCAGATGTCAAATGCCGTGGAAAGGAACTATTATTATTATTACAACTATTATTACTACAACTACTACTACTACAACTACTACTACTACATCTACTACTACTACAACTACCACCACTACAACTACTACTACTACAACTACCACCACTACAACTACAACTACCACCACTACAACTACTACTACTACATCTACTACTACAACTACTACTACTACTATTACTACAACTACTACTACGGTACTACATCTACTACTACAACTACTACTACTATTACATACGGTACTTATAAACCTGAAAAAAATTGACCCTTTTTCCCAATACAGTGGTTAGACTACCGTACTACTACTGCTACTACTAGGCTACCGTACTACTACTACGGTACTTCTACTACTAGGCTACTACTACAACATCACTACTCTACATACTACTATACTACGGTACTATACATACTTCTAAACCTGAAATAAAAATGACCATTTTTCCCAATACAGTAAGTTTAGTTCAGTTCAGTTAGCCTAGTTAGAAATAAAATAAAAAAACACAAATGACATTTGTATAATTTCTATTGAGTATTAAGGGGGTGTTGGAGTAGGGGGCAGGCTTGGGGGGTGAGAGTAGGGGGCAGGCTTGGGGGGTACAAGAGTAGGGGGCAGGCTTGGGGGGGTGAGAGTAGGGGGCAGGCTTGGGGGGTACAAGAGTAGGGGGCAGGCTTGGGGGGTACGGGAGTAGGGGGGTGCAGGAGTAGGGGGCAGACTTGGGGGCAGGCTTGGGGGTGCGGGAGTAGGGGGCAGGCTTGGGGTGGGTAGAAAGTTCCCCCCAAGCCTGTCCCCCTCCTCTCGCACCCCCCTAAGCCCCCCCAAGCCTGTCCCCCTATTCCCGCACCCCATTAATCATTTCTGAGAAACCTTCAAAGAGAAACACAATGACAGGAATCCCATGTTTATATTTTGTAAGATGGCGGCCATTTTACAAAATGGCCGCCAAAGATGACCAAGGCAATAATAATTATCTTGAGGGAATCCCTATCCAGAATTGTTCTTAATTTCAATGATACATATATAAGGTTAAAACGGTTTCATATATATATATATATATATATATATATATATATATATATATATATATATATATATCACAGCAAGGTAATAAGGTAACATTTATAATTACATATGTAATACAACTTTTACCTGATAATCAGGTTCAAACTTGATGCATCACTTTTATCTTTGATAATTATTAAATGGATTTTATTTACTTTATTACTCAAATCAAACTTGTCCTTATTTAATTAAAAATTAATTGGTGTATTATATAAATGGAAAATGACTATTTTGATCCTCAAATATTATTATTTTACTTTTTAATAACAAAGTCGTCTTGTCCAATCACAATGTTCAGTTCAAATTTAAACTCTTGAACCTCATTGGCTAGGCTATCAATTATGAACATTTAAATTCACAATCCTTGCACCTGATTGGTTAAAATGGAGATTTGAAATTAGGCTAAAAAAACCTGCCACATTTTAGGAGGCAATCAAATACGGTAATGATCCCAAAAACGAAAGTCAAAGGTAAATAAATTAATACAGACCCATTGAACTGACAAACATTGGATATAAAATAATGATGGCTGTTTTGAAAAATGGCATAGAAAAGCAAATAGAGAAAAATAATTGTGGGAAAGACAACCAAAGTGGATTACAGGAGGGAGGGTAGAAAATAACCCTCTCATTTAGAGGTATTGTATACAAAATACATATGGAAATATATTGTGGCAAGTCCCAACTGTCGGAGTTTTGTTCCCGACAGCGGCAATACACCAAGGGAAGTCACGTTGAAAATATGAAAAAATAGCCATCGTCAGTAAAGCATAAACACAAACATACACATATACACGAACACACACAAACACACACACGAATACACATGAACACATTCACACACACCACACACTCATCTTCATTATTTTGGTTATGACTGTACACATCTCTTTCACACACACACCCTCTACCCCACTCTCTCTCTCTCCCTCTCTGTCACAACCCCTACCCCTACCCCTCTCTCTCTCTCTCTGTAACTAATAAATATTCAGATATACTTCGAATACCTCTAGTCAGTAAATAAATGCACTAGTTATAAGATAAGATATCTTCAGAGGAGGAAAACTTAGTTGAACAAAGCCAAGACCCTTATTATTTAGTAGGTGTGTAATATAAACAAATACCTAACATATGCCCAGCGTATTAATAAGGAACTGTCCCGCTGTAGACAGGTCCAGTCCACAGAGAAGCGTCAATGATCTTATTCAAGTGTACGAGTAACAACCTGGCTGATAAAAATACATTTAAAAATCAGAAGTGGATTGAGTGTGTGATGTGTGGCGAGGAAAAAGATCTGAAACATTTCATCTTGCATTGTGTGACCTACGAAGAAGTGAGAAGAGAAAACCTGGCAGGAGGACATTATAATCGGGAACCTGCTACTATTTAACAACAATATAATGGAAAAGAGCAAGGAAATATTGTACAAGTTATGGAAAATAAGAGAAAAGAAAATTAAGAATAGTTCATCAAAGGACATAAAGAGATATTTCCAACTAGACCCAGAACGTCAAACCACATATAAAAGTATCACTAGGAAGGACCGATACAAAGGCAACACTTCCGACATAATAGGCTACAACTCCTACTTACCTTAACGTTACATTATAATGTAATAAAACTATAACACATTAACTCACAACACTAGAATAATAATATTATTACCAACAGAACCTTCCCACTTTGTTATCAAACCACACGCCTTAGATTATAATAGGATTATATAGGATTATAGTAGGCCGTTGTCACACTGCGGCTCCGCCGCTGCGGCCTCGCCGTATCGGCGGAGACGCAAATCCTGTACCACGTCACACACAGTGGTATTGAGCACAATTTGTACTAATATTAATTAAGTACATGACGGTATTATTACAGAAGTACTGTATTCTTGACCAACAGGGCCACAAAGTGTTAGGTTCCGGGAATTTGCCCCGGTCACTTTATAATAGGTTACACCAGTTATATCCCGGTAGTTTGCCCAGGTTAGGTCCCGGTAGTCTAGGTTAGGTTTAGGTCAGACTAATTTCCAAATTATGTTAATGTAAAACGTGGCCCCATCTCCGAGAGAAACACCATAGATGAAAACTGTCTTATTAAAGGGGGGTATCACACTATAATATAGCACCGCGTACGAGGTACTGTACACGTGACACGGGACTGGTGGAATAACATTCTGAGAACGAGGAATCGAGGCGACATTCGTGGGACAAAGATGGAATGGATACCCTATAATAGCCAAGACCATTCCTCCTATACAGAATCAAGTCAATAAATAATGTATTTATATACATTAATTCTAAGCAAAAAAGGTGGATTAATATCAGAAAACATTTGTGCAATACAAATATTATCGAGAAACAACAAAAAACACAATTAAAGTAGAAAATACGATGTCAATAATTTGCTGTGTTTACATCAAATTGCTTGTCAAGACTCCCGTGAGGCTGAGACCCAACAAGTGTTTATAACCCCGTGTAATTATAGCCCAGCACCAGTGTGATTATTGTTACTACTGGCCAGCCATTCCTGCAGGTTATTATTAATTCCACCTTCAACCCCGTGTAGCCCCGCACCACCAGTATCATTGTTACTGCTGGCCAGCCATTCCTGCAGATTATTATTAATTCCACCTTCAACCCCGTGTAGCCCCACACCACCAGTGTCATTGTTACTGGCCAGCCATTCCTGCAGATTATTATTAATTCCACCTTCAACCCCGTGTAGCCCCACACCACCAGTGTAATTATTGCTACTGCTGGCCATACATTCCTGCAGATTATTATTAATTCCGCCTTCAACCCCGTGTAGCCCCACACCACCAGTGTCATTGTTACTGCTGGCCAGCCATTCCTGCAGATTATTATTAATTCCACCTTCAACCCCGTGTAGCCCCACACCACCAGTGTCATTGTTACTGCTGGCCAGACATTCCTGCAGATTATTATTAATTCCGCCTTCAACCCCGTGTAGCCCCGCACCACCAGTGTCATTGTTACTGGCCAGACATTCCTGCAGATTATTATTAATTCCACCTTCAACCCCGTGTAGCCCCACACCACCAGTGTCATTGTTACTGCTGGCCATACATTCCTGCAGATTATTATTAATTCCGCCAGTCCCGCGTGTACCTCGTACGTGGTGCTATATTTATAGTGTGATATCCCCTTTAGAATGGTCCAAAATAATGGGTAATTATACTAAAATATACAATATAGTAAACTTAACTTATGTTACTCTATATAAGAGTTTAGGAATAAACAGATACAAAAGATTCTTACCTTTCTCATCTCATCAAGTCGTCAGTTCTCGTATAAAATTTCATCTATATTAATCCATGACTTTTCCTTACAATGTTCAGTAACGATAGAGTAGGCCTATACTTTTTGTACTTTTTTTCCCAAAGAACTGGTTTGGGTAAATTTACAGTAAACCTGGGTTCAGTAAAACGTATATATTAGTATGTTTTACCACTAATTAGGACCATTCTAAGACTATTTTCTTCAATGGCGTTTCTCTCGGAAATGCCCCGTTTTCGAGATATGCCCAGTTTTCATACCCCATACAAACTTGGGGGAGAGCCTGGGAATACGGGGTTTTGGGTGGGGGAAAACATGCTGTACACTATGGCGTTGCCTTTATAATATGTAATTGTCTTAAATAAACACTTGAAACCGGAAATAAAAGCGAAATAACAAAGTTTTCGAGACCGATACAATAAAATACAATTATAGCCCAAACAGCAGCGTTACAATACGTGTTGGCTTGGGTTGGGCTAGATATTCAAATCAAATGGTTATTTTGGGAATTAGTATTACCTAACCTGACCTGACCTAACCTAACCTAGACCACGACAGACTACCGGGACCTAACCTGGGCTAACTACCGGGCCTGGCCTGGGCATACAACCGGTATAACAAATAGAAGTAGTTACCGGGTAAATATCCAGGAACGTATATGGATACAGGACGCTCAAACACAGTATTCCCAAAACAAAATATAGCCAATACAGCCACAAGAGGCGTGAATATTACAACATTTGCAACACTGATAGTGTTTTCCCCCACCCAATACCCCGTATTCGCAAGCTCTCCCCCAAGTTTGTATGGGGTATGAAAACGGGGGCATACCTCGAAAACGATTCATTTCTAAGAGAAACAAAGTTAAGAAGTGTATTATAAAGGCAACGCCATAGTGTACAGCATGTTTTCTCCCACCCAAAACCCCGTATTCCCAGGCTCTCCCCCAAGTTTGTATGGGGTATGAAAACTGGGCATATCTCGAAAACGGGGCATTTCCGAGAGAAACACCATTGAAGAAAATAGTCTTAGAATGGTCCTAATTAGTGGTAAAACATACTAATATATACGTTTTACTGAACCCAGGTTTACTGTAAAAATACCCTGGTTTGTCTTGGACGTGTTGTATAATTTATATAACTTAAGTTAAATAAATTCACGTTAATCTGGTTGTGTTTCCTGGCATACTTTGGAGGAATCAAACTATTACTATCTCCATATAACACAAACTTAATTAATAAAAGGTATTTAAAGTTAGAATTATTCACTTTATACATTACGTTAATTATAAATATTTTGTGTTCACTCAAGAAATAAATAAAGGTAAAGATACCGACATTTTAACTAACGTTAAATGATTATTTTTAACACTCACAATAATTATTTATATTTTTCTATATTGTGGACAAAGGCGGTAATAATGTTTTGTGATAACCAGATATCTATTATATGACACACACATCCTCACCTCACACAAGTTAATGGTAAACTGACAATATTTTACCGCCAAATTGCCGGTGTCTTCAAACCTTGGCTATATTCCTTCATAAAACCAGCCCAATATCCAGCCAACACTAGCCCAAACACTCAACCATATAACCAATTTGTTGATAATTATATTGACATTTAATTCAATTAATATAAATAATATTTTATAATACCTGTCAAGTACTGTTATATCATAAAAATAACCCTACAACATTAAATACATAACCCAGTTTGTTGAAGTCACTAGCCATAGCGGGCGTGAAAATGTCTTTATAAAGCAACACTGCTCAATGGAGAGAAAAACTGTTGAAATTTCAAATTAATATACTTTGTATATTAGGAATTGTTGTGTGTGTGTGTGTGTGTGTGTTATTTGGGGTTAACGACTCTATCGGCTACATAATGGTTATTTATCAAGGCGATATATTTATAGATATATTTATATATGGAAAAATGTACTGTATGTGTGTGTGTGTCAGGGACTCAGGGTATATAATGTTATGGTCATTAAAGAAATATATTTATAGATATGTTGAAATATATATGTGTGTGTGTGTGTGTGTGAGGGTATGTGTGTCCGGCAGTGTGTGTGTGTGTGTGTGTGTGTCCAGCAGTGTGTGTGTGTGTGTGTGTGTACATGTGATGTGGTCGGCAGGTAAGGCACCAAGGCAGGAGGAGGTCTGTGTTTGGACAAGCAGACATTCGTTGTGTTTGTTATTTGGGTTTAACGCTAATCGACTACGTATTACATTAGTACGTAATGATTATTAAGGCGATATATTTATTAAGTGACAGAGTGTATGTTGTTGGACTCATCAACACCTCCACTTGACAACACCACTTCCTCTCTAAGTTGCAGGGTGAAGTGGTTTAACACTTGACTATAATTTATTTTAATAGTTCGTCTCTCTGCTGCCACCATCACTGAGGGATGGAGAGAAAGTGTCCTTCACTGTGGAAGAAGGGAGTGGAGCCGGGCTTGATGGTGGTAATGTCCTATGCTATAATAGTCACTCCATCTCCATGCCCGTGGGAGTAATAAGATGACTGACGCCCAACCACTGCAGCAGCAGGCAGATAATATTATTACCGTCTGTACTAAGACTGCTGTTGTCTTACATGTAGCTGCAAAAGGGCTATAATATTAGGTTGTCTTTCCGACCTCCTCCAGGACATTTTCGGGAGAAATGGCTTGCCACCAATGGCCATTTCTCCTGATTTACAACCATCCACCATCGCTACTATAATACCACCATCACCAACATCACCACACCCAATAACCTTGAAAAGTTACAAGTTATTTATAAATAGTATTTATACCGTAGTGAGAGTAACATAATAGGCTTGGGGCCTAATATCCATTTCAGAGACAGTGAGTCATCGTTTTTCACAAATATCTTTCAAACTAATTAATTGATCAGAATGATACTTTGACACAATATATAAGACACCTTCCGCTAATTTTTGGTAAAATAGGACATTGACAATTGGTGTTAGTGAAGGCGTTTACTCCTGACGTAAAGTTGGCAAAGTTAGGCTATATGAGACGCCAATAGGCTACATCCTTTACGTCCCTTACCACTCTTTCCCTCACCTCATCCTTACCTCCATTACCTCTATATAATAATATACAAAGTTGTATGATTGGCCATTAGGCTACTAATGTTTGTACACATTGGAACGTCCTCTACCTCCATCCCTCTATGTTAATATACAAAGTTGTACTAATTTACATATTGGAACATCCTCTACCACCATCCCTACTCTAATCATTACCTCCATTACCTGTATGTAATATACAATATGCAATATAATACAATTTACCATTAGGCTATATGTTAATTATCAACATATGCTCAATTGTTTGCATCACTTTTCCTCCTATTATGCTTATAATACGAGAGAAAGAGAAAGAGAGACATTTCATAATTTCCTTACCATCCTATTATGTTGTGATATATTTTTAATACCATATCTTACCTGCTCGTAGTAAACACGTCAATACGGCGGGGTAAAGGAATTAATAGATGGTAATAGTAACTACATTATATTAAGTGAATAAGATGATGGTATGCATACCCTTTTTAGTCTAAGATACTCACGTTTAAATAACTTTAGGACATACAATTATAATGATTAAATTAACACACACATTCTACAAACACCAACATATTTATGACATCCACTATTAATTATTTTAACATAATATAGAGTGGTTAGGGAGGAAGGGATGGAATGGGGGATAATGGATGTTTATAGGCTATACATAGCCTATGTTGGTGATGTTAGACAATGTCATTTGGCAATGCTCTATATTACCAAACATTAGCGGAAGGTGTCTTGTACATTGTGTCAAAGTACAATTGAGATCAATTAATTACCGTAGTATGAAAGATATTTGTGAAAATGATGACTCACTGTCCCTGAAATGGATTAGGCCCCAGTAGTAGTAGCCTAACACGACTTGATTCTCTCTCTCCGCTTTGTAAAACCATTTATACACTTGTCTCAATAATATTTGATAAACTCAGTTACCTAAATCGGACACAAAGCAGATACTGGGACCGCCAAAAGAGAACCAGGGAAATGGTGAGAGACTAATAAGAGTATGAGATCTGTTTCGTCGAAGGTAACGGAAGAGAGGACAACTGTGTCAAGGTCATGTAGTATATCCCAGAGTCAATACACACATTAACTGATCTTAAAGTTCATTACACTTATTCTGTGTGTAAGGGTAGAGAGTACAGTTTGCTACTAGAGATGGAAGTAAGAGGGAGACAGAATAGGGGGTCGGGGGGAGGCTAGAGACTGTATCATGCTATTGGTTACTTTTTAACACGTGGTACAGCAGCACCACATCTACCAACCCAGAACTGTGTACCAGCCAAGGATCATACACACTGTTTTGGCTGGTATTTATCTGACAAGAATTTATTTACAATTTTGTAGAACCTGGTCTTACTATAACCATTATTTAAAAACATTTTTTTCTTAAACATTTTTTTTTCAAATAATGGTTATAGTAAGACCAGGTTCTACAAAATTGTAAATAAATTCTTGTCAGATAAATAGCAGCCAAAACAGTGTGTCCCAACAGTTGAGGGAGTCCGTTTATCTAGTGTTACCTTTCTTTGGTGACGCTTCATTAAAACTCCAGCAACAATTGTCAAAGAACCTCAGTAAATTCTATCCTCATATTAACTTTCGATACATTTTAATGAACTCTTTTCGTATAGGTTCACTATTCTGAGTCAAAGAGCCTATGCCTACTGATTTGTGCTCGTCGGTAGTTTACCAGTTTACTTGCCCTATTATAGCTGCCAAGCAGGGTATATTGGGAGCACCAGAGGCGTCCACTCAAAATCCGCACCAGCGAGCATATGGGTCAGTCAGGCAGAACGGGTCGTAGACTACACTCTCCTCCTTTCTCTGCTGTAAGGGAACTCTGTGAGTCCTGTGATATTTTACCAAGTTCTTCTCATTTTAAGGTATTGAGACAGTGTCCTTCCTGTTCATCAAACTAGAAAAGCCTCAGTTAAATAACACCCTTTCCTCATATCCCCTTCGTTTTTAATTGATATAATCTTATAATAAGTGATAATGTTTGTAATTCCTTTCGGTGTTTGTGTTTTTTTTAGATCACTGATGATGACATAAGATATGTCGAAACGTTTGAAGAAATGAATAAACTTACAAGATGTTGTTCGTCACGACTTTGGCTATCCTCTTCCTAATACAATAATAATGATTAATTAAACACACATTCTACAACACCAACATATTAATGATATACACTATTAATTATTATAACATAATAGACTGGACACTGAGGGAGGGACGTTGATGAGGGATAACTCTCTCTCTCTGGTATGACCTTGAAAGCGGAGTGAAGCAGTGAGCAGTGTTAATCTGTAGTGTCCTTCCTATGACCTATATATATCCCTTCCTTCACTCAGTACAGTACCAGTAGTAAAGACCAAGTGGGTTTGGGTCCTATTATAACACACACACACACACACACACATAAACATACTTACTGCCTGTACTGATGACAATATATCACAAAATACTATATAATAATATTGATCAATCCTATATCTGTAGTGGGTAATAGACCTATTACAACACACACTTGCTGTCCGTACTAATGACAAGATATTACAAGATACTATAATATCATCAGTGCTATATCTGTAGTGGTTTTTGGACCAACACACACACACACACTTTCTGCCTGTATTGATGATAAAATTTCACAAGATACTAATATTGATCAGTTCTATATCAGTAGTGGGTTTTGGTCCCATTACAACTCACACACACACACACATACAGGTAATATATCACAAGATACTAATATTGATCAGTTCTATATCAGTAGTGGGTTTTGATCCCATTACAACTCACACACACACACATACAGGTAATATATCACAAGATACTATAATCCAACAACAGGTATTCCTTTATAACCTTGATATATAAAGGTTTTAGTGGTTTAGGTCTGTAATTATTATGTAGTGAAATATTTGTTTATTGTTGAACAACAGGTGTTTCATTATTATGCAATGAAGTACTTGTTGGAATATAGATGAAATAAATTATCAACTTTAAAGGGTAATTCATCACCAGTAGTAAACAGGAAGTGTAAAAATAGTATAGAGCTACTTTTGTAATTCAAATGTAATGTACAAAACGTTATTACAAGTTGTTATAGAGCAGAAGGTGAAAGGAAACAATTATGGAAATAACACACAATACTGGATTAACGAACTTGGTCATGCAACTGTACATAATATTATTATTATATAGGATTAAAAATACATCAGGGTTGAAAAAAGTAAGTTTATTTTATATTCTTAATTAAATACTCTATATTGATTACTAAAACAATTAAATATAATAAGTCCTTTTCGTTAAGAATACAATAATATAAAGCTCGACATTAAAATAATTGATTTATAAATAAATAATAATAAATATTTTGGTAATATACAATAAATCTCCAAACCAAATAAATACAATATTTTAAAATAATTATCTACATTGTAAAAAACAAAAAGTACCGGTAATAATAATGTGTCGTCAATGTAATAAATATATAATACCGGTATGTACTACATTAAAGATTTAGATATAATACACTATTGTAAATGTTTAGATAATGTTAACAGTACAGAAATAAGAATTGGAAATATTAAACTTTATTACAAATACTGTATAATTTATGTGATGAATAAATATAGTGACCCGACAGGCTATATAATATTAAGAAAGAAAGGTTTTGGTAATAAAGGATATAGTAGTTATATAATTAATGTGATATATAAATATAGTGACCCGTCAGGCTATATAATATTTAGAAACAATTAACAATATTACAGTATTAGGCTTTGGTAATAGTGGTTATATAATTTATGTGATGTATAAATATAGTGACCCGTCAGGCTATATAATCTTTAGAAAGAATTAACAACAATATTATTAAACTTTGGTAATATCCTAGTGGTTGTATAATTTATATGATGTATAAATATAGTCAGTGACCTGTCAGGCCATATAATATTAAGAAAGAATTAACAACAATATTATTAGGCTTTGGTAATAGTGATTATATGGTTGAATTGGTGGTCAGTTGGTGAGTATCATATAATTACATTAGTTGTTGTTGTTGTTGTGATAATGGTAATTAGGCCTATGAGGTTGAATTGGTGGTTAGTTTGAGTAAGAATCATATAATTATATTAGTTGTTGTTGTTATTATATGACACATTGGTTGGCAAATCGTTTATTGTATTGTTGTCTTTTTTTGGCTCGGCCTGTCTTTGATTTCTTCTTCTCTTTCTTATCAACTTTGGGGGTTTGACTTTTAACTTTACCAGCACGGGAGAGTGAACCGTGTACTTTACCTCCTCTTAATGTTATATTGACGTCTATAATTACGGAGGTTATTGTTGACAAAAGCAGAGTATCATCATTAAGTAAAATTTCCGATGCATACAATCTGATGTCATTAAAAGGTAAATCATCAGCTTGACTGAGAAAAGTTCTTATATGAGCCACTGTCTGTCCTTCATCAATATGAATGACGTGTGTCCCTCTTGATGAACGAAGTAGTAACTGTTTCAGCTGGACTGTATTGTTCAAAGGTGCCATTCTGTGGAAAACAAAAAACATTAATTAATATACAAGTAACTGTATGATATGTATTAATAATATAATAATAAAGAGCTATAGGTCAATATATCTGTTGAATAAAATAATCATTACCGGTACTTAATAATAATATTACCGGTACCAGCTGTGGGATATATATTAATACCTTAGGAAAAAGAGTAATACAGTAATGTCAACACTATCCATATTTGGTACAATAAAAGTATTACAGGAATGTTAAACAAGGACAAGTGTTATTTGAATATTAAGTAAGCCAAAGTAATAATTACTCATCATTCATTAGCATAGCCTAATCAAGTTGAAACACCATTAGCCACCAAAAATTATCACCATTTATTTATTACGTATTTTATCAATACTTTTAGGCTAGGATATATCGTTTGTTTTGATGTGTATGTTATTTGAAATATGATGATACATATAATAATATAATTATAAGCCAAAGTAATTATTTGAAATATGATGATACATATAATAATATAATTATAAGCCAAAGTAATAATTACAACTAATTATTCATTAGAATAATCAAATTGCATCATAATAATTATCCACGACAATTTCTCTTCCACCTTCCATCTTAAAATATATAAATTATAAGGTATAATATTATAGATTGAAGTTGTGGATATTTATATGGATAATAAAAAGAGGAATTCAAATACTTACAAAATAATATAGATAAATTATATGCTCACGTGATCATGTCACATAATTGTTTTTATTAAATAACACTTGTTCTTGTTTAATTAAAATTTAATTTGTGTATTATTTCAACGGAAATTAACATTTTAGACACTATTATATATATATAGATATAGGCCTATATATAGTAAATACATAATAATATTATCTTTATTGGTTGATAGTCACGTGACAAATTACTGGTCATGTGATCCTGTCAAGGGTATATAAGGAGGTGAGCAAGGTGTGTTGAGTTATTGTATACTGCAACTCTGACATGGTGAGACGTACACAAATGTACTCCCATTTCAGTTCATACAAACCCTACCATTTGACCACACAAATCAACATTAACAGGTAACAACCATTTAACTATCATTAAATAACTAATTAAACCAATTGGATATAATAATAAATCAATAATTAATAGAAAATAAGACTAAATATGAAAAGTTACAACTATAGTTAATCCATAATATATGTTTATATTAACTTGTATATTAATTAATGTTTTTTTTCTTTCACAGAATGGCACTTCAATATAACAACACAAACATGCAACTCCAGAAGCAGTTATTACTTCGGTCTTCTTTTGGGACACACGTCTTTGACATACATCCCAAACAAACAGTGACTGACATACGCTCATTTATAAGTCAAGTTAATGATATACCCATTAATGATATTAGACTATATGCATCGGGAATATTATTGAATAATGATCATCAGCTTTTGTCAACTATTACCTCTGTTATTATTGATATTAATGTAATACTGAAAGGAGGTAAAGTACACGGTTCACTCTCCCGTGCTGGCAAGGTTAAAAATCAAACACCCAAAATACTAAAGAAAGACAAGAAGAAACCAAAGACAGGAAGAGCAAAGAAAAGAAAACAATACAATAAACGATTTACCAACAATGTATCTGATTAATAATAAGGAAATATTTAACAGACTTTAACAATTAAAATATATAACAGAAATAAAACAATGTAATAAACTATTTACCAACCATGTATCTGTTCAGTAATAAGTAAATATGTTTCAGGCTTCAACAATTAAAATATATAACAGAAAATAATGTAATAAACTATTTACCAACCATATATCTGATTAGTAATATGTAAATAGGTAATTTTGCATTGAGGACACATTAATATTACTTTCAGTTTATAATGTTTTTATTTACAGTACCAGCAGGTAGATATCCAAATATTTAATAATAGCAATACAGTACTTTTGTAATATAACTTTGCATTAAGGACACATTATACAGTATAATGTTTTTATTTATAAACAACAAACCACTGTAAACTACATATACAAATATTTAATAGTAACAGTAATGCATTGAAGACACATTAATTTCTATTGGGTTTGTCATCATACTGTATTATTATTTGGTTTGGAGATTGATTGCATTTAGTTTATATATTTTTGTTCTTAGTGTAATTTCCTTGTTGAAATTGTATAGCCTACTTAACCAAAGGAATTTATTGTATTTATATAAATGTGTTTTATTTTCATATTCTAAATAAAATTAGTTTTTTTTAATTAAGATGTATTCTTATTCCTATAATTCTATATACCAAATATATTACAAGTGATTACTTTATTGATCAAGAAGAGAATAAAAAATAATCCTATTTAATTGGCAAGTTAAAAGAAATATTAATGAAGTGAATTATATGAAAATTGGAATAAAAGTATTTGATGACATGACTTGACCTAAGATGACATGACCTGGCTTGTCAATACTTATATAGGGTGTCTAGTCAATACTACACCAAGATAACCTTTCCACTGTTACCACACCACCACATCCCTTCACTCCAATATTAACACGTTATAATACTGTTGGAAAACTCACACCAATATGATAATTACCCTAGGGTTCAATTTGGGTCCATAATATTATCACACTTGTCAACACTTTACACCTAGGCCTACTTAACCTTCACACTAAAACATTCCCCTTAACTCCAATATTAACACATAATAAATACTGTTGGAAAACCATAACACAGATAACACACTAATATGATAATTAGGGTTTAATTTGGGTTCATAATATTATCACACTTGTCAACACTTTACACCTAGGCCTACTTAACCTTCACACTAAAACATTCCTCTTAACTCCAATATTAACACATAATAAATACTGTTGGAAAACCATAACACAGATAACACACCTCCACTTTGGACCCATAATATTAAACTCAACTCTACACATACAGTACCGGTACAGTACAGTACAGTACAGTACATAATATTAAACTCAACTCTACACATACAGTACCAGTACAGTACAGGGCCCGGATACTCAAAGCTCGCCTTAAGCTACGGCGCCTTACAGCTCTTAGGTACTTTAAGTTACGCGCGCCTGTGGCGCCTCAGCATGTGGCGTTGTGTCCCATACTCAAAACTTTACTATGGCGCCGTAGTGAGGAACGTTTGTCGTTAGTCCCACTAAGGTGCCTTTGCCGCCTGTGTCACGGGACTTCAACTCAGCCAATGAGAGAAACGGACATAAGCACCTCTTAGGAATAGTTAGCCAATCACATACGACTTTGTGCATCAGCTGAAGGTAAACAAATAACACATCGCAAGCTGCCACTGTACCACAACATAAGCTTCTAATTTACAAGCTTCTAATATTTACACGCTTTTATCATCTATGGAACATGTATTGCATAATATATTATATGGACATATAGACAATATGAAATTTCACACTACTCACCAAGTAAATCGTTATATATTTGATTAATGATAAAAATCATACAAACAAAATATATAAAATTTATATCACAAATTATTCAGACAGTACTATCATGTACGTATGAGATACATAAAGGAAAGAGTAATTTCTTTACACACTTTATTGTTGTAGCAAACTGTTTTAAATTTGTAATTTACTTATACCTTCATATTTTGCCCCTTGTCATCCTCTGTGGATATATTTCAACATCCTAGCAGTATTCAGTCTGCATTTCTACCGCACGTAGAGTATATTTCCTCATAGCAGACTAAATTTCCTCACATTGGTAACGCTGCATTTCGGCTCCCACAGATAGGTAGGGTTGTGTAAACGATAATTTTGGCCCTATTTCCGGGTCGGCCAGCGTTAAGGCACCCCCTACAGGCGCTTAACTTAAGGCACCGTAACTCAAAGCAATATGGCGGCACCCATGTTTTGAGTATGGGACATTTTGGCTGCTCGGTCAGAGGCCGCCTTAAGCTAAGGTACCTTAGGGCTTATGGTGCCTTAAGTGGTTTTGAGTATCCCCCCCCAGTACAGTACATAATATTAAACTCAACTCTACACATACAGTACCGGTACAGTACAGGGGGGGGATACTCAAAGCTCGCCTTAAGCTACGGCGCCTTACAGCTCTAAGGTACTTTAAGTTACGCGCGCCTATGGCGCCTCAGCTTGTGGCGTTGTGTCCCATACTCAAAACTTTACTATGGCGCCGTAACGAGGAGCGTTTGTCGTAAGTCCCACTAAGGTGCCTTTGCCGCCTCTGTCACGGGACGTCAGCTCAGCCAATGAGAGAGACGGACAGAAGCGCCTCTTAGGAATTGTTAGCCAATCACATACGACTTGAAGGTAAACAAACAACACATCGCAAACTGCCACTGTACCACACAACAACACAAGCTTCTACCGGACCTATTTTGTGCATTTCTGCTGCTATTTTGATAAATCATGTCTGCTGAACCGCCCCAGAAGAAAATTAGGCGTCCAAACTTCAGTGAAAATGAATTATTAGTGTTAATAACTGAGGTTAGAAAGAGGAAACAACAAGTAATAAAAAAGAAATTTGATAGTGGTGTAACTGTTAGTGCCAAGACAATAGAGAATGCATGGGATGCAATCTGTGAAGAAGTAAACAGTGTCAGTAAAATAAAGAGGATTTCATCTGATGTCAGGAAAAAATTCAGAGACATGAGATCACATGTAAAAAGTAGAAGAGCGAAGGAAAACAAGGAGACAAAAAAAACTGGTAAGATAGCTTTGCCTACCTTATTAAGCTAACATAAAATTAATTAGATTAGCTATAACTTATAAAAGAATACTCAGCACTAAAAAACAGTTAAGTTTCTTACAGTAAATTCACCTACTTTAAATTGACATAACCTGCTGGAACAAACCCTTGGTACAGTATTGAAATAAGCCATGTTAATCCTTGTATAGGTGACAAGTAATATACAGTTACTCATCCAACTTAAGTAGTCACACTGCTGGTAAACTTCTGTGTACCGGGTGTACCTAACCAAATAATTATATACTTGCAAAATATTTTTGTTGTAATTAAAGTGCTTCATTCATGATATATAAGTATACACCTGCTATGTTGGAGTATACCATGATATTTATTTAGGATGCAAAGATTTTTCTATAATTAGTACTGCATGTCACATAGTTAATGTACACAGTTACACAGACATTGGTATTCCCTTCAGGTGGAGGAAAGAAAGAGCCAATGGTGTATACCCCAGCTGAGGAGGCAATGCTGGCATTACTAGAGAGTGAAGCTTGGGGACTGAAGGAGCTCCCCGACAGTCAAGAGGAAATCTCTGAGGCAGCACCAAGTGGTAAGAAATAAGCAAGTAATATGTCAATACTGTATAAGTCGATCCACTCATAGCATATTGGCTGCTGTGGTACTTCTTATAAAAAATTGAATAGTGTCCACAGTTAAACAAAGAACCCTCATACCAACCCAACGTCAATGATGCAGATTATTGTACTATACCAAAAAAATGGTACTGGTATTGTTACCCTTTCTGGTACTTACTGACCTGTCACAAATGTACGAGTATTACAGTTTAATACATATTTGCAATTGTTACTGCATACAGTAGATTCTTTGTTTGATCATTTTCCAAATTTTACTCACTGACATAGCTTTGTATAGTAATAAAAGTTCATGTAATGAAGTTATGTATTACGGTACCTTACTTGTACCTACCTGTTAAGATCTATGTTACACAAGTGTTACTGAAAAAATGTAATGGTGATTTTTTTCAGCTGAGGCTAAACTATCATAATAATAATATCCTTCCTGTTTCATCAATTGCAGTACTTGGGCTATATTTTGTAACTAATAATGGTGTATTATTAAGACTTTGCATTCATATGGGCAGCAACACAATAATCATATTTTTTTCATTAAGTGTTGAGAAGAATATGCTCAAAGATTTGTGTGATTGTACCAGATTGTAACCAGAGGAGTGTGCTTTTTTTATTTTAATCAGTATTATTAATACTGTACAGTATACAATTTGTGTGATTGTACAAAATGTGTGTGCTTTTATAATTTTAATCAGTATTATTAATACTGTATACTTTATCTTGGCAGTTTCAATGGTTGCAACTTCAGTTCCTGTGGCATCTATTTCAGCAGCAGCAGCTGTGCCATCAACATCTATGGCTGAATATATAGATGAGACAGGAGAATCACATATAGTTGATGTGGTAATCTCAATTGATGTTCCTGATGCTGAGGAAGAACATGCAGTGGAGCATTCATATAGTTTTCAGTCTCCAGCCTTCAAATCTTTCACTCAACCCAGGAGCCGCCCTGCCAGCCGTCCTGCCAGCTGCCCTGATGGCCGTCCTGCCAGCTGCCCTGCCAGCCGTCCTGCCAGCTGCCCTGCCGGCCGTCCTGCCAGCTGCCCTGCCGGCCGTCCTGCCAGCTGCCCTGCCAGCCGTCCTGCCAGCCGTCCTGCCAGCCGCAGCGGCTTTGCCACCCGAAGAAGTGCTGCCAGTGGTAATGAGCAGGAACTTGTAGCAAATATGCTACAAGTTCAGAAAACAATCAGTGACAATGTTGAAAAAATGGAAAACCACTTAGAGGTAATAGCATCATCTGTGGTGTCTATAGCAGCATCCATGCAAGAAATAGCCTCAGCAGTGAAGACAGTTTCCAACTAGGCAACTGGCGGCAGGCAGGTGCAGAAAAACTTTATTTATATTTCTGGCAATTTTTATGTTTTGTACCTGTTAAGTTATATCTGTTATGTATGTATTATAATTTTATGCCTACCATTGTGATTTTCTTTTTTATGTCTTCTGAAGGATTTGTAGTCATATTCTTGTATACAAACTTGGCTATGTTTATGAAAAGTCCACACTCGGGATTGAACCACAGCCTTGCACATTGCTAGACCATGCCGTTAACCACTATACCACCAACACCACTAAACGGCATGGTCTAGCAATGTGCAAGGCTGTGGTTCGATCCCGAGTGTGGACTTTTCATAGAAATATTTATTTCCACACGTTATTGTGTGCTTTACTGTGTGTGTTGGCTGTGATATTAACGGAGTACAATAATAGTGCAAACATTTAGTCAAGTAAGTTTTGTTAAATAAAATATTTTAGTTAATGCATGTACCTGTATATTTCAATTACCTTACACACATTTCTTGGTGACTGGAAACAAGGCTCCAAAATGAATTCAGTGAGGAAGATGGCCATGTGGATGTTGTGGAAGAGGAGTGGGAACAAACTCAGTGCTGTGTACTGAGTGTAATAAATGGTGTCGCCAACGGTGCTCGGGTTTGATAATTCTCCGAGGTGTGCGGAACTTTGTATGTCCTAGATGTGTGAGGGAGGGGATGGGTAGTGATAGTGATGGTGATGAAGAGGATGCCGGGTTGATGGTAAATGGAGGTGTGTTAGAGGAAGTGCAACAGTTCTGTTACTTGGGAGATGTGTTGGACTGTGAAGCAGGAGTGGAAAGAGCAGTAAGAGCGAGAGTAGCAACTGTATGGGGGAAGATGGTGAGAAATGGCCAGTTTATTGGTGAACCGCAGCATAGGGCTGAGGACCAGAGGAAGGACATACAAAGCCTGTGTGAGACCTGCTCTTATGTATGGAACAGAAACATGGGAATTGACAAACAGACTGATGGAGGTTATACACAGCTGTGACCGTAGAATGCTGAGATACATGGCAGGAATAAAGTGGCAAGATGGGAGGTCTAGCAGTGAAGTGGCAGAGATGTGTGGGGTTGAAGACCTTTCTGTTGGGTTGAGGCAGAGAAGACTGAGATGGTTTGGACATGTGAGAAGAGCGGAGGGGTGTGTGTTGAGTGAGAGTCGGGGGCAGGCGACCGGTGGGAAGGCCCAAGAAAAAGTGGAGAGGGTGTGTAATGGAAGATATGAATTTAATGGGAATAGAAGAACATATGGTACAAGATAGACAGATGTGGAGAGCAGTCATCGCCCGTCCAACCCCATCCTAAATGGGAAAATACGGACGTTAAACAAAAATGATGATGACATTTCTTACCCTACACATGAATTTAATCAAAGAAATTGACAACAACCTCTGTTCTCACAGCATTTCCAGCTGGGCCTATATGTTGCTCATTCCTTGCTGGCTCTGCTTCATCAAATTCCAGCATCTCACCCACAGGTACCCTACGTTTTATACAACGATTATGGAGCAACATGCACACTACTGCAATTTTTGCACACTTTTGAGGGACATACTGGAGAGACCCACCAGATGAATGAAGGCAACGGAATCTAGATTTCATCACCCCAAAAGTTTGCTCGACTATTACCCTAGTACGTCTGTGGCTATTGTTGTAGCGTTCTTCTCCTGGAGTGCTGGGATTAGGAAAGGGAGTCAGCAGATACGGCTCACATGGATATCCGCTATCCCCTGAAAAAAGAGAGTAGATATATATATATATGCAAAATAACCACAGGAGAAATAATAGACAGAATAGTAAGCACTTTCGTATATTACATCCTCAGACATCACTCTGAGGATGTAATATACGAAAGTAAGGTACTTACTGTTCTGTCTATTATTTCTCCTGTGGTTATTTTGCATACACACATCCCACGGTGAAGTGAGGTTTTTGCATATACATGTATATATATATATTGGAAACAAGTCTCTAACTTAGGGATAGTTTACTTTGAGTTGCAATACTATATTCTTCAATATTGCTTTAAATACTTCACAAGGTTTAATCACTTATTGTTAATATGAAAGTGGAGGGGATACTATCATATTAGGTTGGATAACTGAAAACACAGGTTGACCTGCGTACCAATAATATGGTCTTCATCAGCAGCATGCCAAATCATATATTTTTTATATAGGCTATATAATTTAAAATTTACGATGAAACTAATGTATGGTTACTTACCAATTAAATAGGTGTCCCTAAATTCTCCAGCCTCAAATCGAGTCCTCAGATGACAGTTGGACCATATGAATGAGTCATGGGTGCTTCCTGGGTACTTGGCAGTGTAACTGGTGATAAGGTTGTCAGCAGTGCACACAACTTGAATGTTTAGGGAATGAAAGTTTTTTCTGTTAACATATACATGTTCATTTTCATTTGGGGCTTTGATTGGTATATGTGTTCCATCTATTGCCCCAATCACTCGTGGAAAGCCACTTATTCTATTGAATAATTGTACTGTTTTGTTAATGTCCACAACACTGTTTGGCATTTTAATCTCATTCCTTGCCTTTTCATATAATATATTCGTTATTCGTGTGATAATCCTACTCACACTAGCCTGGGTTAAGAAATATTTTTACAATGTGCCACAACTCCATTTCAAAAATGTTACTATTACCAGTGTTTATATTTCAGTATTACAAACAACTTTTCTATATACCATTTCTTCTGCAAATGCTGCATAACAGTAGTTACCTCTTATAGTTAGGTCCCGGTAGTGTGTCCCAGTCCAGATTAGGTTAGGTTAGGTCCCGGTAGTGTGTCCCAGTCCAGATTAGGTTAGGTCCCGGTATTGTGTCCCAGTCCAGATTAGGTTAGGTCCCGGTAGTGTGTCCCAGTCCAGATTAGGTTAGGTTAGGTCCCGGTAGTGTGTCCCAGTCCAGCAGATTAGGTTAGGTGAGGTCTGACTAATTTCTACTGTATATTTTTTCCTGCTTAGGTCCCGGTAGTCTGCCCAGGTTAGGTCCCGGTAGTCTGCCCAGGTTAGGTCCCGGTAGTCTGCCCAGAGGTTAGGTCCCGGTAGTCTGCCCTGGTTAGGTCCCGGTAGTCACACTAAATCCTTCTAGGAAATATATATTTTTTCCAGTGAAATCCTGTTGTGGCAACTTGTAAAAATTTACCTGGGTTAATCCACACGAGTCCCCAATGACACTCTGGAATGTGCCACTTGCATAAAATCGCAGTGCCAACAGTACTTGGGTGTGTGTTGGCACAGCATGAGACCTCCTCGTTGGCCGACGAATGTGTGGCTCTAATTCCTGGCACAGGGCAAGAATTTCCTGACGAGGGAAGCGGTAGTACATCACTAGATGCTCATCACTCACGTGAAGTGGATCCAACGGATCTCTATACCTTCGTTCTCTTCGCAATCTGCGACCAAACACATATGCTGCCACCAACTCCATCACGGCTCTCCCAAATGTCAATGTTTGTTTACTAACTTTACTTTTGAAAAAGCGCGCGGTAGGGTTGTGTAAACGATAATTTTCGCCCTATTTCCGGGTCGGGCAAGCGTTAAGGCACCCCCTACAGGCGCTTAACTTAAGGCACCGTAACTCAAAGCAATATGGCGGCACTCATGTTTTGAGTATGGGACATTTTGGCTGCTGGGTCAGAGGCCGCCTTAAGCTAAGGTACCTTAGGGCTTATGGTGCCTTAAGTGGTTTTGAGTATCCCCCCCCAGTACAGTACATAATATTAAACTCAACTCTACACATACAGTACAGTACCAATGTCACTTATTAAGACTTATAAGTGACATTGGTACATACCATAATATCAAACTCAACTCTACACATACAGTACATACCAATGTCACTTATTAAGACTTATAAGTGACATTGGTACATACCATAATATCAAACTCAACTCTACACATACAGTACATACCAATGTCACTTATTAAGACTTATAAGTGACATTGGTACATACCATAATATCAAACTCAACTCTACACATACAGTACATACCATGTGTCACTTATTAAGACTTATAAGTGACATTGGTACATACCATAATATCAAACTCATCAGCCTCGGCATTAATTACTACACGTAACCTCTCGGACATGAAGGAGACCAGCAGGTTACCTGATATAGAAAATAAATATCTACTCTAATCTTAGGAGAGTATTGGCCATGATCTTGAATACAACACAATAAGGGTTTGGGGATCCTTTCAACTTTTCCTCCTTTCCTTCTTACTTTCTTGTTGTCCGTCTTCTCTATTACGTTTTACAGAGGCTTAGACGGTCTTCCTCCTTCTAACCTACAATCAATCACAGTGGTGAAAAATCCAATTAAGTAAATAGAAGATCCAGATTTCTATGAGGGAAGCAGCAGGTCTCGTTGATGTCCGAGAGGTTATGTGCAGTAATTAATGCCGAGGCTGGACTGGACACACCAATAATACCTATTAGTCTTAGGACACACAATATTAATTACGTGTTTTAATCTAATAAACATAATGTAGTTCATTTGTTTATTAACATTCGTAAAGACATTAGGAGGATTAGTTTCCATGTTTTAATAAGATGTGTGATGACATATGAAAGATTTATAAATATTGAAACCCAAGACGTGTCGCTGAGATATATAGCCTAGGCCTAGTAGGCTAACCTAAAAAGATTAGGCTAAACTAGCACCTTGACCTAAACTGAACAATGCTCACCACAATTTCACTTCACTATTCATATCTAAATGATGACCTTTTGCGATTACCTAAAAAGTGTTCAATCTCACAGTGATGTATCATTGCTTCTGATGATTACTTGTTTACTCCAGTATTACACTCTACATCTGTTCTCCTGTTGGTCCAGAGTTTTCTTTGCTTTTATATTGTATCAGGCAGTGTAATACCAAATTGCATAAAACATTCCTCAGTAAAGATATAAAAATTGTATTATTCACTGTATTACTGAATGTTTCCAGCAGTTAGGTAGTAGCTTAACTTGGATCTCCTTCATACTAATGTGAACTACAGTAATTGTGGTCAAAGTTAAGTCAGTGTTTGTAAGAAAACCATGACCTCGGCTTGTGTCTTTCAATGAATGTGAATAATTCTGGCCCAGTCAGATGTAGGCTTATTTATTACTGAACTCTGTACAATAAACAGATAATACTAACACTATATTTTGGGCCACAGATGTAGGCTTGATCTGAACTTTATACAATAAACATATATTACCGTACGTTATAACACTATATTTTGGGCCAGACAGATGTAGGTTTATTACTACAATAAACAGATAATACTAACACTATATTTTGGGCCACAGATGTAGGCTTCATCTGAACTTTATACAATAAACAGATAGCCCTATTACTAACACTATATTCTGGCCCAGTCAGATGTAGGTTTGATCTGAACTCTGTACAATAAACAGATATTACTAACACTATAATTCTGGCCCAGTCAGATGTAGGCTTGATTTGAACTTTATACAATAAACAGATATTACGTTATAACACTATATTTTGGGCCAGACAGATGAAGGCTTATTACTGCAATAAACAGATATTACTAACACTATAATTCTGGCCCAGTCAGATGTAGGCTTGATCTGAACTCTGTACAATAAACAAATAATACAGTAGTAACACGTTAACACCAACACCGTACCACCAATATATCATATATACTTCTATAGCCTTGACCACATAGGCTAAGTAATCCTTATTCTCTGTGTCGACAGATACATGAACAATGAGCCTTCAAATTTTAATTGGAAAGCACTTAAATATTGGTCAATATAATTTTATTTCATGTTAGGTAAAATATGGTGTTTTGTGTATTGTTTCAGTGAATAATAAGTCTGGAAACATCATTACTTTAACACCAACACACACATCCCCATATCCCTCGTTTCCCTATAGGCCTACCCTCTCCCTTCCTACACCCAGATTTCTCACCAAACAACGGAAAGGGGAGTTTTATATTTTATATTTTATGTACCCGGTATTCTAGTATATGTTGTATTTAAATTGATGTAGGAAACGTATATATTTTTAGATAGACCATTTTACTTATATAGCGTCCATATGGAGACTATAGCGAGCACGGTATAATTATTATAGTCCTTATACCGTGATATTATAGCAAGGGTTATATAGCGTCCATATGGAGACTATAGCGAGCACGGTATAATTATTATAGTTATATTATTATATAGTATAATAGTATAATAGTATAATTATTATAGTTATATTATTATATAATATAATATAGTATAATAGTATAATATAGTATAATGATTATAGTTATATTATTATATAGTATAATATAGTATAATTATTATAGTTATATTATTATATAATATAATATAGTATAATAGTATAATATAGTATAATATAGTATAATTATTATAGGGTTATATAGTCGAGTCCATTCACTGACTTTATCCACGAGTAAACAAACCCAATGTTGTCCCATTTCACTAAACACACCTCAGAGTGGAGGCAACTGTACCACGTGATGAGGCGGCCATTTTGTGTGTGTTGTATGTACCACGTGATGAGGCGGCCATTTTGTGAGTGTTAAACGTTTGTACCACGTGATGAGGCGGCCATTTTGTGAGTGATGTTTGTACCACGTGATGAGGCGGCCATTTTGTGAGTGATGTTTATACCACGTGATGAGGCAGCCTTTTGTAAACACCAGTAAATTTAGGTAGGCCTATTCCAGAACTCCATGGAGGTTAGGTGAAAATGTCAATTAAAAATGGTACACGACAATATGATTACCCTATGTACCTGTACGTGTAGTAAAATTAATATAATTATATAAATATATTATAGAGATAAATGTTTTAATAACAAAGTCGTCTTGTCCAATCACAATGTTCAGTTCAAATTTAAACTCTTGAACCTCATTGGCTAGGCGATCAATTATGAACATTTAAATTCACAATCCTTGTACCCGATTGGTTAATATGAAGATTTGAAATTCAAATACTTCAATCTGATTGGTTGATATAAAGTCACGTGACTAAACAATGATCAGCACCTGCGCCTGAAAAACTATAAAAGGAATGTGTGCATGTGTATTACATCATTGCATCCTTGAACCTTATAACTGACAGACGTATTCAACTACACTCCAGTTATAGGCACTGCAATTCCATACCTACAAGAAACATATCACATTATAAGCATTAAACAACCATTAAATAAGAAGCTGAAGATATTTCAAAGAAGAAAGTCAATAATATAGTGATAAAATAAGAGTAAAGTGTCATAGTCGGTCATTATTTACACATCGAAAGGAACTAACATGGCAAAAACTACAAAATATAAGCGATTATTCCCAGGAAAGGAAGCCTTTTGTAGTTATTTTGAAGAGAACTATTTAATAACAAGAAAGCCAGGACACAGAGTACTCCGTAATACATTATATACAGAATATATAAAGTATTGCCAATCCAAACATTTTATACCTGCCTCTCTTGTCAACATTGGTATGTTGTTAGGTCAACTTGGGGTTAATAAGAAGGTCAGAATTGGTGGATATCGGGGTAAAGGTCAACAATATGCATATGTTGGTATGTGTAATATTGTTGACAAAGATGCTGACAATCCACGTATTCGTAGTAAAACATATAAAAAGAAGAAACCAACACCTACAAGGAATATTACGAATACAAAGACACACAGTTTGTGCAAGTTTCTTCATAAATATTACATTATAACTCCTGGCAACAATAATAATAATATTCCTGTTGGTGTTGATGAGTTCTCTCGTAATTATCATTATTATTGCCAACACAAGAACATAACACCTGTTTCAAAAGTAACAATAATAATATTTATGAAAGAGAGAGGACTCAACACTTGTCTACGGTTAGGTAATAAAAGTCAACTTTATTACTTTGGCCTAACCCGTCGCCTGACCTACCCTACTGCTGCCCCAGTTCCTGTATCTACCCAATGCTGCCCTTCTACTGCCAAGATGACCCAGTCTGACCCTACTGCTGCCCCAGTTCCTGTATCTACCCAATGTTGTCCTTCACCTGCCAAGATGACCCAGTCTGACCCTACTGCTGCCCCAGTTCCTGTATCTACCCAATGTTGTCCTTCACCTGACATGACCCAGTCTGACCCTACTGCTGCCCCAGTTCCTGTATCTACCCAATGTTGTCCTTCACCTGCCAAGATGACCCAGTCTGACCCTACTGCTGCCCCAGTTCCTGTGTCTATCCAATGTTGTCCTTCACCTGGCATGACCCAGCCTGACCCTACTGACCACCACCCAGTTCCTGTATCTACCCAATGTTGTCCTTCACCTGACATGACCCAGCCTCACCCTACTGACCAACAAACACAGTCGTGTCCAACTGACCCTTGGCCTGTACAATCTTGCCCTGATATTGATAATTTGCTAGACTCACTTTTGGATGAATTATCAAACCCAATGTCAAAAGTTGAACCACCTCAACCAGTCTATGATTTTACATGGTTTTAGGATGACTATAGGCCTAATCTTAATAAATATTTCTTTCCACTAGTAGCCTAATATTCAAGGATGTATGTTACCTATTTGTTACTTATGTATTCACATTTAATTTATTTAAAGATTTACCTTATTTTAAATTCTCTGTAGCCTTCATAATATTACCTACTTATCTTAATTTAATTAGCCTAATGTTTTGTTCCACGATAAAAAAGAATTAGTAATATTGATGGATGTATGTATTTGTTACTTTTGAGTTTACATTAAGTTTACATAAAGATTTACTTTATTTTTAATTCTGTGTAGCCTACATAGGCCTAATATTGCCTACTTATCTTAATAAATGTTTTGTTCCACTATTAGTAATATTGAAGGATGTATATATTTGTTACTTTTATGTTCACATTAAGTTTACATAAAGATTTACTTTATTTTACGTTCTCTGTATATAATATACCGGAATTATACTTTTATAACTACTAAAGCTATATTGTAACTTATGTATTCTATGTATTGATAAGGAAATCCTTTAAAGAATGGTTTTAATATTATTCCTGGTTTAGTTTTGTATATTGCTTTAACTTGGACAAAAGTTATAAATACAGTATGGTTATACATAGCTATGGTTACTAAGTACTGTACTGTATTATACAGTATGTTAATTAATGAAGTTTATTTATTATCACAACAATAGATTACCGGTACTTCATATTACACATTTCTTGGAGTATATTAATTAATATTTTTTCTTTTACCTTTATTTCTTAATAAAGGAATAATAATTTTGTTAACAATGATATTAATCATAAACTCAGATTATGATATTTATCATTAAATAAAGAGGTCTAACCTAAAGCACTAATTTATATATTGTATTTGTATAATATTAAGTCAAAGTAAAGAAATATTAATTATATGTACAGTCGGCCACACTTCTGGCTGTTACAGTCAGTACTACAAACTCCAGGTGTCTAACGTTTGTATCCCTGACTTTCTGAATCATAGGCTCGAAGATTCTCAGTGGTAAAGAAGTGAGACGGTGGAGGGGGAGAAAGAGAAAGGGAAAGAAGGGGGAGGGAGGAGGGACCAAATCGTCTCACTTCTTCACCACTGAGAATCTTCGAGCCTATGATTCAGAAAGTCAGGGATACAAACGTTAGACACCTGGAGTTTGTAGTACTGACTGTAACAGCCAGAAGTGTGGCCGACTGTACCATTAATCAAAGAGGTCTAACCTAATTTAAAGCCTATATACAGTACTGTATTT
>JAWZYT010000501.1:142500-170000 GCA_034508575.1 Petrolisthes manimaculis | reverse complement strand
ATATAGTAAACTTAACTTAGTACTTATCTACTTTTACCTACATAATAAATTATGTTACTCTATATAAAAGTTTAGGAATAAACAAATACAAAAGATTTCTTACCTTTCTCATCTCATTTCTTTCTGTAACTCCAAGTCGTCAGTTTTCCTAAGTTACAAAATTTCTTTTATATTAATCCATAACTTTTCCATACAATGTTTAATAGAGTAATTATTTTGTATTTTTTTCCCAAAGAACTGGTTTGTCTTGGACGTGTTGTATAATTTATATAACTTAAGTTAAATAAATCCACGTTAATCTGGTTGTGTTTCCTGGCATACTTTGGAGGAATTAAACTATTACTATCTCCATATAACACAAACTTAATTAATAAAAGGTATTTAAAGTTAGAATTATTCACTTTATACATTACGTTAATTATAAATATTTTGTGTTCACTCAAGAAATAAATACCGACATTTTAACTAACGTTAAATGATTATTTTTAACACTCACAATAATTATTTATATTTTTCTATATTGTGGACAAAGTCGGTAATAATGTTTTGTGATAACCAGATATCTATTATATGACACACACATCCTCACCTCACACAAGTTAATGGTAAACTGACAATATTTTACCGCCAAATTGCCGGTGTCTTCAAACCTTGGCTATATTCCTTCATAAAACCAGCCCAATATCCCGCCAATAGTAGCCCAAACACTCAACCATATAACCAATTGGTTGATAATTATATTGACATTTAATTCAATTAATATAAATAATATTTTATAATACCTGTCAAGTACTGTAATATCATAGAAATAACCCTACAACATTAAATACATAACCCAGTTTGTAGAAGTAACTAGCCATAGTGGGCGTGAAAATATCTTTATAAAGCAACACTGCTCAATGGAGAGAAAAACTGTTGAACATTTCAAATTAATATATACATTGTATATTTGGAATTGTTGTGTGTGTGTGTGTGTGTGTCTGTGTGTGTGTACATGTGATGTGGTCGGGACTCGGCAGGTAAGGCACCAAGGCAGGAGGAGGTCTGTGTTTGGACAAGCAGACATTCGTTGTGTTTGTTATTTGGGCTTAACGCTAATCGACTACGTATTACATTAGTACGTAATGATTATTAAGGCGATATATTTATTAAGTGACAGAGTGTATGTTGTTGGACTCATCAACAACACCACTTCCTCTCTAAGTTGCAGGGTGACTATAATTTATTTTAATAGTTCGTCTCTCTGCTGCCACCATCACTGAGGGATGGAGAGAAGGTGTCCTTCACTGTGGAAGAAGGGAGTGGAGCCGGGCTTGATGGTGGTAATGTCCTATGCTATAATAGTCACTCCATCTCCATGCCCGTGGGAGTAATAAGATGACTGACGCCCAACCACTGCAGCAGCAGGCAGATAATATTGTTACCGTCTGTACTAAGACTGCTGTTGTCTTACATGTAGCTGCAAAAGGGCTATAATATTAGGTTGTCTTTCCGACCTCCTCCAGGACATTTTCGGGAGAAATGGCTTGCCACCAATGGCCATTTCTCCTGATTTACAACCATCCACCATCACTACTATAATACCACCATCACCAACACCACCACAACCAATAACCTTGAAAAGTTACAAGTTATTTATAAATAGTATTTATATCGTAGTGAGAGTAACATAATAGGCTTGGGGCCTAATATCCATTTCAGAGACAGTGAGTCATCGTTTTTCACAAATATCTTTCAAACTAATTAATTGATCAGAATGATACCTTGACACAATATATAAGACACCTTCCGCTAATTTTTGGTAAAATAGGACATTAACATTTGGTGTTAGTGAAGGCGTTTACTCTTGACGTAAAGTTGGCAAAGTTAGGCTATATGATGCCAATAGGCTACATCCTTTACGTCCCTTACCACTCTTTCCCTCACCTCATCCTTACCTCCATTACCTCTATATAATAATATACAAAGTTGTATGATTGGCCATTAGGCTACTAATGTTTGTACACATTGGAACGTCCTCTACCTCCATCCCTCTATGTTAATATACAAAGTTGTACTAATGTACACATTGGAACGTCCTCTACCTCCATCCCTCTATGTTAATATACAAAGTTGTACTAATTTACATATTGGAACGTCCTTTACCACCATCCCTCTATGTTAATATACAAAGTTGTACTAATTTACATATTGGAACATCCTCTACCACCATCCCTACCCTAATCATTACCTCCATTACCTGTATGTAATATACAATATGCAATATAATACCATTTACCATTAGGCTATATGTTAATTATCAACATATGCTCAATTGTTTGCATCACTTTTTCTCCTATTATGCTTATAATACGAGAGAAAGAGAAAGAGAGACATTTCATAATTTCCTTACCATCCTATTATGTAGTGATATATTTTTAATACCATATCTTACCTGCTCGTAGTAAACACGTCAATACGGCGGGGTAAAGGAATTAATAGATGGTAATAGTAACTACATTATATTAAGTGAATAAGATGATGGTATGCATACGCTCTTTAGTCTAAGATACTCACGTTTAAATAACTTTAGGACATACAATTATAATGATTAAATTAACACACACATTCTACAAACACCAACATATTTATGACATCCACTATTAATTATTTTAACATAATATAGAGTGGTTAGGGAGGAAGGGATGGAATGGGGGATAATGGATGTTTATAGGCTATACATAGCCTATGTTGGTGATGTTAGACAATGTCATTTGGCAATGCTCTATATTACCAAACATTAGTGGAAGGTGTCTTGTACATTGCGTCAAAGTACAATTGAGATCAATTAATTACCGTAGTATGAAAGATATTTGTGAAAATGATGACTCACTGTCCCTGAAATGGATTAGGCCCCAGTAGTAGTAGCCCAACACGACTTGATTCTCTCTCTCCGCTTTGTAAAACCATTTATACACTTGTCTCAATAATATTTGATAAACTCAGTTACCTAAATCGGACACAAAGCAGATGCTGGGACCGCCAAAAGAGAACCAGGGAAATGGTGAGAGTATGAGATCTGTTTCGTCGAAGGTAACGGAAGAGAGGACAACTGTGTCAAGGTCATGTAGTATATCCCCGAGTCAATACACACATTAACTGATTTTAAAGTTCATTACACTTATGCTGTGTGTAAGGGTAGAGAGTACAGTTTGCTACTTGAGATGGAAGTAAGAGGGAGACAGAATAGGGGGTCGGGGGGAGGCTAGAGACTGTATCATGCTATTGGTTACTTTTTAACACGTGGTACAGCAGCACCACATCTACCAACCCAGAACTGTGTACCAGCCAAGGATCATACACACTGTTTTGGCTGGTATTTATCTGACAAGAATTTATTTACAATTTTGTAGAACCTGGTCTTAGTAACTATAACCATTATTTGAAAACATTTTTTTCTTAAACATTTTTTTTTCAAATAATGGTTATAGTAAGACCAGGTTCTACAAAATTGTAAATAAATTCTTGTCAGATAAATAGCAGCCAAAACAGTGTGTCCCAACAGTTGAGAGGGAGTCCGTTTATCTAGTGTTACCTTTCTTTGGTGACGCTTCATTAAAACTCCAGCAACAATTGTCAAAGAACCTCAGTAAATTCTATCCTCATATTAACTTTCGATACATTTTAATGAACTCTTTTCGTATAGGTTCACTATTCCGAGTCAAAGAGCCTATGCCTACTGACTTGTGCTCGTCGGTAGTTTACCAGTTTACTTGCCCTATTATAGCTGCCAAGCAGGGTATATTGGGAGCACCAGAGGCGTCCACTCAAAATCCGCACCAGCGAGCATAATGGGTCAGTCAGGCAGAACGGGTCGTAGACTACACTCTCCTCCTTTCTCTGCTGTAAGGGAACTCTGTGAGTCCTGTGATATTTTACCAAGTTCTTCTCATTTTAAGGTATTGAGACAGTGTCCTTCCTGTTCATCAAACTAAAAAAGCCTCAGTTAAATAACACCCTTTCCTCATATCCCCTTCGTTTTTAATTGATATAATCTTATAATAAGTGATAATGTTTGTAATTCCTTTCGGTGTTTGTGTTCTTTTTAGATCACTGATGATGACATAAGATATGTCGAAACGTTTGAAGAAATGAATAAACTTACAAGATGTTGTTCGTCACGACTTTGGCTATCCTCTTCCTAATACAATAATAATGATTAATTAAACACACATTCTACAACACCAACATATTAATGATATACACTATTAATTATTATAACATAATAGACTGGACACTGAGGGAGGGACGTTGATGAGGGATAACTCTCTCTCTCTGGTATGACCTTGAAAGCGGAGTGAAGCAGTGAGCAGTGTTAATCTGTAGTGTCCTTCCTATGACCTATATATATCCCTTCCTTCACTCAGTACAGTACCAGTAGTAAAGACCAAGTGGGTTTGGGTCCTATTATAACACACACACACACACACATAAACATACTTACTGCCTGTACTGATGACAATATATCACAAAATACTATATAATAATATTGATCAATCCTATATCTGTAGTGGGTAATAGACCTATTACAACACACACTTGCTGTCCGTACTAATGACAAGATATTACAAGATACTATAATATCATCAGTGCTATATCTGTAGTGGTTTTTGGACCAACACACACACACACACTTTCTGCCTGTATTGATGATAAAATTTCACAAGATACTAATATTGATCAGTTCTATATCAGTACAATAGTGGGTTTTGATCCCATTACAACTCACACACACACACACATACAGGTAATATATCACAAGATACTAATATTGATCAGTTCTATATCAGTAGTGGGTTTTGGTCCCATTACAACACACACACACACATACAGGTAATATATCACAAGATACTAATATTGATCAGTTCTATATCAGTAGTGGGTTTTGGTCCCATTACAACTCACACACACACACACATACAGGTAATATATCACAAGATACTATAATCCAACAACAGGTATTCCTTTATAACCTTGATATATAAAGGTTTTACTGGTTTAGGTCTGTAATTATTATGTAGTGAAATATTTGTTTATTGTTGAACAACAGGTGTTTCATTATTATGCAATGAAGTACTTGTTGGAATATAGATGAAATAAATTATCAACTTTAAAGGGTAATTCATCACCAGTAGTAAACAGGAAGTGTAAAAATAGTATAGAGCTACTTTTGTAGTTCAAATGTAATGTACAAAACGTTATTACAAGTTGTTATAGAGCAGAAGGTGAAAGGAAACAATTATGGAAATAACACACAATACTGGATTAACGAACTTGGTCATGCAACTGTACATAATATTATTATTATATAGGATTAAAAATACATCAGGGTTGAAAAAAGTAAGTTTATTTTATATTCTTAATTAAATACTCTATATTGATTACTAAAACAATTAAATATAATAAGTCCTTTTCGTTAAGAATACAATAATAAAAAGCTCGACATTAAAATAATTGATTTATAAACAAATAATAATAAATATTTTGGTAATATACAATAAATCTCCAAACCAAATAAATACAATATTTTAAAATAATTATCTACATTGTAAAAAACAAAAAGTACCGGTAATAATAATGTGTCGTCAATGTAATAAATATATAATACCGGTATGTACTACATTAAAGATTTAGATATAATACACTATTGTAAATGTTTAGATAACGTTAACAGTACAGAAATAAGAATTGGAAATATTAAACTTTATTACAAATACTGTATAATTTATGTGATGAATAAATATAGTGACCCGACAGGCTATATAATATTAAGAAAGAAAGGTTTTGGTAATAAAGGATATAGTAGTTATATAATTAATGTGATATATAAATATAGTGACCCGTCAGGCTATATAATATTTAGAAACAATTAACAATATTACAGTATTAGGCTTTGGTAATAGTGGTTATATAATTTATGTGATGTATAAATATAGTGACCCGTCAGGCTATATAATCTTTAGAAAGAATTAACAACAATATTATTAAACTTTGGTAATATCCTAGTGGTTGTATAATTTATATGATGTATAAATATAGTCAGTGACCTGTCAGGCCATATAATATTAAGAAAGAATTAACAACAATATTATTAGGCTTTGGTAGCCTAATAGTGATTATATGGTTGAATTGGTGGTCAGTTGGTGAGTATCATATAATTACATTAGTTGTTGTTGTTGTTGTGATAATGGTAATTAGGCCTATGAGGTTGAATTGGTGGTTAGTTTGAGTAAGAATCATATAATTATATTAGTTGTTGTTGTTATTATTTGACACATTGGTTGGCAAATCGTTTATTGTATTGTTGTCTTTTTTTGGCTCGGCCTGTGTTTGATTTCTTCTTCTCTTTCTTATCAACTTTGGGGGTTTGACTATTAACTTTACCAGCACGGGAGAGTGAACCGTGTACTTTACCTCCTCTTAATGTTATATTGACGTCTATAATTACGGAGGTTATTGTTGACAAAAGCAGAGTATCATCATTAAGTAAAATTCCCGATGCATACAATCTGATGTCATTAAAAGGTAAATCATCAGCTTGACTGAGAAAAGTTCTTATATGAGCCACTGTCTGTCCTTCATCAATATGAATGACGTGTGTCCCTCTTGATGAACGAAGTAGTAACTGTTTCAGCTGGACTGTATTGTTCAAAGGAGTCATTCTGTGGAAAACAAAAAACATTAATTAATATACAAGTAACTGTATGATATGTATTAATAATATAATAATAAAGAGCTATAGGTCAATATATCTGTTGAATAAAATAATCATTACCGGTACTTAATAATAATATTACAGGTACCAGCTGTGGGATATATATTAATACCTTAGGAAAAAGAGTAATACAGTAATGTCAACACTATCCATATTTGGTACAATAAAAGTATTACAGGAATGTTAAACAAGGACAAGTGTTATTTGAATATTAAGTAAGCCAAAGTAATAATTACTCATCATTCATTAGCATAATCAAGTTGAAACACCATTAGCCACCAAAAATTATCACCATTTATTTATTACGTATTTTATCAATACTTTTAGGCTAGGATATATCGTTTGTTTTGATCTGTATGTTATTTGAAATATGATGATACATATAATAATATAATTATAAGCCAAAGTAATAATTACAACTAATTATTTATTAGAATAATCAAGTTGCATCATAATAATTATCCACGACAATTTCTCTTCCACCTTCCATCTTAAAATATATAAATTATAAGGTATAATTATAAGGTATATTGAAGTTGTGGATATTTATATGGATAATAAAAAGAGGAATTCGAATACTTACAAAATAATATAGATAAATTATATGCTCACGTGATCATGTCACATAATTGTTTTTATTAAATAACACTTGTTCTTGTTTAATAAAATTTAATTTGTGTATTATTTCAACGGAAATTAACATTTTAGACACTATTATATATATAGATATAGGCCTATATATAGTAAATACATACTAATATTATCTTTATTGGTTGATAGTCACGTGACAAATTACTGGTCATGTGATCCTGTCAAGGGTATATAAGGAGGTGAGCAAGGTGTGTCGAGTCATTGTATACTGCAACTCTGACATGGTGAGACGTACACAAATGTACTCCCATTTCAGTTCATACAAACCCTACCATTTGACCACGCAAATCAACATTAACAGGTAACAACCATTTAAATATCATTAAATAACTAATTAAACCAATTGGATATAATAATAAATCAATAATTAATAGAAAATAAGACTAAATATGAAAAGTTACAACTATAGTTAATCCATAATATATGTTTATATTAACTTGTATATTAATTAATGTTTTTTTTCTTTCACAGAATGGCACTTCAATATAACAACACAAACAAGCAACTCCAGAAGCAGTTATTACTTCGGTCTTCTTTTGGGACACACGTCTTTGACATACATCCCAAACAAACAGTGACTGACATACGCTCATTTATAAGTCAAGTTAATGATATACCCATTAATGATATTAGACTATATGCATCTGGAATATTATTGAATAATGATCATCAGCTTTTGTCAACTATTACCTCTGTTATTATTGATATTAATGTAATACTGAAAGGAGGTAAAGTACACGGTTCACTCTCCCGTGCTGGCAAGGTTAAAAATCAAACCCCCAAAATATTAAAGAAAGACAAGAAGAAACCAAAGACAGGAAGAGCAAAGAAAAGAAAACAATACAATAAACGATTTACCAACAATGTATCTGATTAATAATAAGGAAATATTTAACAGACTTTAACAATTAAAATATATAACAGAAATAAAACAATGTAATAAACTATTTACCAACCATGTATCTGTTCAGTAATAAGTAAATATGTTTCAGGCTTCAACAATTAAAATATATAACAGAAAATAATGTAATAAACTATTTACCAACCATATATCTGATTAGTAATATGTAAATAGGTAACTTTGCATTGAGGACACATTAATATTACTTTCAGTTTATAATGTTTTTATTTACAGTAGATATCCAAATATTTAATAATAGCAGTACAGTACTTTTGTAATATAACTTTGCATTAAGGACACATTATACAGTATAATGTTTTTATTTATAAACAACAAACCACTGTACACTACATATACAAATATTTAATAGTAACAGTAATGCATTGAAGACACATTAATTTCTATTGGGTTTGTCATCATACTGTATTATTATTTGGTTTGGAGATTGATTGCATTTAGTTTATATATTTTTGTTCTTAGTGTAATTTCCTTGTTGAAATTGTATAGCCTACTTAACCAATGAATTTATTGTATTTATATAAAGGTGTTTTATTTTCATATTCTAAATAAAAATAGTTTTTTTTAATTAAGATGTATTCTTATTACTATAATTCTATATACATGTACCAAATATATTACAAGTGATTACTTTATTGATCAAGAAGAGAATAAAAAAATAATCCTATTTAATTGGCAAGTTAAAAGAAATATTAATGAAGTGAATTATATGAAAATTGGAATATAAGTATTTGATGACATGACTTGACCTAAGATGACATGACCTGGCTTGTCAATACTTATATAGGGTGTCTAGTCAATACTACACCAAGATAACCTTTCCACTGTTACCACACCACCACATCCCTTCACTCCAATATTAACACGTTATAATACTGTTGGAAAACTCACACCAATATGATAATTACCCTAGGGTTCAATTTGGGTCCATAATATTATCACACTTGTCAACACTTTACACCTAGGCCTACTTAACCTTCACACTAAAACATTCCTCATAACTCCAATATTAACACATAATAAATACTGTTGGAAAACCATAACACAAATAACACACTAATATGATAATTAGGGTTCAATTTGGGTCCATAATATTATCACACTTGTCAACACTTTACACCTAGGCCTACTTAACCTTCACACTAAAACATTCCTCTTAACTCCAATATTAACACATAATAAATAAGGTACTGTTGGAAAACCATAACACAGATAACACACCTCCACTTTGGACCCATAATATTAAACTCAACTCTACACATACAGTACCGGTACATTACAGTACAGTACATAATATTAAACTCAACTCTACACATACAGTACCGGTACAGTACAGTACAGTACAGTACATAATATTAAACTCAACACTACACATACAGTACAGTACAGTACAGTACAGTACATAATATCAAACTCAACTCTACACATACAGTACATACCAATGTGTCATTTATTAAGACTTATAAGTGACATTGGTACATACCATAATATTAAACTCAACTCTACACATAAGGCCTACAGTACATACCAATGTCACGTATTAAGACTTATAAGTGACATTGGTACATACCATAATATTAAACTCAACTCTACACATACAGTACATACCAATGTCACGTATTAAGACTTATAAGTGACATTGGTACATACCATAATATCAAACTCGTCAGCCTCGGCATTAATTACTACACGTAACCTCTCGGACATGAAGGAGACCAGCAGGTTACCTGATATAGAAAATAAATATCTACTTTAATCTTAGGAGAGTATTGGCCATGATCTTGAATACAACACAATAAGGGTTTGGGGATCCTCTCAACTTTTCCTTCTTACTTTCTTGTTGTCCGTCTTCTCTATTACGTTTTACAGAGGCTTAGACGGTCTTCCTCCTTCTAACCTACAATCAATCACAGTGGTGAAAAATCCAATTAAGTAAATAGAAGATCCAGATTTCTATGAGGGAAGCAGCAGGTCTCGTTGATGTCCGAGAGGTTACGTGCAGTAATTAATGCCGAGGCTGGACTGGACACACCAATAATACTTATTAGTCTTAGGACACACAATATTAATTACGTGTTTTAATCTAATAAACATAATGTAGTTCATTTGTTTATTAACATTCGTAAAGACATTAGGAGGATTAGTTTCCATGTTTTAATAAGATGTGTGATGACATATGAAAGATTTATAAATATTGAAACCCAAGACGTGTCGCTGAGATATATAGCCTAGTAGGCTAACCTAAAAAGATTAGGCTAAACTATAATAGCACCTTGACCAAAACTGAACAATGCTCACCACAATTTCACTTCATTATTCATATCTAAATGATGACCTTTTGCGATTACCTAAAAAGTGTTCAATCTCACAGTGATGTATCATTGCTTCTGATGATTACTTGTTTACTCCGGTATTACACTCTACATCTGTTCTCCTGTTGGTCCAGAGTTTTCTTTGCTTTTATATTGTATCAGGCAGTGTAATACCAAACTGCATAAAACACTCCTCAGTAAAGATATAAAAATTGTATTATTCACTGTATTACTGAATGTTTCCAGCAGTTAGGTAGTAGCTTAACTTGGATCTCCTTCATACTAAGACTAATGTGAACTACAGTAATTGTGGTCAAAGTTAAGTCAGTGTTTGTAAGAAAACCATGACCTCGGCTTGTGTCTTTCAATGAATGTGAATAATTCTGGCCCAGTCAGATGTAGGCTTATTTATTACTGAACTCTGTACAATAAACAGATAATACTAACACTATATTTTGGGCCACAGATGTAGGCTTGATCTGAACTTTATACAATAAACAGATATTACCGTACGTTATAACACTATATTTTGGGCCAGACAGATGTAGGTTTATTACTACAATAAACAAATAATACTAACACTATATTTTGGGCCACAGATGTAGGTTTGATCTGAACTTTATACAATAAACAGATAATACAGTAGTAACACGTTAACACCAACACCGTACCACCAATATATCATCTATACTTCTATAGCCTTGACCACATAGGCCTAGGCTAAGTAATCCTTATTCTCTGTGTCGACAGATACATGAACAATGAGCCTTCGAATTTTAATTGGAAAGCACTTAAATATTGGTCAATATAATTTTATTTAATGTTAGATAAAATATGTTGTTTTGTGTATTGTTTCAGTGAATAATAAGTCTGGAAACATCATTACTTAACACCAACACACACATCCCCATATCCCTCGTTTCCCTATAGGCCTACCCTCTCCCTTCCTACACCCAGATTTCTCACCAAACAACGGAAAGGGGAGTTTTATATTTTATGTACCCGGTATTCTAGTATATGTTGTATTTAAATTGATGTAGGAAACGTGTGTATTTTTAGATAGACCATTTTACTTATATAGCGTCCATATGGAGACTATAGCGAGCACGGTATAATTATTATAGTCCTTAATACCGTGATATTATAGCAAGGGTTATATAGCGTCCATATGGAGACTATAGCGAGCACGGTATAATTATTATAGTTATATTATTATATAGTATAATAGTATAATTATTATAGTTATATTATTATATAGTATAATAGTATAATATAGTATAATTATTATAGGGTTATATAGTAGAGTCCATTCACTCATGACTTTATCCACGAGTAAACAAACCCAATGTTGTCCCATTTCACTAAACACACCTCAGAGTGGAGGCAACTGTATCACGTGATGAGGCGGCCATTTTGTGACTGTTGTACCGTATGTACCACGTGATGAGGCGGCCATTTTGTGAGTGTTGTATGTACCACGTGATGAGGCGGCCATTTTGTGAGTGTTAAACGTTTGTACCACGTGATGAGGCGGCCATTTTGTGAGTGATGTTTGTACCACGTGATGAGGCAGCCTTTTGTAAACACCAGTAAATTTAGGTAGGCCTATTCCAGAACTCCATGGAGGTTAGGTGGAAATGTCAATTAAAAATGGTACACGACAATGTGATTACCCTATGTACCTGTACGTGTAGTAAAATTAATATAATTATATAAATATATTATAGAGATAAATGTTTTAATAACAAAGTTGTCTTGTCCAATCACAATGTTCAGTTCAAATTTAAACTCTTGAACCTCATTGGCTAGGCTATCAATTATGAACATTTAAATTCATAATCCTTACGCCTGATTGGTTAATATGAAGATTTGAAATTCAAATACTTCAATCTGATTGGTTGATATAAAGTCACGTGACTAGACTATGATGAGCGCCTGGGTCTGAAAAACTATAAAAGGAATGTGTGCATGTGTATTACATCATTGCATCCTTGAACCTTATAACTGACAGACGTATTCAACTACACTCCAGTTATAAGCACTGCAATTCCATACCTACAAGAAACATATCACATTATAAGGATTAAACAACCATTAAATAACAACCTGAAGATATTGGAAAGAAGAAAGTCAATAATATAGTGATAAAATAAGAGTAAAGTGTCATAGTCGGTCATTATTTACACATCGAAAGGAACTAACATGGCAGAAACTACAAAATATAAGCGATTATTCCCAGGAAAGGAAGCCTTTTGTAGTTATTTTGAAGAGAACTATTTAATAACAAGAAAGCCAGGACACAGAGTACTCCGGAATACATTATATACAGAATATATAAAGTATTGTCAATCTAAACATCTTATACCTGCCTCTCTTGTCAACATTGGTATGTTATTAGGTCAACTTGGGGTTAATAAGGTCAGAATTGGTGGATATCGGGGTAAAGGTCAACAATATGCATATGTTGGTATGTGTAATATTGCTGACAAAGATGCTGACAATCCACGTATTCGTAGTAAAACATATAAAAAGAAGAAACCAACACCTAAAAGGATTATTACGAATACAAAGACACACAGTTTGTGCAAGTTTCTTCACAAATATTATGTTATAACTCCTGGCAACAATAATAATAATAATATTCCTGTTGCTGTTGATGAGTTCTCTCGTAACTATCATTATTATTGCCAACACAAGAACATAACACCTGTTTCAAAAGTAACACTAATGATATTTATGAAAGAGAGAGGACTCAACACTTGTCTACGGTTAGGTAATAAAAGTCAACTTTATTACTCTGGCCTAACCCGTCGCCTGACCTACCCTACTGCTGCCCCAGTTCCTGTATCTACCCAATGCTGTCCTTCACCTGACATAACCCAGTCTGACCCTACTGACCACCACCCAGTTCCTGTGTCTATCCAATGTTGTCCTTCTACTGCCAAGATGACCCAGTCTGACCCTACTGCTGCCCCAGTTCCTGTATCTACCCAATGCTGTCCTTCACCTGACATGACCCAGTCTGACCCTACTGCTGCCCCAGTTCCTGTGTCTACCCAATGTTGTCCTTCACCTGACATGACCCAGCCGCACCCTACTGACCAACAAACACAGTCGTGTCCAACTGACCCTTGGCCTGTACAGTCTTGCCCTGACATTGATAATTTGCTAGACTCACTTTTGGATGAATTATCAAACCCAATGTCAAAAGTTGAACCACCTCAACTAGTCTATGATTTTACATGGTTTTAGGATGACTATAGGCCTAATCTTAATAAATATTTCTTTCCACTAGTAGCCTAATATTCAAGGATGTATGTTACCTATTTGTTACTTATGTATTCACATTTAGTTTATATAGAGATTTATCTTATTTTAAATTCTCTGTAGCCTTCATAATATTACCTACTTATCTTAATTTAATTAGCCTAATGTTTTGTTCCACGATCAAAAAGAATTAGTAATATTGAAGGATGTATGTATTTGTTACTTTTGAGTTTACATTAAGTTTACATAAAGATTTACTTTATTTTTAATTCTGTGTAGCCTACATAGGCCTAATATTGCATACTTATCTTAATAAATGTTTTGTTCCACTATTAGTAATATTGAAGGATGTATATATTTGTTACTTTTATGTTCACATTAAGTTTACATAAAGATTTACTTTATTTTACGTTCTCTGTACATAATATACCGGAATTATACTTTTATAACTACTAAAGCTATATTGTAACTTATGTATTCTATGTATTAATAAGGAAATCCTTTAAAGAATGGTTTTAATATTATTCCTGGTTTAGTTTTGTATATTACTTTAACTTGGACAAATGTTATAAATACAGTATGGTATGGTTATACATAGCTATGGTTACTAAGTACTGTACTGTATTATACAGTATGTTAATTAATGAGGTTTATTTATTATCACAACAATAGATTACCGGTACTTCATATTACACATTTCTTGGAGTATATTAATTAATATTTTTTCTTTTACCTTTATTTCTTAATAAAGGAATAATAATTTTGTTAACAATGATATTAATCATAAACTCAGATTATGATATTTATCATTAAATAAAGAGGTCTAACCTAAAGCACTAATTTATATATTGTATTTGTATAATATTAAGTCAAAGTAAAGAAATATTAATTATATGTACATTCGGCCACACTTCTGGCTGTTACAGTCAGTACTACAAACTCCAGGTGTCTAATGTTTGCATCCCTGACTTTCTGAATCATAGGCTCGAAGATTCTCAGTGGTGAAGAAGTGAGACGGTGCAGGGGGAGAAAGAGAGAGGGAAAGAAGGGGGAGGGAGGGGGGACCAAATCGTCTCACTTCTTCACCACTAAGAATCTTCGAGCCTATGATTCAGAAAGTCAGGGATACAAACGTTAGACACCTGGAGTTTGTAGTACTGACTGTAACAGCCAGAAGTGTGGCCGACTGTACCATTAATCAAAGAGGTCTAACCTAATTTAAAGCCTATATACAGTACTGTATTTATGAAAGTCTTTCTACCGTACTTCAGTGACAATGAAAATCACCTACACTTTCTGTTTATTGTATATTTTATGTGATTAGTGTTATAATAAAGTAACAATCATTATAATAAAGTTGTGTATTTCTACAACCTGATAATTATGTACAGGTACTATATAATTCTATAATTCTATATAATTCTGATAAATATTTCCATATTAAAATCCATCCCAGCAAAAGTAGCCTATAATAGTCAGATGACTATCATAGCTTGGGTCACCTGCTGCTGCCTAGAGTGATTGATGGATTAATTGATATTAGGTGCTGCAACAGTGAGGTCATATAGAGCCAGAAAAGGTGATAGAGAGGTGAGACAGTAAGCAGTAAGGAAATAGAAAGAAAAGAACTAAAAGCTAGTGGTTCGGGCCAAAGGGGGGCCAAAGGGGCGCCAAAACCCTTAAAGTATTGCCCACATTACTAATACATGCAGGTAGCCTACGGGGTGTCTAGAGTACCGTAACATAAAGCATAGATTATATTTTCTGATGGAAACAATAAAATTATATTATTGACTGACTGATAAGAAAACTGTGTGGTAATGAAAAATATTAACATAACTATTCCATGGAGCTAAAACAGCTGAATACAGTTATAGCTGAAGTTAATAATAATATAGAGCAATGATATTATACAGCTAAAATAATATACAACGAAAGTATATTACCTTCAGTTATACAGCTAGGAAAATAAACTGCTAAAACATCCAGCTAAGGTAATATACAGCTTAGATAATACACACATTAGATAATAAACAACTAAAATAATATACATTAATTTAAAATAACAGACGTAGGGTTGGGTGAGGGTAAGAGAGGGAAGAGTGGGGTGTGAGGGAGGTGAGAGGGAAGAGTGGGGTGTGAGGGAAGAGTGGGGTGTGAGGGTGAGGGAAGAGTGGGGTGTGAGGGAGGTGAGAGGGAAGAGTGGGGTGTGAGGGTGAGGGAAGAGTGGGGTGTGAGGGAGGTGAGAGGGAAGAGTGGGGTGTGAGGGAGGTGAGAGGGAAGAGTGGGGTGTGAGGGAGGTGAGAGGGAAGAGTGATGAGGAATGAGAGGTGAGAAGGGGTGTGAAGGGAATGAGAGGTGAGAAGGGGTGATGGAGAGGAGGGAGGTGTGTGTGTGTAGGGTTGGGGGGGGGGGGGGGGCATAAGTCCATATAACTCCCTACATAACATTCTATATTTTCCTTATATCTCTTTTTCTTCCCATCTTCCCTTTCCTCTTTCTCTCCTTACTCTCCTCCGCTTACCTCCCCCCCCCCCCCCCAACTCTCTCTCTCTCTCTCTCATGGACGTGCTTGGTAGGTATAAGTTGTCAGATGTCAAATGCCGTGGAAAGGAACTATTATTATTATTACAACTATTATTACTACAACTACTACTACTACAACTACCACCACTACAACTACTACTACTACATCTACTACTACTACTATTACTACAACTACTACTACGGTACTACATCTACTACTACTATTACATACGTTACTTCTAAACCAGAAAAAAATTGACCCTTTTTCCCAATACAGTGGTTAGACTACCGTACTACTACTGCTACTACTAGGCTACTACTACTACGGTACTTCTAATACTAGGCTACTACTACAACATCACTACTCTACATACTACTATACTACGGTACTATAAATACTTCTAAACCTGAAATAAAAATGACCATTTTTCCCAATACAGTAAGTTTAGTTCAGTTCAGTTCAGTTAGCCTAGTTAGAAAAAAACAACAAAAAACAAATGACATTTGTATAATTTCTATTGAGTATTAATTAAGGGGGTGTTGGAGTAGGGGGCAGGCTTGGGGGGGTGAGAGTAGGGGGCAGGCTTGGGGGGTACAAGAGTAGGGGGCAGGCTTGGGGGGTGCAGGAGTAGGGGGCAGACTTGGGGGCAGGCTTGGGGGTGCTGGAGTAGGGGGCAGGCTTGGGGTGGGTAGAAAGTTCTCCCCAAGCCTGTCCCCCTCCTCTCGCACCCCCCTAAGCCCCCCCAAGCCTGTCCCCCTATTCCCGCACCCCATTAATCATTTCTGAGAAACCTTCAAAGAGAAAAACAATGACAGGAATCCCATGTTTATATTTTGTAAAATGGCGGCCATTTTACAAAATGGCCGCCAAAGGTGACCAAGGCAATAATAATTATCTTGAGGGAGTCCCTATCCAGAATTGTTCATAATTTCAATGATATATATATAAGGTTAAAACGGTGTTATATATATATATATATATATATATATATATATATATATATATATATATATATATATATATATATATATATATATATATATATATATATATATATCACAGCAAGGTAATAAGGTAACATTTATAATTACATAATTATGTAATACAACTTTTACCTGATAATCAGGTTCAAACTTGATGCATCACTTTTATCTTTGATAATTATTAAATGGATTTAATTAATTTATTACTCAAATCAAACTTGTCCTTATTTAATTAAAAATTAATTGGTGTATTATATAAATGGAAAATGACTACTTTGATCCTCAAATATTATTATTTTTCGTTTTAATAACAAAGTCGTCTTGTCCAATCACAATGTCCAGTTCAAATTTAAACTCTTGAACCTCATTGGCTAGGCTATCAATTATGAACATTTAAATTCACAATCCTTGCACCTGATTGGTTAAAATGGAGATTTGAAATTAGGCTAAAAAAACCTGCCACATTTTAGGAGGCAATCAAATACGGTAATGATCCCAAAAACGAAAGTCAAAGGTAAATAAATTAATACAGACCCATTGAACTGACAAACATTGGATATAAAATAATGATGGCTGTTTTGAGAAATGGCATAGAAAAGCAAATAGAGAAAAATAATTGTGGGAAAGACAACCAAGCTGGATTTACTACAGGAAGGAGGGTAGAAAATAACCCTCTCCTTTAGAGGTATTGTACACAAAATACATATGGAAATATATTGTGGCAAGTCCCAACTGTCGGAGTTTTGTTCCCGGCAGCGGCAATACACCAAGGGAAGTCACGTTGAAAATATGAAAAAATAGCCATCGTCAGTAAAGCATAAACACAAACATACACATATACACGAACACACATACATATACACGAACACACACAAACATAGCCTACACACGAACACACACACATACACATACACGAATACACACGAACACATTCACACACACCACACACGAACACAAACGCACACATATTGGTTGTCTGTAAAATTCACCCAAATTACTCATCTTCATTATTTTTCGTATTTTTGTTGTCCAAGCGACACGAAGTTCGCTTGCTTTTCATCAAGCGAGCTTGCTCTGCCAAGCGGAAGCAAGCCGTCTTCGACATTTTTACAACCAGTGCTCGGGAACAATGTTGGTTCCGCTTGCCTCACTTTGGGTCACATGACAACAACAATATGGCCCACAGGTAATTGAAATATGCTAATAATAATAATAATGAATCATTAATTTATTAAATGATTATTGCATGTAACTTGTAATTAGTGCTAGATAAACCAAAATAATGATGTAATAAGTATTATTTAACGAGGTAAAGGCTGCTTTGGATAGTTATATATTACAGGTAAGACAAAAAAAAAGGATTATTTATTATTTATATAATTATTTATGTAATCAAACTTGCAGTATTTTACCTTCTGCAAGCCAGTTGTTCGGGTCCACGTAATCTGGACTGTTTTTATTGTCAGATACGGCTTGCTCCAAGCCCGCTTGGTACCCCAAGCCGACGCTTGGACAACAAAAATACGACAGAATGAATTCAATTTGGTTATGACTGTACACATCTCTTTCACACACACACCCTCTCCCCCACTCTCTCTCTCCCTCTCTGTCACAACCCCTACCCCTCTCTCTCTCTCTGTAACTAATAGATATTCAGATATACTTCGAATACCTCTAGTCAGTAAATAAATGCACTAGTTATAAGATTAAGATATCTTCAGAGGAGAAAAACTTTGATGAACAAAGCCAAGACCCTTATTATTTAGGTGTGTAATATAAACAAATACCTAACATATGCCCAGCGTATTAATAAGGAACTGTCCCGCTGTAGACAGGCCCAGTCCACACAGAGGCGTCAATGATCTTATTCAAGTGTTCGAGTAACAACCTGGCTGATAAAAATACATTTAAAAATCAGAAATGGACGGAGTGTGTGATGTGTGGCGAGGAAAAAGATCTGAAACATTTCATCTTGCATTGTGTGACCTACGAAGAAGTGAGAAGAGAAAACCTGGCAGGAGGACATTATAATCGGGAACCTGCTACTATTTAACAACAATATAATGGAAAAGTGCAAGGAAATATTGTACAAGTTATGGAAAATAAGAGAAAAGAAAATTAAGAATAGTTCATCAAAGGACATAAATAGATATTTCAAACTAGACCCAGAGCGTCAAACCACATAATATAAAAGTATCACTAGGAAGGACCGATACAAAGGCAACACTTCCGACATAATAGGCTACAACTCCTACTTACCTTAACGTTACATTATAATGTAATAAAACTATAACACATTAACTCACAACACTAGAATAATAATATTATTACCAACAGAACCTTCCCACCTTGTTATCAAACCACACACCTTAGATTATAATAGATTATAGTAGGCCGTTGTCACACTGCGGCTCCGCCGCTGCGGCCTCGCCGTATCGGCGGAGACGCAAATCTTGTACCACGTCACACACAGTGGTATTGAGCACAATTTGTACTAATATTAATTAAGTACATGACGGTATTATTACAGAAGTACTGTATTCTTGACCAACAGGGCCACAAAGTGTTAGGTTCCGGGAATTTGCCCCGGTCACTTTATAATAGGTTACACCAGTTATATCCCGGTAGTTTGCCCAGGTTAGGTCCCGGTAGTCTAGGTTAGGTTTAGGTCAGACTAATTTCCAAATTATGTTAATGTAAAACGTGGCCCCATCTCCGAGAGAAACACCATAGATGAAAAATGTGTTATTAAAGGGGGTTATCACACTATAATATAGCACCGCGTACGAGGTACTGTACACGTGACGCGGGACTGGTGGAATCAAGGTCAAGGGAATACGAGGTCTGATCACGCGCAGCTTACCCGAGCTTATCCGTGACGTCAGCGGCAGGCAGGAGAGATAGAGATAGAGAGAAAAAAACGGGTATGGTAGACTACTTTAAAAGTATATTAATTATGCTCTCCATATTTTTATTGTTATTGTTTTACTGCACAGTTCTCATTGACTCAACACTGTATACTTTATATGCCCTCCTTTTAATACAGTACCTTTACTGTGATCCAAATATGAAGCTATTAGATTTGTATTTTTCTATCATTTTATAAAACAAAAAATAAATTATGTAGGTTATTAATGTCGACCACTTTTCAAATTTAACACATTTTTTTATTTCCATTTTGTTTATATTAAACTACTTTAATGTAGTACAATATTTATTTTATTACATTGTAATGTTTTATTTATCACCACCATTTCTGATGTTACTAATAATGTTTGTTTGCAAGCTATTTACATATAATTATTTGAAATTTTCTGCAGGCAATGGTATTACTGTATGTTGCTAGCAATGTATCCCCCAACATCTGATTCCATAGACTTATTTTCCAGTAACATGCAAACACTCACAAATATACACTGTTCTTAGAGTTTGGTAATTAGGATTATTTATCATAACAGAACTTATGTTTTTTTTATTCCAGATTTCTCTCGATTAGCCCATTTACCTTTGTTTCCCCTAAAATTGTTTAGAGAGAGAGAGAGAGAGAGAGAGAGAAGGGAGGAAGTAGAGATGCCACATAGCGCCAATTATACATTTAATTATTTTTTTATTAGCAAGCTGATTTCACATGTATGAATGTTGATAAATTATTAAGCTACCAGCATTTTCACTGCATGTATACAGTGCATGAGGATATCAGTTTATGATGATATATTTGGTAGAATAGTTATTCATACATTTCTTAACCCACATTGATAGGCAATTGAGTCTATCCCGAGGAGTCTTGCCCGTGACGTCATGCGCAGATGAGGTGAAAAATGGTACGGGCATGATCAGACCTAGTATATTCCCTTGACCTTGGGTGGAATAACATTCTGAGAACGAGGAATCGAGGCGACATTCATGGGACAAAGATGGAATGGATACCCTATAATAGCCAAGACCATTCCTCCTATACAGAATCAAGTCAATAAATAATGTATTTATATACATTAATTCTAAGCAAAAAAGGTGGATTAATATCAGAAAACATTTGTGCAATACAAATATTATCGAGAAACAACAAAAAACACAATTAAAGTAGAAAATACGATGTCAATATTTTGCTGTGTTTACCCAACAAGTGTTTATAACCCCGTGTAGCCCAGCACCACCAGTGTGATTGCTACTGGCCAGCCATTCCTGCAGGTTATTATTAATTCCACCTTCAACCTCGTGTACGCGGTGCTATATTATAGTGTGATACCCCCTTTAGAATGGTCCAAAATAATGGGTAATTATACTAAAATATACAATATAGTAAACTTAACTTAGTACTTATCTACTTTTATCTACATAATAAATTATGTTACTCTATTATTATAAGAGTTTAGGAATAAACAGATACAAAAGATTCTTACCTTTCTCATCTCATCAAGTCGTCAGTTCTCGTATAAAATTTCATCTATATTAATCCATGACTTTTCCTTACAATGTTCAGTAACGATAGAGTAGGCCTATACTTTTTGTACTTTTTTTCCCAAAGAACTGGTTTGTGTTGGACGTGTTGTATATATAACTTAAGTTAAATAAATTCACGTTAATCTGGTTGTGTTTCCTGGCATACTTTGGAGGAATCAAACTATTACTATCTCCATATAACACAAACTTAATTAATAAAAGGTATTTAAAGTTAGAATTATTCACTTTATACATTACGTTAATTATAAATATTTTGTGTTCACTCAAGAAATAAATAAAGGTAAATATACCGACATTTTAACTAACGTTAAATGATTATTTTTAACACTCACAATAATTATTTATATTTTTCTATATTGTGGACAAAGGCGGTAATAATGTTTTGTTATAACCAGATATCTATTATATGACACACACATCCTCACCTCACACAAGTTAATGGTAAACTGACAATATTTTACCGCCAAATTGCCGGCGTCTTCAAACCTTGGCTATATTCCTTCATAAAACCAGCCCAATATCCAGCCAATACTAGCCCAAACACTCAACCATATAACCAATTTGTTGATAATTATATTGACATTTAATTCAATTAATATAAATAATATTTTATAATACCTGTCAAGTACTGTAATATCATAAAAATAACCCTACAACATTAAATACATAACCCAGTTTGTAGAAGTAACTAGCCATAGTGGGCGTGAAAATGTCTTTATAAAGCAACACTGCTCAATGGAGAGAAAAACTGTTGAAATTTCAAATTAGTATACATTGTAGGGCCTATATTTGGAATTGTTTTGTGTGTGTGTGTGTGTGTGTTATTTGGGATTAACGTCTATCGGCTACATAATGGTTATTAATTAAGGCGATATATTTATAGTGATAGAGTGTATACTGTACAGTATATGTGGGAAAATGTATGTGTGTATGTCAGGGTGTATATGTTATGGTCATTTAGGAAATATATTTATAGAGTGATAGAGTGTATATGTGGGGAAATGTATGTGTGTATGTCAGGGTGTATAATGTGTGACTGTGTGTGTGTGATGTGGTGGGCAGGGTAGGCAAGGCAGCAATGTGTGTATGTCAGGGTGTATAATGTGTGACTGTGTGTGTGTGATGTGGTGGGCAGGGTAGGCAAGGCAGCAATGTGTGTATGTCAGGGTGTATAATGTGTGACTGTGTGTGTGTGATGTGGTGGGCAGGGTAGGCAAGGCAGCAATGTGTGTATGTCAGGGTGTATAATGTGTGACTGTGTGTGTGTGATGTGGTGGGCAGGGTAGGCAAGGCACCAATTCAGGACTCAGGAGGTCTGTCTGTGTTGTGATGACCATTTTGGACGCTGGCTGGCAAGAGTTTGGACAAGCAGACGTTTGTTGTGTTTGTTATTTGTGGTTAACGCCTATAATAGACTACGTAATGGTCAATAAGGTGATATATTTATTATGTAAAAGAGTGTATGTGGAGTAGTGTACGTGTGTGAGTTAGGGTAGCCTATATGTGTATGTGTGTGTGTGTGTGTTAAGACGATATATTTATTAAATTATAAGTAACAGAGTATGTGACTTTGTGGAGTAGTGTACGTGTGTGTGTTAGGGTATATGTGTGTGTGTGTGTGTGTGTGTGAGTTAAGGCGATATATTTATTAAGTAACAGAGTGTATGAGGAATAGTGTATGTGTGTGTGTGTGTATTAAGGCGATATATGTATTAAGTGTAGTAGTATAAGTGTGTGAGTTAAGGTGTGTGTCTGTGTGGAGAGAAGTGTAATAAATTAGGTCCAGCCTGTCTTGTGGGGTGAGAGGCGGTCGGTGTGTATATTATGTACTGTACCAAGGCCAAGAGATATACTCTTGGTATATCTCTTGGCCTTGTACTGTACTATGTGGGTGTTTTTCATCCGGCCAGGCCAGTTGTAACGGACGGATCAAGGTCCAGCAGGAATCAATCCCTGGGATATATCCCTTGATCTATATATAGGACCGGATGAAAGTAAGCCCTACTTGAAAATTCGTCCATCTTTGCCTGCCGCCTGTGTGTGTGTGTGTGTGTGTACGTTCAGCAGGTCAGGCCAAGCTGTCGGTAACTTTATACTTTTTTGTTCAAACTCTTCTGGGCCGAATTTAACGCAAGAAGCAGAATTGTATGAGCTTTTCAATACTGTCATCAGAATAGGTATGTATATCACCAAGAGTTACCGAGTGAATAGATAAAAACTGTGTGACTTTCTGATGGTGGTAGTAGTGAGGGAGATATAGTACAGTCCCGCTCATAAACTATAGGCTACATCTTTTATCCTTTTCCATCATTAAATTTAGTTGTTTTTTGGCATTTGATTTACATAATTTGTTTTGTAGGATATTGTTTTCCAGCCCTGTGAAATTCCGATATTCTTTTATTTCAGTGCCTTGGAGCACCACCTGATGATGATGATGATGATGATGATAATGATGATGATGATGATGACACGATAAGTAGACTTACTGTACTGTACGTGATTACTTGAAAAATACAAGCCTTACTGTATGTATGTGTACTTTTAAAGATGGATATTGTGCTCAGTATTATACAGATCAAAGTAACTTTCTACACACACACACACACATGTTACTGGAAGTACATTATCAGTACAGTATAGGGGATGACGTGGCCGTTGTTATAATGTCATTATTACCATTCTCATTTCCATTTTGACTACGTACTCTCTTTTACTGGAAATAATTTATCATTTTTCACATCACCTACGTCATCATCAACAGTTCCATAAAGGAGTTAGATAACCTCTAAGAAGGTCTATGAAAAATACTGAGAATATATGGAGTGCCTGGGAAGTTATGGAGGGCAGTGAAGAGTTGATATGAGGGTGCAAGAGCGGCAGTCAGGGTAGAGAGTGAGTAGAGTGAGTTCTTTGAATATTATTGAGTGTAAGGTTAAAGCAAGGTTGTGTAATGTCCCCGTGGTTGTTCAGTGTATATATGGATGGAGTCATGAAAGAGATACAGGGAAGAGCAGTGGATGTTGGTGTTCCTATGATGGGGGAGGGGAGGGAGTGGAAGCTTCCTGTGCTGCTGTTTGCTGACGATACAGTACTGGTGAGTGACAATGAGTGGGAGTTGCAGGGTCTGGTGAACAGGTTTGGAACTGTGTGAGAGAGACGGAATTTGAAGGTAAATGTGGGAAAGAGCAAAGTCTTTGAGAGAGGGGCAGCCACAGACTGTGAGGTGAGGTTGAATGGCCAGATTATGGCGAATGTCAGTTCATTTAAGTATCTGGGCAGTGTGATGAGTAAAGATGGAGGTTTGGAGGATGAGATGCAGGAGAGGGTACAACAGGGCAAGAGGGTTGTAGGAACGCTGAAGTCAGTGACAAGGAATAGGGTGATGAGTATGAAAGTGAAGAAGACCCTGCATGATAGTGTTGTAATCCCAACACTGACATATGGGAGTGAAGCGTGGACCATGACAGAGAGGCACAGATCAAGAGTGAGAGGTGTGGAAATGAGTTACCTGAGAAGCTCATGTGGAGTGACATGGAGAGATAGATTGACAAACGAAGAAGTGCGTGAACGATGCAATGTGGATGTGGATGTGCTGGAGAGTGTGAAGAGGAACACCTTGAGGTGGTTCGGTCATATAGAACGTATGGGGAGCGAGAGATTGGTCAAGAAGGTGTATGAGAGTGAGGTGGAGGGATGGAGAGGAAGAGACAGACCGAGAACGAGATGGAAGGATGGAGTTAGGAGGTATATGAGTGAAGGAGGAGGGATGCCAGTTAACAAGGGATAGGAATGCATGGAGGCATTTCATTTGTGGCCACCCCTCCCCCCCCCCCCCGGGGATTAAGGCGTCTGGCGATAGATAGATAGATAGATAGATAGATAATCTCTTTATTATTGATTTTGCCATTATTTGAAAAATATATGGGTCTACGGTATATATGATTGATACAACTTTGCTATGTCCCTCAAAAACGACAAGAAAAATATACGTTGCACTAAATCACATCAATATCACTTTATATCTCGATCAATAAGAAGACACTTTTGTTGAGACCTGTAATCCCTGCCATGGGTGTGGATGTTACGTAAAACAATACTATTTATGACCATCACCAGGAGTTGATGGGTATAAAACACTAAATCTTCTTTTTTTTGTAGTAGGCTAGTTGGATAATTCTCCCATCCTCCTATGTCAATGTCCCTGTTCACCAAATAGTAATTAGATACTCGGCTGTAAGAGCAAGGGAGTGAACAGGAAAAAGTCTTTGTTTAATGCCCACCCAACTTCACTCACTCACAACAAGGGATTCACCTGAAACACACACATACACACACAGATTGCCTGATGACATAATATTGGTGATACAACAAGGATATCACCAGTAACATGTCTTTATTATCCTCATACTCTCAACAAAATATAACACTCCTCTCCTCGATTCCCCTACCTCCCCCCCCCCCCCCCCCCCCCCCCCCGAGATCCCACCACCCATTCCCCCACACCCAGAAACAGTGCACACACACACACACACAGACACAGACGACAACCAAGCCGCCTGTGAGGTGCAGATTGCTGCCATCAAGGGAACTGTCACCATTCTGTAGAGGGTCCTTGGATACAAGGAATTCAACGCTTAGGGTTCAACTATAGGCCTCAGGAAGAGGACCATTGCTACCCAGCTGAAAATTCTGCTAAGAAGAATATAAAAGAGAGAGGAGAGAGAGTGTCTGTGAGTTACAAGTTTGAATCATAACCCCCTCCCACCCCCAACAGTATCACCAACCCCTCCCTTCCATCCTCCCTCCCTCCCTCCATCACTAGCCTACCTCCCCCAACCCCCATCATCCCCCTTCCCAGCCCCCCCACCCCCAACTGGTCTTCCCATCGATTCAAATCTCCTTACATTCCATCCCATCCCATACCACTCCACAGTAACCCCCTCCCCTCTGCTACCCTACCCCTCCACCACTAAGGCACCCCCATCCCCCCCCACCCCCCAAGCATCACACCGAGAGTTTGAAAATCGAATTATATCCCCCTCTCATCCCCCACCAGTCCCATCCCTCATCCAATACCCCTCCATAGTCACCCCCTCCCCTCTAACACCCTACCCCTACCCTACGTACACACCCCTATAATATCTCCCCAACATCACACAAAGAGAGGGAGAGGGAGAGAGAGGTTGGTCAGTTACACCATCCCCCCCCTATCCCCGATGACACCCGTCCCCCCCCCCCCCCACTAGCACTACTACCACCCCCACCCCATCCATACCCACCTCCACCCCAGTATGTATGCATGTGTGTGTGGTGATTCCCTTGTTATATAATCGAGTGAGTGATTAAGTGAGGTGTTAAAATAGATTAGAATAGGTTAAATTAGGTGTGAGGTACGGTTAGATTAAGTTGTGTTGTTTGGTTATTTTTCCTTTGAGTAGGGTTAATTTAAGGTATGGTGTGAACTGTGTTCTAAAGGAGGCAAATTCACAGGGACACTTTGGTGGTGTTACGTGAGTCTGGCCCCTAATGTGGGGCCCTATACGGCCTAAAGGACCCCAGAGCAATCTAAGTCCCAAAGCGGACTGTCTCTTATGTTGGGTATATTTAGTGCACTTTCACTCTAAAC
>JAWZYT010000501.1:115000-132500 GCA_034508575.1 Petrolisthes manimaculis | reverse complement strand
ATGAGTGGTGAGTGGCGAGTAATGAGTGGCGAGTGGTGAGTGGCGAGTGGGTCTCGTATTGACCCTCGACCCTCTCACACCACCACTACCAGAAATATATATGATTATTATTATGTTACATGATTTTCTATCTATCCATCTATCTATCCATCTATCCGTCTATCTATCTATCTATCTATCTGCCTCTACTATCACAAAGAAAAACGTAATATTCTATCTATCTATCTATCTATCTATCCATCTATCTATCTATCCATCTATCCATCCATCTATCCATCTATCCATCTTCACTACACACATCTTCACTACACACATCTTCACTATACACACATCTTCACTCCACACATCTTCACTATACACACATCTTCACTATACAAACATCTTCACTATACAAACATCTTCACTACACAAACATCTTCACTACACACATCTTCACTATACACACATCTTCACTATACACACATCTTCACTATACACACATCTTCACTATACAAACATCTTCACTATACAAACATCTTCACTACACACATCTTCACTATACACACAGTGGCGAGTAATGAGTGGCGAGTAATGAATGGCGAGTAATGAGTGGCGAGTAATGAGTGGCGAGTGTTGAGTGGCGAATCATGATTGGCGAGTAATGAGTGGCGAGTAATGAGTGGCGAGTGGCGAGTAATGAGTGGCGAGTGGCGAGTAATGAGTGGCGAATGGCGAGTGGCAAGTAATGAGTGGCAAGTAATGAGTGGCGAGTGGCGAGTAATGAGTGGCGAGTAATGAGTGGCGAGTGGCAAGTAATGAGTGGCGAGTGGCAAGTAATGAGTGGCGAGTAATGAGTGGCGAGTAATGAGTGGTGAGTGGCGAGTAATGAGTGGTGAGTGGCGAGTAATGAGTGGCAAGTAATGAGTGGCGAGTAATGAGTGGCAAGTGGCGAGTAATGAGTGGCGAGTGGCGAGTAATGAGTGGCGAATGGCGAGTGGCGAGTAATGAGTGGCAAGTAATGAGTGGCGAGTGGCGAGTAATGAGTGGCGAGTGGCGAATGGCGAGTGGCAAGTAATGAGTGGCGAGTAATGAGTGGCGAGTGGCAAGTAATGAGTGGCGAGTGGCGAGTAATGAGTGGCGAATGGCGAGTGGCAAATGGCGAGTGGCGAATGGCGAGTGGCGAGTAATGAGTGGAAAGTGGCAAGTAATGAGTGGCGAGTGGCGAGTAATGAGTGGCGAGTAATGAGTGGCAAGTAATGAGTGGCGAGTGGCGAGTAATGAGTGGCGAGTGGCGAATGGCGAGTGGCAAGTAATGAGTGGCGAGTAATGAGTGGCGAGTGGCAAGTAATGAGTGGCGAGTGGCGAGTAATGAGTGGCGAATGGCGAGTGGCGAATGGCGAGTGGCGAGTAATGAGTGGAAAGTGGCAAGTAATGAGTGGTGAGTGGCGAGTAATGAGTGGCGAGTAATGAGTGGCGAGTAATGAGTGGCGAGTAATGAGTGGCGAGTGTTGAGTGGCGAGTAATGAGTGGCGAGTGGCAAGTAATGAGTGGCGAGTGTTGAGTGGCGAGTAATGAGTGGCGAGTAATGAGTGGTTAGTAATGAGTGGCGAGTAATGAGTGGCGATTAATGAGTGACGAGTAATGAGTTTTGAGTGTCGAGTGGCGAGTAATGAGTGACGAGTAATGAGTGATGAGTGGCGAGTAATGAGTGGCGAGTGGCGAGTACTGAGTGGCGAGTAATGAGTGGCGAGTAATGAGTGGCAAGTGGCAAGTGTTGAGTGGCGAGTAATGAGTGGTGAGTGGCAAGTAATGAGTGGCGAGTGGCGAGTAATGAGTGGCGAGTAATGAGTGGCGAGTAATGAGTGGCAAGTGGCAAGTGTTGAATGGCAAATAATGAGTGGCGAGTAATGAGTGGCGAGTAATGAGTGGCGAGTGGCGAGTGTTGAGTGGCGAGTAATGAGTGGCGAGTAATGAGTGGCAATTGGCGAGTAATGAGTGGCGAATAATGAATGGCGAGTAATGAGTGGCGAGTAATGAGTTGCGTGTAATGAGTGGCGAGTAATGAGTGGCGAGTAATGAGTGGCGTTTGGCGAGTAATGAGAGGCGAGTAATGAGTGGCAAGTGGCAAGTAATGAGTGGCGAGTGGCAAGTGTTGAATGGCAAGTAATGAGTGGCGAGTAATGAGTGGCGAGTGGCGAGTGGCGAGTAATGAGTGGCGAGTGGCGAGTAATGAGTGGCGAGTGGCAAGTAATGAGTGGCGAGTAATGAGTGGCGAGTAATGAGTGGCAAGTAATGAGTAATGAGTGGCAAGTAATGAGTGGCGAGTAATGAGTGGCGAGTAATGAGTGGCGAGTGGCGAGTAATGAGTGGCGAGTGGCAAGTAATGAGTGGCGAGTAATGAGTGGCGAGTGGCAAGTAATGAGTAGCGAGTAATGAGTGGCGAGTAATAAGTGGCGAGTAATGAGTGGCGAGTGGGGAGTGGCGAGTGGCGAGTAATGAGTGGTGAGTGGCGAGTAATGAGTGGCAAGTGGCGAGTGGCGAGTAATGAGTGGCGAGTAATGAGTGGCGAGTGGCGAGTAATGAGTGGCGAGTGGCAAGTGGCGAGTAATGAGTGACGAGTAATGAGTGGCAAGTAATGAGTGGCGGGTGGCGAGTGGCGAGTAATGATTGGTGAGTGGCGAGTGGCGAGTAATGAGTGGTAAGTAATGAGTGGCGAGTAATGAGTGGCGAGTGGCGAGTAATGAGTTTCGAGTGGCGAGTGGCGAGTGGCGAGTAATGAGTGGCGAGTAATGAGTGGCGAGTAATGAGTGGCGAGTATTGAGTGGCGAGTGGCAAGTGGCGAGTAATGAGTGGCGAGTAATGAGTGGCGAGTGGCGAGTAATGAGTGGTGAGTAATGAGTTTCGAGTGGCGAGTGGCAAGTAATGAGTGGCAAGTAATGAGTGGTGAGTAATGGGTGGCGAGTGTTGAGTGGCGAGTAATGAGTGGCGAGTAATCAGTGTCGAGTAATGAGTGGTGAGTGGCGAGTAATGAGTGGCGAGTGGCAAGTGGCGAGTAATGAGTGGCAAGTAATGAGTGGTGAGTAATGGGTGGCGAGTGTTGAGTGGCGAGTAATGAGTGGCGAGTGGCGAGTAATGAGTGGTGAGTAATGAGTGGCGAGTAATGAGTGGCGAGTGGCGAGTGTTGAGTGGCGAGTAATGAGTGGCGAGTAATGAGTGGCGAGTAATGAGTGGTGAGTGGCGAGTGGCGAGTGGCGAGTAATGAGTGGCGAGTAATGAGTGGCGAGTAATGAGTGGGGAGTGGCGAGTGGCGAGTAATGAGTGGGGAGTGGCGAGTAATGAGTGGCGAGTGGCAAGTGGCGAGTAATGAGTGGCGAGTAATGAGTGGCGAGTAATGAATGGCGAGTGGCGAGTAATGAGTGACGAGTTATGAGTGGTGAGTAGTGAGTAATGAGTGGCGAGTGGCGAGTAATGAGTGGCGAGTAATGAGTGGCGAGTAATGAGTGGCGAGTGGCGAGTAATGAGTGGCAAGTAATGAGTGGTGAGTAATGAGTTGCGAGTAATGAGTGGCAAGTAATGAGTGGCAAGTAATGAGTGGCGAGTAATGAGTGGCGAGTGGCGAGTAATGAGTGGCGAGTAATGAGTGGTGAGTAATGAGTGGCGAGTAATGAGTGGCGAGTAATGAGTAGCGAGTGGTGAGTAATGAGTGGCGAGTGGCGAGTAATGAGTGGCGAGTGGCGAGTAATGAGTGGCGAGTAGTGAGTGGTGAGTAATGAGTGACGAGTGTTGAGTGGCGAGTAATGAGTGGCGAGTAATGAGTGGCGAGTAATGCGTGGCGAGTGGCGAGTGGCGAGTAATGAGTGGCGAGTAATGAGTGGCGAGTGGCAAGTCATGAGTTTCGAGTGGCGAGTGGCGAGTAATGAGTGACGAGTAATGAGTGGTGAGTGGAGAGTAATGAGTGGCGAGTGGCGAGTAATGAGTGGCGAGTGGCGAGTAATGAGTGGCGAGTAATGTGTGGCAAGTAATGAGTGGTGAGTAATGAGTGGTGAGTGGCGAGTAATGAGTGGCGAGTGGCGAGTAATGAGTCGCGAGTGGCGAGTAATGAGTGGCGAGTAATGAGTGGCGAGTAATGAGTGGCGAGTGGGGAGTGGGGAGTGGCGAGTAATGAGAAGTGAGTGGCGAGTAATGAGTGGCGAGTGGCGAGTGGCGAGTAATGAGTGGCGATTAATAAGTGGCGAGTAATGAGTGGCGAGTGGCGAGTAATGAGTGACGAGTAATGAGTGGTGAGTGGCGAGTAATGAGTGGCTAGTGGCGAGTAATGAGTGGCGAGTAATGAGTGGTGAGTAATGAGTGGCGAGTAATGAGTGGCAAGTAATTAGTGGCGAGTAATGAGTGGCGAATAATGAGTGGCGAGTGGCGAGTAATGAGTGGCGAGTAATGAGTGGTGAGTAATGAGTGGCGAGTAATGAGTGGCGAGTAATGAGTGGCGAGTGGCGAGTAATGAATGGCGAGTAATGAGTGGCGAGTAATGAGTGGCGAGTAATGAGTGGCGAGTGGCGAGTGGGGAGTGGCGAGTGGCGAGTAATGAGTGGCCAGTGGCGAGTGGGGAGTGGCGAGTGGCGAGTAATGAGTGGCAAGTGGCAAGTAATGAGTAGCGAGTAATGAGTGGCGAGTAATAAGTGGCGAGTAATGAGTGGCGAGTGGCGAGTGGGGAGTGGCAAGTGGCGAGTAATGAGTGGTGAGTGGCGAGTAATGAGTGGCAAGTGGCGAGTGGCAAGTAATGAGTGGCGAGTAATGAGTGGCGAGTGGCGAGTAATGAGTGGCGAGTGGCAAGTGGCGAGTAATGAGTGACGAGTAATGAGTGGTGAGTGGCGAGTAATGAGTGGCGAGTGGCGAGTGGCGAGTAATGATTGGTGAGTGGCGAGTGGCGAGTAATGAGTGGTAAGTAATGAGTGGCGAGTAATGAGTGGCGAGTGGCGAGTAATGAGTTTCGAGTGGCGAGTGGCGAGTGGCGAGTAATGAGTGGTGAGTAATGAGTGGCGAGTAATGAGTGGCGAGTAATGAGTGGCGAGTGGCAAGTGGCGAGTAATGAGTGGCGAGTAATGAGTGGCGAGTGGCAGGTAATGAGTGGCGAGTAATGAGTTTCGAGTGGCGAGTGATGAGTGGCAAGTAATGAGTGGTGAGTAATGGGTGGCGAGTGTTGAGTGGCGAGTAATGAGTGGCGAGTGGCGAGTAATGAGTGGTGAGTAATGAGTGGCGAGTAATAAGTGGCGAGTGGCGAGTGTTGAGTGGCGAGTAATGAGTGGCGAGTAATGAGTGGCGAGTAATGAGTGGTGAGTGGCGAGTGGCGAGTGGCGAGTAATGAGTGGCGAGTAATGAGTGGCGAGTAATGAGTGGGGAGTGGCGAGTGGCGAGTAATGAGTGGGGAGTGGCGAGTAATGAGTGGCGAGTGGCAAGTGGCGAGTAATGAGTGGCGAGTAATGAGTGGCGAGTAATGAATGGCGAGTGGCGAGTAATGAGTGACGAGTTATGAGTGGTGAGTAGTGAGTAATGAGTGGCGAGTGGCGAGTAATGAGTGGCGAGTAATGAGTGGCGAGTAATGAGTGGCGAGTGGCGAGTAATGAGTGGCAAGTAATGAGTGGTGAGTAATGAGTTGCGAGTAATGAGTGGCAAGTAATGAGTGGCAAGTAATGAGTGGCGAGTAATGAGTGGCGAGTGGCGAGTAATGAGTGGCGAGTAATGAGTGGTGAGTAATGAGTGGCGAGTAATGAGTGGCGAGTAATGAGTAGCGAGTGGTGAGTAATGAGTGGCGAGTGGCGAGTAATGAGTGGCGAGTGGCGAGTAATGAGTGGCGAGTAGTGAGTGGTGAGTAATGAGTGACGAGTGTTGAGTGGCGAGTAATGAGTGGCGAGTAATGAGTGGCGAGTAATGCGTGGCGAGTGGCGAGTGGCGAGTAATGAGTGGCGAGTAATGAGTGGCGAGTGGCAAGTCATGAGTTTCGAGTGGCGAGTGGCGAGTAATGAGTGACGAGTAATGAGTGGTGAGTGGAGTGTAATGAGTGGCGAGTGGCGAGTAATGAGTGGCGAGTGGCGAGTAATGAGTGGCGAGTAATGTGTGGCAAGTAATGAGTGGTGAGTAATGAGTGGTGAGTGGCGAGTAATGAGTGGCGAGTGGCGAGTAATGAGTCGCGAGTGGCGAGTAATGAGTGGCGAGTAATGAGTGGCGAGTGGGGAGTGGGGAGTGGCGAGTAATGAGAAGTGAGTGGCGAGTAATGAGTGGCGAGTGGCGAGTGGCGAGTAATGAGTGGCGATTAATAAGTGGCGAGTAATGAGTGGCGAGTGGCGAGTAATGAGTGACGAGTAATGAGTGGTGAGTGGCGAGTAATGAGTGGCTAGTGGCGAGTAATGAGTGGCGAGTAATGAGTGGTGAGTAATGAGTGGCGAGTAATGAGTGGCAAGTAATTAGTGGCGAGTAATGAGTGGCGAATAATGAGTGGCGAGTGGCGAGTAATGAGTGGCGAGTAATGAGTGGTGAGTAATGAGTGGCGAGTAATGAGTGGCGAGTAATGAGTGGCGAGTGGCGAGTAATGAATGGCGAGTAATGAGTGGCGAGTAATGAGTGGCGAGTAATGAGTGGCGAGTGGCGAGTGGGGAGTGGCGAGTGGCGAGTAATGAGTGGCCAGTGGCGAGTGGCGAGTGGCGAGTAATGAGTGGCAAGTGGCAAGTAATGAGTAGCGAGTAATGAGTGGCGAGTAATAAGTGGCGAGTAATGAGTGGCGAGTGGCGAGTGGGGAGTGGCAAGTGGCGAGTAATGAGTGGTGAGTGGCGAGTAATGAGTGGCAAGTGGCGAGTGGCAAGTAATGAGTGGCGAGTAATGAGTGGCGAGTGGCGAGTAATGAGTGGCGAGTGGCAAGTGGCGAGTAATGAGTGACGAGTAATGAGTGGTGAGTGGCGAGTAATGAGTGGCGAGTGGCGAGTGGCGAGTAATGATTGGTGAGTGGCGAGTGGCGAGTAATGAGTGGTAAGTAATGAGTGGCGAGTGGCGAGTAATGAGTTTCGAGTGGCGAGTGGCGAGTGGCGAGTAATGAGTGGTGAGTAATGAGTGGCGAGTAATGAGTGGCGAGTAATGAGTGGCGAGTGGCAAGTGGCGAGTAATGAGTGGCGAGTGGCAGGTAATGAGTGGCGAGTAATGAGTTTCGAGTGGCGAGTGATGAGTGGCAAGTAATGAGTGGTGAGTAATGGGTGGCGAGTGTTGAGTGGCGAGTAATGAGTGGCGAGTAATCAGTGTCGAGTAATGAGTGGTGAGTGGCGAGTGGCAAGTGGCGAGTAATGAGTGGCAAGTAATGAGTGGTGAGTAATGGGTGGCGAGTGTTGAGTGGCGAGTAATGAGTGGCGAGTGGCGAGTAATGAGTGGTGAGTAATGAGTGGCGAGTAATGAGTGGCGAGTGGCGAGTGTTGAGTGGCGAGTAATGAGTGGCGAGTAATGAGTGGCGAGTAATGAGTGGTGAGTGGCGAGTGGCGAGTAATGGGTGGTGAGTAATGAGTGGCGAGTAATGAGTGGCGAGTAATGAGTGGTGAGTGGGGAGTGGCGAGTGGCGAGTAATGAGTGGTGAGTGGCGAGTAATGAGTGGCGAGTGGCAAGTGGCGAGTAATGAGTGGCGAGTAATGAGTGGCGAGTAATGAATGGCGAGTGGCGAGTAATGAGTGACAAGTAATGAGTGGTGAGTGGCGAGTAATGAGTGGCGAGTGGCGAGTAATGAGTGGCGAGTAATGAGTGGCGAGTAATGAGTGGCGAGTGGCGAGTAATGAGTGGCAAGTAATGAGTGGTGAGTAATGAGTTGCGAGTAATGAGTGGCAAGTAATGAGTGGCAAGTAATGAGTGGCGAGTAATGAGTGGCGAGTGGCGAGTAATGAGTGGCGAGTAATGAGTGGTGAGTAATGTGTGGCGAGTAATGAGTAGCGAGTGGCGAGTAATGAGTGGCGAGTGGTGAGTAATGAGTGGCGAGTGGCGAGTAATGAGTGGTGAGTAGTGAGTGGTGAGTAATGAGTGACGAGTGTTGAGTGGCGAGTAATGAGTGGCGAGTAATGAGTGGCGAGTAATGCGTGGCGAGTGGCGAGTAATGAGTGGCGAGTGGCAAGTCATGAGTTTCGAGTGGCGAGTGGCGAGTAATGAGTGACGAGTAATGAGTGGTGAGTGGAGAGTAATGAGTGGCGAGTGGCGAGTAATGAGTGGCGAGTGGCGAGTAATGAGTGGCGAGTAATGAGTGGCGAGTAATGAGTGGCAAGTAATGTGTGGCAAGTAATGAGTGGCGAGTAATGAGTGGTGAGTGGCGAGTAATGAGTAGCGAGTGGCGAGTGGCGAGTAATGAGTGGCGAGTAATGAGTGGCGAGTGGCGAGTAATGAGTTTCGAGTGGCGAGTAATGAGTGGCGAGTAATGAGTGGCGAGTGTTGAATGGCAAGTAATGAGTGGCGAGTGGCGAGTAATGAGTGGCGAGTAATGAGTGGCGAGTAATGAGTGGCGAGTGGCGAGTGTTGAGTGGCGAGTAATGAGTGGCGAGTAATGAGTGGCGAGTAATGAGTGGCGAGTAATGAGTGTTGAGTAATGAGTGGCGAGTAATGAGTGGCGAGTAATGAGTGGCGAGTGGGGAGTGGGGAGTGGCGAGTAATGAGTGGTGAGTGGCGAGTAATGAGTGGCGAGTGGCGAGTGACGAGTAGTGAGTGGCGATTAATGAGTGGCGAGTAATGAGTGGCGAGTAATGAGTGACGAGTAATGAGTGGTGAGTTGCGAGTAATGAGTGGCGAGTGGCGAGTAATGAGTGGCGAGTAATGAGTGGTAAGTAATGAGTGGCGAGTAATGAGTGGCAAGTAATGAGTGGCGAGTAATGAGTGGCGAGTGGCAATTAATGAGTGGCGAGTAATGAGTGGTGAATAATGAGTGGCGAGTAATGAGTGGCGAGTAATGAGTGGCGAGTGGCGAGTAATAAGTGGCGAGTGGCGAGTAATGAGTGGCGAGTAATGAGTGGTTAGTAATGAGTGGCGAGTCTTGAGTGGCGAGTAATGAGTGGCGAGTGGCGACTAATGAGTGGCGAGTGAAGAGTGGCGGTGAGTGGCTAGTAATGAGTGGCGAGTGGCGAGTGGCGAGTAATGAGTGGCGAGTAATGAGTGGCGAGTGGCAAGTAATGTGTGGCAAGTAATGAGTGGTGAATAATGGGTGGTGAGTGTTGAGTGGCGAGTAATGAGTGGCGAGTTGCGAGTGGCGAGTGTTGAGTGGCGAGTAATGAGTGGCGAGTGGCGAGTAATGAGTGGCAAGTAATGAGTAGCGAGTAATGAGTGGCGAGTGGCAAGTAATGAGTGGCAAGTAATGAGTGGTGAGTAATGGGTGGCGAGTGTTGAGTTGCGAGTGGCGAGTAATGAGTGGCGAGTAATGAGTGGCGAGTGGCGAGTAATGAGTGGCGAGTGGCGAGTAATGAGTGGCGAGTAATGAGTGGCAAGTAATAAATGGCGAGTGTTGAGTGGCGAGTAATGAGTGGCGAGTAATGAGTGGCGAGTATTGAGTGGCGAGTGGCGAGTTGCAAGTAATGAGTGGCGAGTAATGAGTGGCGAGTAATGAGTGGCAAGTGGCGAGTAATGAGTTTCGAGTGGCGAGTGGCGAGTAATGAGTGGCGAGTAATGAGTGGCGAGTGGCGAGTAATGAGTGGCGAGTGGCGAGTGGCGAGTAATGAGTGGCAAGTAATGAGTGGCGAGTATTGAGTGGCGAGTAGCGAGTAATGAGTGGCGAGTGGCGAGTGGCGAGTAATGAGTGGCGAGTAATGAGTGACGAGCAATGAGTGGCGAGTAATGAGTAATGAGTGGCAAGTAAAGAGTGGCGAGTGTTGAGTGGCGAGTAATGAGAGGCGAGTAATGAGTGGCGAGTAATGAGTGGCGAGTAATGAGTGGCGAGTAATGAGTGGCGAGTAATGAGTGGCGAGTGGCGAGTAATGAGTGGCGAGTGGCGAGTAATGAGTGGCGAGTAATGAGTGGCAAGTAATGAGTGGCGAGTGGCGAGTGGGGAGTGGCGAGTGGCGAGTAATGAGTGGTGAGTGGCAAGTAATGAGTGGCTAGTGGCGAGTGGCAAGTAAAGAGTGGCGAGTGGCGAGTAATGAGTGGCGAGTAATGAGTGGCAAGTAATGAGTGGCGAGTGGCGAGTAATGAGTTTCGAGTGGCGAGTGGCGAGTAACGAGTGGCGAGTAATGAGTGGTGAGTAATGAGTGGCAAGTAATAATGGCGAGTAATGAGTGGCGAGTAAAGAGTGGCGAATGGCGAGTAATGAGTGGCGAGTGGCGAGTAATGAGTGGCGAGTAATGAGTGGCGAGTAATGAGTGGCGAGTGGGGAGTGGCGAGTGACGAGTAATGAGTGGTGAGTAGCGAGTAATGAGTGGCGAGTGGCGAGTGGCGAGTAATGAGTGGGGAGTGGCGAGTAATTAGTGGTGAGTGGCAAGTGGCGAGTAATGAGTGGCGAGTAATGAGTGAGGAGTAATGAGTGGCGAGTGGCGAGTAATGAGTTTCGAGAGGTGAGTGGCGAGTAACGAGTGGCGAGTAAAGTGTGGCAAGTAATGAGTGGCGAGTAATGAGTGGCGAGTAATGAGTGGCGAGTATTGAGTGGCAAGTGGCGAGTAATGAGTAGCGAGTAATGAGTGGCGAGTGGCAAGTAATGAGTGGCGAGTAATGAGTGGCGAGTAATGAGTGGCGAATAATGAGTGGCGAGTAATGAGTGGTGAGAGGCGAGTAATGAGTGGCGAGTGGCGAGTGGCGAGTAATGAGTGGCGAGTAATGAGTGGCGAGTGGCAAGTAATGAGTGGCAAGTAATGAGTGGTGTGTAATGAGTGGCGAGTAATGAGTGGCAAGTAATGAGTGGCGAGTGGCGAGTAATGAGTGGCAAGTAATGAGTGGCGAGTAATGAGTGGCGAGTGGCGAGTTGCGAGTAATGAGTGGCAAGTAATGAGTGGCGAGTAATGAGTTGCGAGTGGCGAGTAATGAGTGGCGAGTAATGAGTGGCGAGTGGCGAGTGGCGAGTAATGAGTGGCGAGTAATGAGTGGTGAGTGGCAAGTAATGAGTGGCAAGTAATGAGTGGTGAGTAATGGGTGGCGAGTGTTGAGTGTCGAGTAATGAGTGGCGAGTGGCGAGTAATGAGTGGCGAGTAATGAGTTGCGAGTAATGAGTGGCAAGTGGCGAGTAATGAGTGGCGAGTGGCGAGTGGCGAGTAATGAGTGGCGAGTAATGAGTAATGAGTGGCAAGTAATGAGTGGCGAGTGTTGAGTGGCGAGTGTTGAGTGGAGAGTAATGAGTGGCGAGTAATGAGTGGCGAGTAATGAGTGGCGAGTGGCGAGTAATGAGTGGCGAGTAATGAGTGGCAAGTAATGAGTGGCGAGTGGCGAGTAATGAATGGCGAGTAATGAGTGGCGAGTAATGAGTGGCGAGTAATGAGTGGCGAGTGGCGAGTGGGGAGTGGCGAGTGGCGAGTAATGAGTGGTGAGTGGCAAGTAATGAGTGGCGAGTGGCGAGTGGCAAGTAATGAGTGGCAAGTAATGAGTGCCAAGTAATGAGTGGCGAGTAATGAGTGGCGAGTAATGAGTGGCGAGTGGCGAGTAATGAGTGGCGAGTAATGAGTGGTGAGTAATGAGTGTCGAGTAATGAGTGGCGAGTAATGAGTAGCGAATGGCGATTAATGAGTGGCGAGTGGCGATTAATGAGTGGCGAGTGGCGAATAATGAGTGGCGAGTAATGAGTGGTGATTAATGAGTGGCGAGTGTTGAGTGGCGAGTAATGAGTGGCGAGTGGCGAGTAATGAGTGGCGAGTAATGAGTGATGAGTGGCGAGTGTCGAGTAATGAGTGGCGAGTAATGAGTGGCGAGTGGCAAATAATGAGTTTCGAGTGGTGAGTGGCAAGTAATGAGTGACGAGTAATGAGTAGTGAGTGGCGAGTATTGAGTGGCGAGAGGCTAGTAATGAGTGGCGAGTGGCAAGTAATGAGTTTTGAGTAATGATTGGCGAGTAATGAGTGGCAAGTAATGAGTGGCAAGTAATGAGTGGTGAGTAATGAGTGGTGAGAGGCGAGTAATGAGTGGCGAGTGGCGAGTAATGAGTGGCGAGTAATGAGTGGCGAGTGGCGAGTAATGAGTTTCGAGTGGCGATTAATGAGTGGCGAGTAATGAGTGGCGAGTGGCGAGTAATGAGTGGCGAGTGGCGAGTAATGAGTGATGAGTAATGAGTGGTTACTCGCCACTCGCCACTCATTACTCGCCACTCATTACTTGCCACTTATTACTCGCCACTCGCCACTCGCCACTCATTACCTGCCACTCATTACTCGCCACTCAACACTCGCCACTCGCCACTCATTAATCGCCTCTCATTACTCGCCACTCATTACTCGCCACTTGCCACTCGCCACTCATTACTCGCCACTCAACACTCACCACCCATTACTCACCACTCATTACTCGCCACTCATTACTCGCCACTCATTACTCGCCACTCGCCACTCACCACTCATTACTTGCCACTCAACACTCGCCACTCATTATTCGCCACTCATTACTTGCCACTCGAAACTCATTACTCGCCACTCGCCACTCATTACTCGCCACTCATTACTCGTCACTCATTATTCGCCACTCGCCACTCGCTACTCATTACTCGCCACTTACCACTCATTACTCGTCACTCATTACTCGCCACTCGCCACTCATTACTCGCCACTCAATACTTGCCACTCGCCACTCATTACTCGCCACTCACCACTCATTACTCGTCACTCATTACTCGCCACTCGCCACTTGAAACACATTACTCGCCACTCGCCACTCATTACTCGCCACTCATTACTCGCCACACGCCACTCGCCACTCATTACTTGCCACTCGCCACTCATTACTCGCCACTCACCACTCATATATCGCCACTCGCCACTCCCCACTCGCCACTCGCCACTCATTACTCGCCATTTGTTACTCGCCACTCAACACTCGCCACTCATTACTCACCACTCATTACTCGCCACTCATTACTCGCCACTCGCCACTCGCCACTCATTACTTGCCACTCGCCACTCATTACTCGCCACTCACCACTCATTCCTCGCAACTCGCCACTTATTACTCGCCACTCATTACTCGCCACTAATTACTCACCACTCATTACTCGCCACTCATTACTCGCCACTCGTCACTCATTACTCACCACTCATTACTCGTCACTCATTACTCGCCACTCGCCACTCGCCACTCATTACTCGCTACTCAACACTCGCCACCCATTACTCACCACTCATTACTTGCCACTCATTACTCGTCACTCGCCACTCGCCACTCATTACTCACAACTCATTACTCGCTACTCATTACTCGCAACTCGCCACTCATTACTCGCCACTCGCCACTCATTACTCACCACTCGTCACTCGCCACTCATTACTCGCCACTCATTACTCGCCACTCAACACTCGCCACTCATTACTTGCCACTCATTACTCGCCACTCATTACTCGCCACTCAACACTCGCCACCCATTACTCACCACTCATTACTTGCCACTCATTACTTGCCACTCACTACTCATTACTCGCCACTCATTACTCGCCACTTGCCACTCATTACTCGCCACTCGCCACTCATTACTCGCCACTCATTACTCGCTACTCATTACTCGCCACTCGCCACTCATTACTCGCCACTCATTACTCGCCACTCGCCACTCATTACTCGCCACTCATTACTCGCCACACGCCACTCGCCACTCATTACTTGCCACTCAACACTCGCCACCCATTACTCACCACTCATTACTTACCACTCATTACTCGCCACTCGCCACTCGAAACTCATTACTCGCCACTCATTACTCGCCACTCGCCACTCATTACTCGCCACTCATTACTCGCCACTCATTACTTGCCACTCATTACTCGCCACTCATTACTTGCCACTCGCCACTCATTACTCACCACTCACCACTCATTACTCGTCACTCATTACTCGCCACTCGCCACTCAAAACTCATTACTCGCCACTCGCCACTCATTAATCGCCACTCATTACTCGCCACTCGCCACTCATTACTTGCCACTTGCCACTCCCCACTCGCCACTCATTACTCGCCATTCATTACTCGCCACTCAACACTCGCCACTCATTACTCACCACTCATAACTCGCCACTCATTACTCGCCACTCGCCACTCATTCCTCGCCACTCGCCACTCATTACTCGCCACTCATTACTCGCCACTCGCCACTCATTACTCGCCACTCATTACGCACCACTCATTACTCGCCACTCGCCACTCATTACTCGCCACTCAACACTCACCACCCATTACTCACCACTCATTACTTGCCACTCATTACTCGCCACTTGCCACTCGCCACTCATTACTCACTACTAATTACTCGCCACTCATTACTCGCCACTCGCCACTCATTACTCGCCACTCGCCACTCATTACTCGCCACTCGTTACTCGCCACTCATTACTCGCCACTCATTACTCGCCACTCATTACTCGCCACTCGCCACTCATTACTCGCCACTCGCCACTCGAAACTCATTACTTGCCACTCGCCACTCATTACTCGCCACTCATTACTCGCCACTCATTACTCGCCAATCGCCACTCACCACTCGCCACTCATTACTCGCCACTCGCCACTCATTACTCGTCATTCATAACTCGCCACTCATTACTCGTCACTCGCCACTCGCCACTCATTACTCGCCACTCAACACTCGCTACCCATTACTCACCACTCATTACTTGCCACTCATTCCTCGCCACTCACCACTCGAAACTCATTACTCGCCACTCATTACTCGCCACTCGCCACACATTACTCGCCACTCATTACTCGCCACTCATTACTCGCCACTCGCAACATGCCACTCGAAACTCATTACTCGCCACTCGCCACTCATTACTCGCCACTCATCATTTGCCACTCATTACTCGCCACTCGCCACTCGCCAATCATTACTCGCCACTCGCCACTCATTACTCGCCACTCGCCACTCATTACTCGCCACTTATTACTCGCCACTCGCCACTCATTACTCGCCACTCGCCACTCATAACTCGCCACTCATTACTCGCCACTCATTACTCGCCACTCACCACTCATTACTCGTCACTCATTACTCGCCACTCGCCACTCGAAACTCATTACTCGCCACTCGAAACTCATTACTCGCCACTTGCCACTCATTACTTGCCACTCATTACTTGCTACTCATTACTCGTCACTCGCCACTCATTACTCGCCACTCATTACTCGCCACTTACCACTCATTACTCGCCACTCATTACTCGCCACTCATTACTCGCCACTCGCCACTCATTACTCGCCACTCATTACTTGCCACTCATTACTTTCCACTCAACACTCGCCACTCGCCACTCATTACTCGCCACTTGCCACTCATTACTCGCCACTCATTACTCGCCACTCGCCACTCATTACTCGCCACTCATTACTCGCCACTCGCCACTCGCCACTCATTACTCGCCACTCGCCACTCATTACTCGCCAGACATTGCTCGCCACTCATTACTTGCCACTCATTACTCGCCACTCATTACTCGCCACTCATTACTCGCCACTCGCCACTCATTACTCGCCAGACATTACTCGCCACTCATTACTTGCCACTCATTACTTGCCACTCATTACTCGCCACTCATTACTTGCCACTCATTACTCGCCACTCATTACTTGCCACTCATTACTTTCAACTCAACACTCGCCACTTGCCACTCGCCACTCATTACTCGCCACTTGCCACTCATTACTCGCCACTCATTACTCGCCACTCATTACTCGCCACACATTACTTGCCACTCATTACTCATTACTCGCCACTCATTACTCGCCACTCGCCACTCGCCATTCATTACTCGCCACTCAACACTCGCCACCCATTACTCACCACTCATTACTTGACACTCATTACTTGCCACTCATTACTCGCCACTCGCCACTCATTACTCGCCACTCGCCACTCATTACTCGCCACTCATTACTCGCGACTCATTACTCGCCACTCGCCACTCACCACTCATTACTCGTCACTCATTACTCGCCACTCACCACTCGAAACTCATTACTCGCCACTCGCCACTCATTACTCGCCACTCATTACTCACCACTCATTACTCGCCACTCGCCACTCATTACTCGCCACTCACCACTCATTACTCGCCACTCGCCACTCGAAACTCATTACTCGCCACTCGCCACTCATTACTCGCCACTCATTACTCGCCACTCACCACTCATTACTCGTCACTCATTACTCGCCACTCGCCACTCGAAACTCATTACTCGCCACTTGCCACTCATTACTCGCCACTCGCCACTCATTACTCGCCACACATTACTCGCCACTTGCCACTCATTACTCGCCACTCATTACTCGCCACTCGCCACTCATTACTCGCCACTCATTACTTGCCACTCATTACTTTCAACTCAACACTCGCCACTCGCCACTTGCCACTCATTACTCGCCACTCATTACTCGCCACTCATTACTCGCCACTCGCCACTCATTACTCGCCACTCATTACTCGCCACTCGCCACTCATTACTCGCCACTCATTACTCGCCACTCATTACTTGCCACTCATTACTTTCAACTCAACACTCGCCACTTGCCACTTGCCACTCATTACTCACCACTTGCCACTCATTACTCGCCACTCATTACTCGCCACTCATTACCCGCCACACATTACTTGCCACTCATTACTCATTACTCGCCACTCATTACTCGCCACTCATTACTCGCCACTCGCCACTCGCCACTCATTACTCGCCACTCAACACTCGCCAACCATTACTCACCACTCATTACTTGACACTCATTACTTGCCACTCATTACTCGCCACTCGCCACTCATTACTCGCCACTCATTACTCGCGACTCATTACTCGCCACTCGCCACTCAATACTCGCCACTCACCACTCATTACTCGTCACTCATTACTCGCCACTCACCACTCGAAACTCATTACTCGCCACTCGCCACTCATTACTCGCCACTCATTACTCACCACTCATTACTCGCCACTCGCCACTCGCCACTCATTACTCGCCACTCACCACTCATTACTCGCCACTCGCCACTCGAAACTCATTACTCGCCACTCACCACTCATTACTCGCCACTCGCCATTCGAAACTCATTACTCGTCACTTGCCACTCATTACTTGCCACTCATTACTTGCCACTCATTACTCGCCACTCGCCACTCATTACTCGCCACTCATTACTCGCCACTTGCCACTCATTACTCGCCACTCATTACTCGCCACTCGCCACTCATTACTCGTCACTCATTACTTGCCACTTATTACTTTCCACTCAACACTCGCCACTCGCCACTCATTACTCGCCACTTGCCACTCATTACTCCCCACTCATTACTCGCCACTCGCCACTCATTACTCGCCACTCATTACTCGCCACTCGCCACTCATTACTCGCCACTCAT
>JAWZYT010000501.1:100000-102500 GCA_034508575.1 Petrolisthes manimaculis | reverse complement strand
AAAGCTTCACCAGTGATCGAGATGGAGAGAATTATTGGATCAAGTAGCTAAATGTTTTCTTCTGTAATCTAAATCCAACTCTGATGCTGCATTCCATGGGATATTCTTTATTATTTGAAATGAATCCAGATTTTACCTAATATAATTAACACGACACCAGTTTTTTATGACTAATATATCAAGCGATGCACCACCTACCCAGTGTTAAGTTACATTTCAAGTAAATCCTTTATTTTTATCCTGTATCATTTATGACATTTTCTAAGAAACGTCTATTGTGTAACTGGTTACCAAAGGATAATAGTTATAGTGTAAGATGTTAATTACCTAATAACTACTCCATCTGTTCTTCCTCACCCCGTCCTCCCTTATTCAATTCACTGTTTCCTCTCCCTCCATCCCAGCATTCCTTGCTCTCCATCTTACCACCACTACCATCATTTTGTGTGTTGCTGCATAATCTGTTAATGCGCAAACACGACCACAATAGAAATAAAAGTGATATTTGGTATGCAAATACAATCCGTTATATATGACGAATATATTTATTACCTTTATTTATTTATCTGAGGTCAACATCTAGGCCAGCCATTCAGACGCCCAGTATAGTGAACCAATCACAAGATTTAGAGGATATTGTGTCACAACTATTGTTATTACTAATTAAAACAGGGAAAAATTGAAATCAGACATTTATTGGTTATTGTTTACATCTCCACAAGTCCTCGTCACGAAGCATTCAAACCCATAATCCAACTGGGTCTGTAGGCACCACACTGTAATTATAATAACCACAATTATAATAACTGTTAACTAATTATAACCTGAAGTTTATACTTCGACCTCACGTTTGCATTAAGCATGTGTAATGTTTGTTTTGTTTTCTTATTATTATAAGCACCGATATATGTATTGCTTTAGACCCTTAGCCACGATGATATACAGTATATACACTATTTATATACACTTCTATGAAGATATTAAGGCTTGAAATACTGTAGATTACATATTTCATTTTATTACTCATCAATTTGTTGCTAGTATCGTGTTCAACCACCCTCCTTCTCAATGACAGCCTGCAGTCGCTCGGGCATTGAGGCACCATGCCTCCTCACTGTATAATATATATGGTTTTCCCCGAAAAATCTCCCACTGTGTTCTGGTGTGACTTAACAAATCTGCTGTGGTTCTCTGTCGTTCTGGCTCCCACGTGTTAACGATAGAACCTCATAGATTTTCTATAGGGTTCATATCGCAGTCTTAAATAGACAAATCTATCACCTGCAAATAATCATGAGCAGTAAACAATTCTTGAACTTTCCTCGCCATATGGATAGGGCATCGGTCGTGTATAGGACAGATAAGGGTGAGTAGTTGAAAAGATATTAAAAACATTTAGAATATGTGCTTTATTATATTGCATTTGATCGATCTATTAAATAAAGACACTGTCTATTGTTCACCCCCGTAGAGAGATACTGATTATAATTATTATCCTTTGGATATTAAGCAACAAATAACGGAGCTGAGACAATTAATTTTCTGTCTTCAGCTTTACCTGTATTCTTTTCACCCCTCATGCTGGCAGTCCCCCTCTTTATCACCTCTTCTCGCCGTAAAATAAATAAATTTCTACCTATATTTTTCAAGTAACTGGCAACCTCACACAACCTCCTCTCACCTGTCTTCTCTCTCTCTCACGTCCCCTTCCTTCCTTGCCTTCTGTAGTATTTTTTATCTTTTGTTTCTCATATTTTTAACCTTCTCATTCGTTCTTTGAAAGTTTTAATGACATAAGCTTTTCTCTCTTATCACCCATAACCAAATTATTAAGTAAAAATTTACCGATAATCCATTGTTTTTATTAAACCTGGAGAATCAAAGGTGACAAACATATATATTCTCTTTGTCGGGAGAATAATATGTAACAGTTCTGGCTCTCAAAATAAATTGGTTTGCAAGATTGCCAACATTAATAATTAAGTCTTGTGGGTGATAACTAGACGTAATATATAGGCCTATAGGCCGCATCTAAATTCATAATTTTAAACACTAAGAAGAATGGAAGACAAATATGTAATGCTTTATAGAAATGGAACTGGAATTTGTATTTCTGTATATTGTATTTTACTTTAATGTTGTCACTATTAAGAGTTTTATTATATAAATATTGTGGAATACAAGGTGCAATAATATCTTTATAAAGTAAGGATTAAAAGTAATAGCAAGATACTGATGGTAGTCTTCTATTGAATTAATCCTTTTTATTATTGTGTGCACATAAATACTCGTCATTAGAAATGTGTAGGGTTATGAAGGCTGACGTCTCATAGGTTGTCACTACTGATTATCATATGTTTCACAAATAGTAACTAGCTTTATTCTGCTTTGTCTACGTGTTAATGATTTCCTTGTTATGGCCAGAAATTTACTTGTAATCCAATAATACACTATATGTAACGTAGAACAAGTTATTTCCCCCCCCGTGTGTTAGGTTGGT
>JAWZYT010000501.1:80000-87500 GCA_034508575.1 Petrolisthes manimaculis | reverse complement strand
GGATTATGATGTGGATATTTATATTTTTGTGGATACTAATGTGGATATTGATGTGGATGTGGATATTGATGTGGATATTGATGTGGATATTGATGTGGATATTGATGTTGATGTGGATATTGATGTGGATATTGATGTGGATATATCCATATCAATATCCACATCAATATCCACATCCACATCAATATCCACATCAGTATCCACAAAAATATAAATATCCACATCATAATCCACATCAATATCCACATCCACATAAATATCCACATCAAAATCCACATCAATATCCACATCCACATCAATATCCACGTCAATATCCACATCCACATCAATATCCACATCAATATCTACATCAATATCCACATCCACATCAATATCCACATCAATATCCACATTAATATCCACATCCACATTCATATTCACATCAGTATCCACATCCACATCAATATCCACATCCACATCAATATCCACATCCACATACACATCAATATCCACATCGACATCAATATCCACATCAACATCCACATCAATATCCACAACCACACTCACACACACACACACACACACTCACTCACTCACTCACTCATCAATATCCACATCCACACACACACACACACACACTCACACACACACACACACACACACACACACATGTGTATATATATGTATGGATATATGTGTGTGTTAATATATTTTTATTATTAATATTGGAGAGAGAGAGAGAGAGAGAGAGAGAGAGAGAGAGAGAGAGAGAGAGAGAGAGAGAGGCATGTGTTTATTTGAAAAAAAAAAAAAAAAAAAAAAAAAAAAAAATATATATATATATATATATATATATATATATATATATATATATATATATATATATATATATATATATATATATATATATATATATATATATATATATATATATATATATATGTGTGTGTGTGTTTGTGTGTATGTTTGAGAGAGAGAGAGAGAGAGAGAGAGAGAGAGAGAGAGAGAGAGAGAGAGACAGAGAGAGAGACAGAGAGAGAGTGATGTATTTGAAAAAAAAAAAAAAAAAAAAAAAAAAAAAAAAAAATATATATATATATATATATATATATATATATATATATATATATATATATATATATATATATATATATATATATATATATATATATATATATATATATATATATTGTCACGAGTCAAATTTGATCGTGACATATTAATCAATTAAGTATAGGAATAATGCTTCAGCCTAGTGGTTGAGAAAACGAAAGGCAGGAGTGTGTGTGGCGAACGGGAGACAGCGTGCCTGTTTGAGCCTGTGTTTCTCCCCCTCTCTGCCGTTAAATCCTTCGTTTCCCCACTCGTTGGCTCTGTAATTATTGATTTTTGCGTACACACAGTTATTCTTTTAAAATCTCCATATGATTCGTGAAGAGGATAATTACCATGATTAATTTACGTGGCGTCATTACAATTGCATGTATGGCTGGGTGTGTGAATGTGTATAATATGAGGTTCTAGTCAGACAGACAGTAGGATTCAAACTATTGTGTGTGGCGCCTGTATATCGATCCAGACGTTGGTAGCTTGTGGGAGGAGCTTATAGCCTGGCTGGTTACTCTCATGATTTAAACTTCAGTTCATCTCCTACTCGCTTCGGCATATCACGTAGCCTCGTGGCGCTCTAGCCTCTCGTTGGAGTAGCAGCCTACAATGGTCGAATTCATTCAGTTACGGCATACTAATGATTCGTGATCGAGTGCTGGGTGTGTGTTGAACATTGAAAATTGCGAGTGGGAGGACAATTCATGTATGAGTATAGAAAAACTCTCATACGTGAATATTTTGAACTCCGAGTTCGGCTTCCATCTTGTAACATACGTGGCTCTCTCGACCTCTTCGTCTCTTTACGTAACACGCAGGGCTGACAGTGAATGCCAGAATATTCTCGGTGCCATTCACCAGTCTTTTCTCTAGTGCTTCACGGAGTCACTCTTGTTGTCGTTACTTGCAACAGAAAAGCAAATGATACGAGGTAAGGTTTTATGCCAGTAGCGTTCTGCATCCTACTTGGTGTAATATATATAGAAAAATGAGTGCCATGTGTGTGACTTTGATAATTACAGATGTGAAGAACAGGTGTCTATGTGAAAATAGGAAACTTAATCACATAGATACTTGAACTCGTATTATTAGTTTTATATTTATTATTTATTATTGATTAAAGTAATTGAGTAGGGGTCAGGAAATAGCACCATAAAATTACGAGTGTTTGGGGAATGTAACACCCAAGATCTAGACAGACAGGTCAGCCATCGCGCAGGTGGAGGTGTTAATCCCCTCCCTCGTGACGTCAGGTAGCCCACCAGGGTACATGTTTCTCACAGATACCCTCACCACTTCACCAGTCCCTCACTGTATTTCAGTCCTATTCCTGCACTTCCAGTGAGAACAACAGTGATAGAAGACCAGTGTATTCAATATAGATGTACTAGCTACCTGGCCCAGCGATGCCGAGTGCAGTGTACGGGTGTTATAACACAACAAAAAAAGACAAAAGGAACTGGAATAAGATATAACTCTTTTCCTTATTCCTTAAATTCCTTAAGGGAGTTTTGGAGAGTGATAACTGGAAAGTGACATATAATTTTATTTCTCTTATAAATGATTGGTTTGATATCATGAACTCTTGTCATATGTATGTTGATATACCAACACGCCATGCATTTGACATTGATATGGAGAGTCACTTAAACATCCTCAATGCTGTTACACAACTTATGACATCTATGAGAGTCAAGAGTCCTAAAACAAGGTGTCTTTATAAATTTCAAAAGGGCGTCATATTATCCAGTTAGTCAGTCATAGATAGGACTGTATAATATGCTAAAAGCTACAAACAACATTGAATATATAATTACACGAAGGCTTAATCACGACTGCCTATAGAACATTTCTTTGGATGCATTAGGCAAATATATGGCCCTCATGATCACCCCAATGCAGATAAATTTAAGTATAGGCTTAGGACATTGTTGTTAGGTAGAAACGATGCTCTAGAAGTCAGTGAAAAAAACAATACCACTTTAGTGGCTAGTGATCATGATAATACCGGCATGACAGTATTAAGTGAAGGTAGATTAGATATGGAATGTGTAAACCAAGACAGAGAGCTGGCATTAGAAATATGTCTGATAAACCTTATGTTTAAAGATTTTGATGTAGGAGAGGATGAAGTATATGTAGATGAGGAGCAGGATTGTGTATTGTCAAGTAAATGCATGGCAAAAGCAGCAGTGATATAATTGGAAATAGCAGCAGTGATATAATTGAAGAAGAGGCATTATCTTATATTGGTGGGTACATAGTAAGGAAATTCAGCCTAAAATACACTCATTTAGGAAATAAGTTATTAGGTAATGATAATACCAGAAGAAACTGGACAAATATTGTTAACAGAGGTGACCTGTATACACCCTCTGACGAGTTCTTTTCTCAGCTACTATAGTAATGAGAGAAATTTTCAAATTAATATATGGGGAAACTCTCAGAGAGGGAAAATAATGTGTAAAGACTCTTGGTTTAGAATTGGAAAAGGTAAAGTTAATTTACCTCTTGAGGTAATTCAATTCTTTTCTACAATTTCTATCTACTTTAGGATTAGACATCTAAACAAATTGATTGCAGTCAGGAACAAAATGAACTCGTCTAGCAGGGAAAGTGCAAGAAAAATATTGAAAATTACCACCTAAATATATCTATGCATACTTAACAATGAGTACAGAATCATAGTGCAAAAAGTAACTTATTTAAAACTTGGATAAAAATGTGCCACCTGTAGTTGTACAGTTTAAAATAAATTCGACTGATAATTAATTATAGATTTGTATGTATATTATATTAAAATGTGAGATGTATAAATAAATGTGTAAGTTATTATTTCTACCCTGTATTGTATTCCAGCAGTTCAATAGTGTGTAAACTAAATGAGATGTAAATATAATTATATTATAATTATCTAACTCATACTCTGGTATTTTTAACTATCATCCAAAATATATACAGATGTGTATGTGTATATTAATGCCATAGTTGTTATGTTATTTGCAATAGGCTATAATAAGTGAAATGCAGAAAAGAAACGAAAATAAGTCATGTATAAAGGTGGACATATAGGGATTTGTATGGTGGGATAGCGGGGAGAGCGTGAGGGAGTGGGCTACCTGACGTCACGTGCGCAGAGGAGGCAGAAACTGGTAGGCTGTCTGGCTGACCTGTCTGTCTAGATCTTGGTAACACCTTGGTTACACACGTAATATTCGCTCTCGTCCACTCATTCACGTGGATATGACGAGTGATAAATTATGATGTGACATTGAAAATTAACTGAGGTGAGACATAGAAAAAGGAGACATAGAAAAAATGGAAACATAGAAAAATGAAGAACAGAAATAATGAACATAGAAAAATAGAAACACATAGAAAATGGAAATATATAGAAAATCGACTGAACACTTAAGAAAAATATATATTGTACTCGAAGGAAAACAACGAGGACAACACGACTCCGACCGATAGAAAACGGGAGTCATATTAAGAGGTAACTTAAGTATTTAGTTAGCTAGCTTTGCGTGTGGATGAGTGTGAGCGTGTGTGACTATATTAATTGATTTCATGTTGGTGTACTGGAAATTTCAATAAATATAGTTAAGCGATTGTGATTGGTTGTTTCATACACCATATCCTTTCATTCTATCATTTATAAATGCATACATATCGGAAGACCTCACATTAAAAATAAATATGTTGACAAAAAAGGAACTTGCAATGAAGGGGATAATTTAACCTCTGAAACCTTCTTTGAGCCAACACAATTAAGGTTAATTAATAAAAACCGGGTAAGGTAAGTCAATTGATAAATAATTACTTACTTGATTATTATATACATTATAATAATTCAATTTTGCACTAGAAAGTTTATAATTGCATGGATCTCCAAGGTGGGCCACAATTCTCTTTCAGTAGTGTATATTGTAAAAGTCGAGTTTTCTCTTTTTATTTTGTCACATATATATATATATATATATATATATATATATATATATATATATATATATATATATATATATATATGTGTGTGTGTGTGTGTGTGTGTGTGTGTGTGTGTGTTAGAGAGAGAGAGAGAGAGAGAGAGAGAGAGAGAGAGAGAGAAAGAGAGAGAGAGAGAGAGAGAGAGAGAGAGGGGTTGCATGTGTATTTGAAAAATATATTTATATATATATATATATATATATATATATATGTGTGTGTGTGTGTGTGTGTGTGTGTGTGTGTGTGTGTGTGTGTGTGTGTGTGTTAGAGAGAGAGAGAGAGAGAGAGAGAGAGAGAGAGAGAGAGAGAGATGGTAACACTTTGGGCTATAAAACATTGGTATACAGCCTTTTCTTTGGCTACTGGGCTACAAAGAGATGGTACCACTGTCTTTTAACCCACTATTTGGGCTAGAAATAGTTGGTAACGCTGATGTTTCTATGACAACTTGGCTATAAAATATTTGTAAACTGCTTCTTGGGCTATATGTATTACCTCACGTGGCTATAACAACACACACACACTCACACATTCCAATATCAATTATGGTTATATTTATTTTTGTTATCTATTATATTGAACATTATTATATTTTATAAAGTGTATTGTATTTTTATTACTATTATTTATCTTTTATTACAGTTTATTTTATTTCAATGTCATAAATTTTATTTCGTTTAATTGCAAATCCGTTTCTTTGTTGACATCGTCAGAGAGAGAGAGAGAGAGAATTTATGTGTCTGAGTGAGACAGAGACAGAGAGAGACTGTGTGTGTGTGAGTCAGAGAGAGAGAGAGAGAGAGAGAGAGAGAGAGAGAGAGAGAGAGAGAGAGAGAGAGAGAGAGAGAGAGAGAAAGAAATTGTTTAGTGTGTGTGACAAAGAGTAAGTTTTATTTCAATTATTTTGTCATAGAAAATGTGTTAATTATCAGATATGTATAGGAGAGACTAATAATTTTATTTAAATTTAAAGTGAAATTAATAAAAAATAATAATAATAATGCTCTCTTTTTTTCTTTCACACAAATACATACAAACATAAGCACACATACATACATACATACATACACAGGTATATATACATACATATACATACATACATACACAGGTATATATACATACATATACACATACACACATACATACATACATACATACATACATACACACATACATACGTACATACATACATACATACATACATACATACACACACACATACATACATACATACACACATACATACATACATACATACACACATACACACACACACATATATAATTGTCATGATACAGTATACCAAACATTTCATGCTTGATCATCTTTACAAGTACAATTTTTTTTTCACCAGAAGTAAACTCTAAATCCAAGTACTTTGCCACCTCTTTGAGTTCAGCTTTAGTAAGCCTGTCAACCTCACTCACCGTCGGCTTAGATGCAAGGAAGGCAGCCACATCTTCACAGTTAATAATTGCCATAATGAACACCCGATTGTTAAACTGTGATTTACAAAAATAGATGATTACTAGGCATCACTTGTAGCTATTAAGCAACACTCACAAATCCTGGCGAGGTCGCCAAACCTGACCATGTCACGTCTGTCCCTTGTATTGATGTTCCAAATGTCACTGAAAATGATCATAGTGGGTTGGAACGTGAAATGCCTGAGAGTCCCACTGAGACTGTCAATACAGGGGAGATGCCTTCCAGCCAGCTTGAATTCCCATCTCATATTTGTGATATCGAGGGGATTGTTGACCACCAGAAGGCTGATCCTGATTGTAGGAAACTTGCCAGTTTGGCTATGAGTGAGGTTTAATTAGCTGGGTCATGGATCGGGTCACTGCGCATGCTGGGAAGACATTAGACATTTTTTCTTCATACTCACGGGTTAATAGTTCATTAACTGGACACATGGATAAGATGGGATTGACTGTCACCCTACCTCCTGCAATATCATTTCCTAATAAGAAGTTGACTCCAGGCACTGGCAGCTCCTTCACCACTCCCACACGTACAATACCCTTGGCAGTGCTACAGTCTAGGGTGACATCAATGATAGGCACTGAGATACAATTTCCTGCAACACCCTGTAATAAAACATATGTGAGAGAGATAACAGGTTCATTGGATGGATTAATCAATAATGATTGTGAAGCTCCTGTATCCCTTAAGATTTTTATAGGATAAGTTTGACCTTGTACCTCAACTGTGCCATCTGACAGAAATGCACGGTATTGCTCTAAAATGGCCTGGTTTGTACAGTTACTAAGAGTGGGGCATGCCACCTGCTTACTGCAGCTCCCCACGCAGTCACCCACATCACCCTCACGTGTCTCGGTCAAAGACTCCATAGCATGTGGGTTTACAAAGGGATCCTGGTTAGTGACAATACTAACAGACTTGGGCCACTCATTTCTCCCT
>JAWZYT010000501.1:62500-70000 GCA_034508575.1 Petrolisthes manimaculis | reverse complement strand
GGCGGGGCAGAGGGGCGTGGCGGTGGGTTAGGTTAGGTTAGCTTAGGTTAGGTTAAGGGATAGGTTAGGTTAGGTTAGGTTAGGTTAGGTTAAGGGATAGCTTAGGTTAGGTTAGGTTAGGTTAGGGGCAGCGGGGCGGCAGGGCGGCGTGGTGGCAAGGCAGCGGGGCGGGGCGACGGGGCAGCGGGGCGGGGCGGGGCGGCAGGGCAGTTGCGGGGCGGGGCAGCGGGGCGGCGTGGCAGCGGGGCGGCAGGGCAGCGGGGCGGGGCGGCGGGGCAGTTGCGAGGCGGGGTAGCGGGGCGGCGGGGCAGCAGGGCGGCGGGGCAGCGGGATACGGGGCAGCGGGGCGGGACAGTGGGGCGGCAGGGCTTGACAGCGGGGCAGCGGATCGTCGGGGCGGGGTGGCGGGGCGTCGGGGCAGCAGGGCAGCGGGGCAGCGGGGCGGGGCAGCGGGGCGGCGGGGCAGCGGGGCGGGGCAGTGGGGCAGTTGCGGGGCGGGGTAGCGGGGCAGCGGGGCATCGGGGCAGCAGGGCGGGGCAGTGGGGCGGCGGGGCTGGACAGCGGGGCAGCGGGGCGTCGGGGCAGCGGGGCAGTGGGGCAGGGTGGCGGGGCAGCATGGCAGAGGGGCGGCGGGGCAGCGGGGCGGCGGGGCAGCGGGGGCAGCGGGGCGACTGCCGGGCGGCAGCGGGGCAGTGGGGCGGGGCGGCTGGGCAGCGGGGTAGCGGGGCAGCAGGTTAGGGGTTAGGTTAGGTTAAGGGTTAGGTTAGGTTAGGTTAAGGGTTAGGTTAGGTTAGTTTAAGGGTTAGGTTAGGTTAGTTTAGGTTAGGTTAGGGGCAGCGGGGCGGCAGGGCGGCGTGGTGGCAGGGCAGCGGGGCGGGGCGGCAGGGCAGTTGCGGGGCGGGGCAGCGGGGCGGCGTGGCAGCGGGGCGGCAGGGCAGCGGGGCGGCGGGGCAGCGGGGCGGGGCAGTGGGGAGGCGGGGCTTGACAGCGGGGCGTCGGGGCAGCGGGGCAGCGGGGCGGGGCAGCGGGGCGGGTTGGCAGGGCAGCGGGGCGACGGGGCGTCGGGGCAGCGGGGCGGCGGGGCAGCGGGGCGGGGCAGCGGGGCGGCGGGGCAGCGGGGCAGTTGCGGGGCGGGGTAGCGGGGCGTCGGGGCAGCGGGGCAGCGGGGCGGGGCAGTGGGGCGGCGGGGTTGGACAGCGGGGCAGCGGGGCGTCGGGGCAGCGGGGCAGTGGGGCAGGGTGGCGGGGCAGCAGGGCAGCGGGGCGGCGGGGCAGCGGGGCAGCGGGGCAACAGCCGGGCGGCGGCGGGGCAGTGGGGCAGGGCAGTGGGGCGGGGCAGCGGGGCGGGGCGGCTGGGCAGCGGGGTAGCGGGGCAGCAGTTTAGGGGTTAGGTTAGGTTAAGGGTTAGGTTAGGTTAGGTTAGGTTAGGTTAAGGGTTAGGTTAGGTTAGGTTAGGTTAGGTTAAGGGTTAGGTTAGGTTAGGTTAAGGGTTAGGTTAGGTTAGTTTAAGGGTTAGGTTAGGTTAGGTTAGGTTAGGTTAGGTTAGGTTAGGTTAAGGGTTAGGTTAGGTTAGGTTAGGTTAGGTTAGGGGCAGCGGGGCGGCAGGGCGGCGTGGTGGCAGGGCAGCGGGGCGGAGCGGCGGGGCAGCGGGGCGGGGCGGCAGGGCAGTTGCGGTGCAGGGCAGCGGGGCGGCGTGGCAGCGGGGCGGCAGGGCAGCGGGGCGGCGGGGCAGCGGGGCGGGGCGGCGGGGCAGTTGCGAGGCGGGGTAGCGCGGCGGCGGGGCAGCGGGATGCGGGGCAGCGGGGCGGGGCAGTGGGGCTTGACAGCGGGGCGTCGGGGCAGCGGGGCGGGGCAGCGGGGCGGGGTGGCAGGGCAGCGGGGCGGCGGGGCGTCGGGGCAGCGGAGCAGCGGGGCGGCGGGGCAGCGGGACGAAGCAGCGGGGCGGCGGGGCAGCGGGGCAGTTGCGGGGCGGGGTAGCGGGGCGTCGGGGCAGCGGGGCGGCGGGGCAGCAGGGCGGCGGGGCAGCGGGATGCGGGGCAGTGGGGCGGGGCAGTGGGGCGGGGGCTGGACAGAAGGGCAGCGGGGCAGGACAGCGGGGCGGCAGCGGGGCGGGGCAGCGGGGCGTCGGGGCAGCGGGGCGTCGGGGCAACGGGGCGGGGAAGCGGGGCAGCGGGGCAGTTGCGGGGCGGGGTAGCGGGGCGGCGGGGCAGCGGGGCGGGGCAGTGGGGCGGCGGGTCTTGACAGCAGGGCAGCGGGGCTTCGGGGCAGCGGTGCAGCGGGGTGGTTCAGCGTGGAGGGGTGGCGAGGCAGCAGGACAGCGGGGCGGCAGGGCAGCGGGGTGGCGGGGCGGCGGGGCGACAGTCGGGCGGCGGCGGGGCAGTGGGGCGGCAGCGGGGCAGGGCAGTGGGGCGGGGCAGAGGGGCGTGGCGGTGGGTTAGGTTAGGTTAGGTTAGGTTAGGTTAGGTTAGGTTAGGTTAGGTTAAGGGTTAGGTTAGGTTAGGTTAGGTTAAGGGATAGGTTAGGTTAGGTTAGGTTAGGTTAGGGGCAGCGGGGCGGCAGGGCGGCGTGGTGGCAGGGCAGCGGGGCGGGGCGGTGGGGCAGCGGGGCGGGGCGGGGCGGCAGGGCAGTTGCGGGGCGGGGCAGCGGGGCGGCGTGGCAGCGGGGCGGCAGGGCAGCGGGGCGGGGCGGCGGGGCAGTTGCGAGGCGGGGTAGCGGGGCGGCGGGGCAGCAGGGCGGCGGGGCAGCGGGATGCGGGGCAGCGGGGCGGGACAGTGGGGCGGCAGGGCTTGACAGCGGGGCAGCGGATCGTCGGGGCAGCGGGGCAGTGGGGCGGGGCAGCGGAGCGGGGTGGCGGGGCGTCGGGGCAGCGGGGCAGCGGGGCACCGGGGCGGGGCAGCGGGGCGGCGGGGCAGCGAGGCGGGGCAGTGGGGCAGTTGCGGGGCGGGGTAGCGGGGCAGCGGGGCGTCGGGGCAGCAGGGCGGGGCAGTGGGGCGGCGGGGCTGGACAGCGGGGCAGCAGGGCGTCGGGGCAGCGGGGCAGTGGGGCAGGGTGGCGGGGCAGCAGGGCGGGGCGGCAGGGCAGCGGGGCAGCGGGGCGACTGCCGGGCGGCAGCGGGGCAGTGGGGCAGGGCAGTGGGGCGGGGCAGCGGGGCGGGGCGGCTGGGCAGCGGGGTAGCGGGGCAGCAGGTTAGGGGTTAGGTTAGGTTAAGGGTTAGGTTAGGTTAGGTTAGGTTAGGTTAAGGGTTAGGTTAGGTTAGTTTAAGGGTTAGGTTAGGTTAGGTTAGGTTAGGTTAGGTTAGGTTAGGGGCAGCGGGGCGGCAGGGCGGCGTGGTGGCAGGGCAGCGGGGCGGGGCGGTGGGGCAGCGGGGCGGGGCGGCAGGGCAGTTGCGGGGCGGGGCAGCGGGGCGGCAGGGCAGCGGGGCGGCGGGGCAGCGGGGCGGCGGGGCGGGGTGGCGCGGCAGTTGCGAGGCGGGGTAGCGCGGCGGCGGGGCAGCGGGATGCGAGGCAGCGGGGCGGAGCAGTGGGGAGGCGGGGCTTGACAGCGGGGCGTCGGGGCAGCGGGGCAGCGGGGCGGGGCAGCGGGGCGGGTTGGCAGGGCAGCGGGGCGACGGGGCGTCGGGGCGGCGGGGCAGCGGGGTTGGGCAGCGGGGCGGCGGGGCAGTTGCGGGGCGGGGTAGCGGGGCGTCGGGGCGTCGGGGCAGCGTGGCGGGGCAGTGGGGCGGCGGGGCTGGACAGCGGGGCAGCGGGGCGTCGGGGCAGCGGGGCAGTGGGGCAGGGTGGCGGGGCAGCAGGGCAGCGGGGCGGCGGGGCAGCGGGGCGGCGGGGCAGCGGGGCAACAGCCGGACGGCGGCGGGGCAGTGGGGCAGGGCAGTGGAGCGGGGCAGCGGGGCGGGGCGGCTGGGCAGCGGGGTAGCGGGGCAGCAGTTTAGGGGTTAGGTTAGGTTAAGGGTTAGGTTAGGTTAGGTTAGGTTAAGGGTTAGGTTAGGTTAGGTTAGGTTAGGTTAGGTTAGGTTAGGGGCAGCGGGGCGGCAGGGCGGCGTGGTGGCAGGGCAGCGGGGCGGGGCGGCGGGGCAGCGGGGCGGGGCGGCAGGGCAGTTGCAGTGCGGGGCAGCGGGGCGGCGTGGCAGCGGGGCGGCAGGGCAGCGGGGCGTCGGGGCGGCGGGGCAGCGGGGCGGGGCGGCGGGGCAGTTGCGAGGCGGGGTAGCGCGGCGGCGGGGCAGCGGGATGCGGGGCAGCGGGGCGGGGCAGTGGGGCGGCGGGGCTTGACAGCGGGGCGTCGGGGCAGCGGGGCGGGGCAGCGGGGCGGGGTGGCAGGGCAGCGGGGCGGCGGGGTGTCGGGGCAGCGGAGCAGCGGGGCGGCGGGGCAGCGGGACGGGGCAGCGGGGCGGCGGGGCAGTTGCGGGGCGGGGTAGCGGGGCGTCGGGGCAGCGGGGCGTCGGGGCAGCGGGGCGGGGCAGTGGGGCGGCGGGGCGTCGGGGCAGCGGGGCAGTGGGGCAGGGTGGCGGGGCAGCAGGGCAGCGGGGCGGCGGGGCAGCGGGGCAGCGGGGCGACAGCCAGGCGGCGGCGGGGCAGTGGGGCAGGGCAGTGGGGCGGGGCAGTGGGGCGGGGCGGCGGGGCAGCGGGGTAGCGGGGCAGCAGGTTAGGGGTTAGGTTAGGTTAGGTTAGGTTAGGTTAGGTTGGGTTAGGTTAGGTTAAGGGTTAGGTTAGGTTAGGTTAGGTTGGGTTAGGTTAGGTTAAGGGTTAGGTTAGGTTAGGTTAGGTTAGGTTAGGTTAGTTTAAGGGTTAGGTTAGGTTAGGTTAGGTTAGGTTAGGTTAGGGGCAGCGGGGCGGCAGGGCGGCGTGGTGGCAGGGCAGCGGGGCGGGGCGGCGGGGCAGCGGGGCGGGGTTGCAGGGCAGTTGCGGGGCGGGGCAGCGGGGCGGCGTGGCAGCGGGGCGGCAGGGCAGCGGGGCAGCGGGGCGGGGCGGCGGGGCAGTTGCGAGGCGGGGTAGCGCGGCGGCGGGGCAGCGGGATGCTGGGCAGTGGGGCGGGGCAGTGGGGCGGCGGGGCTTGACAGCGGTGCGTCGGGGCAGCGGGGCAGCGGGGCGGGGCAGCGGGGCGGGGTGGCAGGGCAGCAGGGCAGTTGGGCGGCGGGACGTCGGGGCAGCGGGGCGGCGGGGCGGCGGGGCAGCGGGGCAGTTGCGGGGCGGGGTAGCGGGGCGTCGGGGCAGCGGGGCGTCGGGGCAGCGGGGCGGGGCAGTGGGGCGGCGGGGCTGGACAGCGGGGCAGCGGGGCGTCGGAGCAGCGGGGCAGTGGGGCAGGGTGGCGGGGCAGCAGGGCAGCGGGGCGGCGGGGCAGCGGGGCGGCGGGGCAGCGGGGCGACAGCCGGGCGGCGGTTGGGCAGTGGGGCAGGGCAGTGGGGCGGGGCAGCGGGGCGGGGCGGCGGGGCAGCGGGGTAGCGGGGCAGCAGGTTAGGGGTTAGGTTAGGTTAGGTTAGGTTAAGGGTTAGGTTAGGTTAGGTTGGGTTAGGTTAGGTTAGGTTAGGTTAGGTTAGGTTAAGGGTTAGGTTAGGTTAGGTTGGGTTAGGTTAGGTTAGGTTAGGTTGGGTTAGGTTAGGTTAGGTTAGGTTAAGGGTTAGGTTAGGTTAGGTTAGGTTAGGTTAGGTTAGGTTAAGGGTTAGGTTAGGTTAGGTTAGGTTAGGTTAGGTTGGGTTAGGTTAGGTTAGGTTAAGGGTTAGGTTAGGTTAGGTTAGGTTAGGTTGGGTTGGGTTAGGTTAGGTTAGGTTAGGTTAGGTTAAGGGTTAGGTTAGGTTAGATTAGGTTAGGTTAGGTCCCGGTAGTATACCACGGTTAGGCTATGTTAGGTTAGGTCCCGGTAGTCTGCCCCGGTTAGGTCCCGGTAGTCTGTCCCGGTTCTGTTATGTTAGGTTAGGTCCCGGTAGTCTGCCCCGGTTAGGTCCCGGTAGTCTGTCCCGGTTGTGTTATGTTAGGTTAGGTCCCGGTAGTCTGCCCCGGTTAGGTCCCGGTAGTCTGTCCCGGTTCTGTTATGTTAGGTTAGGTCCCGGTAGTCTGCCCCGGTTAGGTCCCGGTAGTCTGTCCCGGTTCTGTTATGTTAGGTTAGGTCCCGGTAGTCTGCCCCGGTTAGGTCCCGGTAGTCTGCCCCGGTTCTGTTATGTTAGGTTAGGTCCCGGTAGTCTGTCCCGGTTCTGTTATGTTAGGTTAGGTCCCGGTAGTCTGCCCCGGTTAGGTCCCGGTAGTCTGTCCCGGTTCTGTTATGTTAGGTTAGGTCCCGGTAGTCTGCCCCGGTTAGGTCCCGGTAGTCTGCCCCGGTTCTGTTATGTTAGGTTAGGTCCCGGTAGTCTGTCCCGGTTCTGTTATGTTAGGTTAGGTCCCGGTAGTCTGCCCCGGTTAGGTCCCGGTAGTCTGTCCCGGTTCTGTTATGTTAGGTTAGGTCCCGGTAGTCTGCCCCGGTTAGGTCTCGGTAGGTTAGGTTAGGTTAGGTTAGGTTCCGGTAGTATGCCCCGGTTAGGCTATGTTAGGTTAGGTCCCGGTAGGCTGCCCCGGTTAGGTCCCGGTTCTGTTATGTTAGGTTAGGTCCCGGTAGTCTGTCACGGTTCTGTTATGTTAGGTTAGGTCCCGGTAGTCTGCCCCGGTTAGGTCCCGGTAGTCTGTCCCGGTTGTGTTATGTTAGGTTAGGTCCCGGTAGTCTGCCCCGGTTAGGTCCCGGTAGTCTGTCCCGGTTCTGTTATGTTAGGTTAGGTCCCGGTAGTCTGCCCCGGTTAGGTCTCGGTAGGTTAGGTTAGGTTAGGTTAGGTTAGGTTAGGTTAGGTTAGGTTAGGTTCCGGTAGTATGCCCCGGTTAGGCTATGTTAGGTTAGGTCCCGGTAGTCTGCCCCGGTTAGGCTATGTTAGGTTAGGTCCCGGTAGTCTGCCCCGGTTAGGCTATGTTAGGTTAGGTCCCGGTAGTATGCCCCGGTTAGGCTATGTTAGGTTAGGTCCCGGTAGTATGCCCCGGTTAGGTCCCGGTAGTATGCCCCGGTTCTGTTATGTTAGGTTAGGTCCCGGTAGTCTGCCCCGGTTAGGTCCCGGTAGTCTTTCCCGGTTAGGTCCCGGTAGTCTGCCCCGGTTAGGTCCCGGTAGTCTGCCCCGGTTAGGTCCCGATAGTCTGCCCCGGTTAGGCTATGTTAGGTTAGGTCCCGGTAGTCTGCCCCGGTTAGGTCCCGGTAGTCTGTCCCGGTTGTGTTATGTTAGGTTAGGTCCCGGTAGTCTGCCCCGGTTAGGTCCCGGTAGTCTGTCCCGGTTCTGTTATGTTAGGTTAGGTCCCGGTAGTCTGCCCCGATTAGGTCTCGGTAGGTTAGGTTAGGTTAGGTTAGGTTCCGGTAGTATGCCCCGGTTAGGCTATGTTAGGTTAGGTCCCGGTAGTCTGCCCCGGTTAGGCTATGTTAGGTTAGGTCCCGGTAGTCTGCCCCGGTTAGGTCCCGGTAGTCTTCCCCGGTTAGGTCCCGGTAGTCTGCCCCGGTTAGGTCC
>JAWZYT010000501.1:12500-57500 GCA_034508575.1 Petrolisthes manimaculis | reverse complement strand
ATATTGGAAAGACGTGCAACAGTATTGTATCACCGAAGAAAAAAGAGTTAAGTAAATAAATGAGACATTTCTTCCAAATTTCTAAAGACCTACCATACACGGTTTAAAATTTGTGTTGGACTGGGTTGTATGCGTCATTGGTAAAGTGTGTGGTGATTGGTCCATATACTCGCCTGACTCCATACTCCACCTCTCTAATCCTCTCTGATACCATGCTGCTTGTGCTGCTATATATTTGTTTATTATTTATCATTATTTCATTCAATATATACAATTTTTTTAATACCATTAGTCTTAGCAATGATTGTAGTGTCCAGATATATTGGTCACAACTCGATATAATATTAAACAAAGAAATTATGACGAGTAAAAGTGAACAAAGTTTCCCACTATATTTATACCACTATTAGTCTATTATTATCATCGTTTTTCTACAGGAAACGAGACTGATGTTGTGTTGCTGATTCTCTTTAATTAAGGACCCTGTGATCGTGTATAAATATTGAAGGCTTCTGATTCCTCCTGACCATGCTACGAAACATTTCATCATATAAAACAAAACCTTCTGAGCACAGCGTGGTTGTGTTTACTGTTTATATTTTGCGCCCGGAGGGCTAATAGACGTACAAACGCACACACATTTATCCTTTCCAAGGCACAGGGCTACCAACGTGTAAACTTTCCCTTCCCTTCCAAGGAATTCTTTAAGTATAACGAAGGGAAGGAAAAATCCTTAGCAGGGAAAGAAATATGTAAGGAAAGAATTACTTTTAAGAATACCAGCGTTAAAGAATTCCTTGGAAGGGAAGGGAAAGTTTACACGTTGGTAGCCCTGTGCCTTGGAAAGGATAAATGTGTGTGCGTTTGTACGTCTATTAGCCCTCCGGGCGCAAAATATAAACAGTAAACACAACCACGCTGTGCTCAGAAGGTTTTGTTTTATATGATGAAATGTTTCGTAGCATGGTCAGGAGGAATCAGAAGCCTTCAATATTTATACACGATCACAGGGTCCTTAATTAAAGAGAATCAGCAACACAACATCAGTCTCGTTTCCTGTAGAAAAACGATGATAATAATAGACTAATAGTGGTATAAATATAGTGGGAAACTTTGTTCACTTTTACTCGTCATAATTTCTTTGTTTAATATTATATCGAGTTGTGACCAATATATCTGGACACTACAATCATTGCTAAGACTAATGGTATTAAAAAAATTGTATATATTGAATGAAATAATGATAAATAATAAACAAATATATAGCAGCACAAGCAGCATGGTATCAGAGAGGATTAGAGAGGTGGAGTATGGAGTCAGGCGAGTATATGGACCAATCACCACACACTTTACCAATGACGCATACAACCCCAGTCCAACACAAATTTTAAACCGTGTATGGTAGGTCTTTAGAAATTTGGAAGAAATGTCTCATTTATTTACTTAACTCTTTTTTCTTCGGTGATACAATACTGTTGCACGTCTTTCCAATATATTATGATGTTATATATAAAACATCAACAGTACATGATAAAATACAACGAAAGAATTATTGAAGGAATGGGGTAAATGTTTCCTTCTTGTTCCAATAATATACTCGATTCTAGGGAAAGAAATTAGGGCCCGGAGAGGAATGAAATCTTTAAGAATAGAAAATTAGTGATATATTTCTTTCCCATGCTTTTGAAGGGAAAGATTTTTTTAAGAATACCACCGAAAGTATCTTCATTTTCTGCTTCATCCTCATCCTCCTGGAAAACATTATCCCAGATTTCTCTGTGTAGTTTCTCTTGGTCTTGGTCTTTGTATATTCGTTCGTTTCTGTCATCTAGTAGGTAGTACGTGTATGGGTTGTATTGTCCTGAAAGTGCTTTAATTTTTCTCCAAAATGTGTTAGCGTTTTTGTAGTCTGCAGCAGTTTGGGCGATTGTTTCAGTCCATTGTGTGTTAGATTCTTGAATTAGTGCTTCCTGCAGTCTTCCCCTCAGATTCCTGTACCTGTTGTATTGTTGTCGTGTCCATCCATGTATGTGTGCATGTGTTCTGAGTGCTGTGAATTGTATCATGATTGTGTTTGTTTCGTGGCTGTGTTTTGGTGTTGGTAGTGTTCTGTGGCGTGTAGTAGGTATGTTGTTTTTAGTTGCTGTTTTTATTGTTTCATGCCATTTTTCTACTTCTGTGTCTATGTCCTCAAGCGTTGCAGGGTCAGGGAATTCTGTGGAGTTAATGTTTTCACTAATTTCAGTTTTAAAGCTTGCCCAGTTGGCTTGCTTGAAGCTTGGTCTAGGCATGGACGGGATCTGGATTGGAGAAGCGGAGATGGTGAAGATGATAGGTATGTGGTCACTGGTGGTGAGGGGTCCTGGGGCAGTGTGTGTGTTGTGATGTGTTCTGAAGTTAGTTAATATTATGTCTGGTGTTGTGTTGCTGTTGGCTGAGTAATATGTAGGGAAATGTGGTCCTATGTGTTGTATAGTGCGATTGAGTGTGAGGTTGTATAGTTGTCTTCCTGCTGTGTTTGTGTGTCTGTATCCCAAGAAGTGATGGTTGGCGTTTAGATCTGCTAGCATATATACTGGAGTGTTTCGTCTGAATAATTGTAGGAAGTCAGGGATGGGTATGTACGGTCTGGCTGGGGGTTGGTAAAGTGTTGCTATAATAATTTTTCCTGTTGATGTATCTATTTCTACTGCAAGTGTGTCTGAGATGAAATTGTCTATGATTTTATGTTGTATGTTGTGTTTTATTGCTATTGCTGTACCGTCTGTGTGCGTGTTTGTGGTGTTTTTTCTGTGTATTCTGTATTGTGATAGATGTAATGGTTTGTTGTCTGGTATGCCGTGGCTGTTGATGAGAATGATGTCTGGGTCTATTTTTCTGTATATGTTAGCAAGATCTGTCTTCCTTTCCCTCCAGTGTAGCACATTGTGTTGTATTACCTTCACTGTTGTCGGTTCCGTAGTCTTGGGTCTCTGGCGTCTTTTGGTGTTGGTGTGTTGTGGGGTAGGTTGTGAGGCTGGTGGGATGTTGATGGTTGTGTTTGCAGGTTGTTCTTGCTTTTTACTTCTGTGTCAGACATGGTTCTTTGTGAGTTGTCTTTTTTCTTTTTCTTTTTGTTTTTCTTCTGTCTTTTCTGGTTGTTGTCAGCTGAGGATGTTCTGGTTTGGACGATGTTTTCTTCTTCTGTTAGGTTGTTCTCTTCGTCTTCACTTTCTGATGGACTGGAATTTTCTTCTGTTTCCTCTTCTTGTTGTTCATTACTCGTGCTTTGTTGTGGGTTTGGGTGGGTTCTTGGTATTGTCTTGCTTAGGATGCTGTTGATTATGTCTGATGATGGTGGGTTTTGTGGACCAATCAGTCTTGGTAAGTTGTTAGCTTTGGTTAGGAAGTCCAGGTGATCTTGGTAGGAGCCAGGGATAGCAGCATTCATTAGGTGAGCGCTGTAGAGGCAGAATAATATTGTAGGTACTGTTGAAGTTCCTAGGTCCATGGGTGTTGCAATGTTGCTGGTTTGGCTGTTGTTGGCAACTTGTGCATAGGTTCCCCTTGTTGTTTGTTGTTGTTGTTGTGACCTTTCCTTTATCTTGATTGCCTCCTTCCTGTTTGGGCAACTCATTGCTAAAGTCCTATGACTTTGTCCACAGTTGAGGCAGCATTTTTGGGTGTTTGTGCAGGTTTTCCAAGTATGGTCTTGTCCGCCACATTCTGAGCAAATCTGATGGGTTGTTGGGAGTGGGCACTGAGATGTAGGATGTAGTTCTATCTTGTAGCATCTCATACATGTGGTGATTGGTGTATACTTTTCCCGTTTTATCTGGTGGTTGGCAATACTCATATTGAACAGTCTTATCCCATCATTCTCTGCCTTGGCTGCCATGCTTGCATCCTCGAATTCTATTTTGATGGTGTACTGGTTCCTATCATTTCTTGGGAATTTGAATGCATTCTTGACCTTTGCCCAATCGTTTTTGGTTTGTATTTCATCCTCTATGTCGTTTTTGGAGTGTTCATATATCAGTTCATCGACCCTCTGACAAATGACTGTTCTCCTTGATTTTACTTCAGGTGGTAGCATTGGGTCGAAACCTGCTTTGTTGAGTTGTTGTACATTGTTGTAGTTCAGGAGGGTGTCTGCATCATTGTCATTAGCAGTGACTGCCACTATGCCGCCATCATGGGTAGAAATGAGGTTGCATATGTTTATGTTGGTGTTAGCCAGTGCTTCCAATAGTTTCTGTTTTGTCCTTCTATCGTTGGGGTCCAGTTTGTGTTTGATCTTAATTCTAGCCATGTTGTTATATTGTTTTTTAGGTGTTTCCTAGTTTAAACATAATGTCTGAAGTTTATGGTTAGAAGAAGGGTCTACCTATCCCTAGGGCTCACCTGTCCAAGTGGTTGTCTTCCCACCTGCTAAAAGGTGTCGTAGGAGGACCACAAGGATGTCCCTGGGACTTCCCCTGGTGGGGTAGCCTATTCCTGGCAGATTCCCTAAGCCCACTTAACATCCATCAGCCCAGCACGAACACTGGTTTCCGGGGGTTAAGTAGGGTAGTACCGGCCTCAGAGTAGTTGCACAGTGCTCTGGCCACTGTGTACCTATCCTGAGGGGCTTTTCAAGCACAAGGACAGTGGCAGCTGCCCCTGATTTTGTCCAGCCAGTACGAAACGGAAAGAGTAAGTGGAAGGAAAAGGTTGCTAAGACTGCTGGATCGAGATTATCGATCCAGCAGTCTTAGCAACCTTTTCCTTCCACTTACTCTTTCCGTTTTTGCTACACCGGCGGCTTACGACCTTATATATATTCAACGAAAATCGCCAACACCCCCATTTTAGCCAATCACAACTCACCTTGGGGCTACAGCACATGGCTACAAAACATTGGTAACACTGCTTCTACCCTTCACACTTGGGCTAGAGGTGGCTAGTGGTGGCTACAACACCATGGCAACACTGCATTTACACATTCGAGTCATTTTCAATTTTCATCTACTATATTGCACACCTTTATACTTCACTTTAATCTATATGATTTTTAATACTACTATTTCACTTTTAGTACACTTTATTTGCTTTCAAGGGCATTATTTTCATTTCATTTCATTGCAAATGTTTCTTTGTTTACATGGGTGTGTGAGAGAGAAAGAGAGAGAGAGTCGTAAGTATAGCCAGAACAAAAGCCTGAATTGGCAATACTACTACTACTACTACTACTACTACTACTACTACTACTAATAATAATAATAATAATAATAATAATAATACAGGTAATAATAATACAGGTAATAATAATAATAATAATGAATAATTTCTAATCTATATATCTAATATATAATAGCATGGTGTATATAAACACGTTTTCTTTAGTGGTAGAAACGGGATAGAAAATTTGTTCACTTCATCCCTATATAAGTCAGATTTCCCTGCCTGCCTGCCTGCCTACCTACCTGCCTGCCTACCTACCTGTCTGCCTCCCTACCTGCCTGCCTGCCTGCCTGCCTACCTGCCTGCCTGCCTCCCTACCTGCCTGCACACACACACAGGTCAGTGACGTCAGAGAAAGTTGGTGGGAGTAGTGGGGGGTTAGGCCCGTAGTTTTAAAACATTTGAGGGCCCTTACTGGAGTTTTATGAACCCTCCAAATAATCCAGGCCACAAAACGCTTCAGTGTTTCGAATAGGGAATCTGTTGCCTGGAGTAGTTTGGAGGGTTCATAGAGCTCCAGTAAGGGCCCTCAAATGTTTTAAAACTACGGGCCTTAGACTAATCTGCGCGTGAGTCGACCCTGTATTCTATGGACCCTGCTCCCTCTCGCCTCTCTCTGTTCTATCGGATTCCTTTGTCCTATACAGTGTCTTCCAGGCCAATATAATTATAGGAAGAGGAGGAAGAGCAAAGTTTTACTCTGACCTGGTATGAGCTAGTAAGACATTGGAAGGCAACTCTATCATTCTGTAACTTGTTGGTGCCAGTTTGGAAGTCATGATATGTATGTGTGTGTGTGTGTGTGTGTGTGTGTGTGTGTGTTAATTATCTTCCCATCGCCGTCCATATACAACAAACAGTAGGGATGGTAGCACATACTGGCTGAGGTTTTGTTGGGAATGATGCCTGTGGGTTGGAGAAGCCGTATATACAGGATGGATGGATGGATGGAAGGCTCGCAGGTTGAAACACACTACTCTATAATTATTATGTACAATTTTATTCCTTGGAGAGATTAATGACCTGACTGTAAATACACGACTCTGTTGTAGTCCGGCCGCTTCGTCTGAGAGCACAATTTCACAACATCAATAATAACAACAACAACAACAACAACAACGAGAGGCAGCCACACCCACACTCATTTAAAAACCCCACACACCCTCCCTTACCCCTTTTCATCCAATCCCCTTCTCTTTTTCATCCAATCCCCTTCTCTTTTTCATCCAATCCCCTTCTCTTTTTCATCCAATCCCCTTCTCTTTTTCATCCAATCCCCTTCTCTTTTTCATCCAATCCCCTTCCCCTTCCTTTCTTATCCAATCCCCTCCCCTTTTTCATCCAATCCCCTCCCTTTTTCATCCAATCCTTCTACTCATCCAATCCCCTCCCCTTCCCTTCTCCTACTCTACCCTCTTCCTATCCCCTCGCCTTTCCCCTTCCCTTCAATCCCCCCCTACTCTCCTATCCAGTCCCCTACACCCTCTCTTCTCCTCCTCTACCCTCTTCCTATCCCCTCCCCTTCCCTCCTCTCCCTAATGGGTCAGAGGGGGTTGTGGTTGGTTAATGAATAATAATAAAGTGTTTGCTTAGGCATGAATAAATTAAATAAGTTAGATTAGGTTAATTTTGATCTGATAAAGGTTAGGTTAAGTCAGTTGGTATGGATTGAATTGAGTAAGGTTATGTTATGTTAGGTTTGGTTTCATATCTGATGAAGGTTAGGTTAGGTTAGGTTGCTTTAGATCTGATGAATAATAGGTTAGGTCAAATCAATTAATGCTTGGTTTGGTTTTAGTGGTTGGTTAATTAATGGGTTGGTTGATGAATTAATAATAGTGTGGTAAGTTAGATTTGAAAACGTATAATTAAGGGAAACATTTTGTGTAGGTAAATCTGGAGCAACTGAATCCTCGAAACTATTCCAAACAACAAAACAGTATTATTTTTGCACTTCTGGTCCTGTTTCTAGGCATACTGTGGAGGAATCAAGGCACTCCAATGTAACAAAAATGAATTACCACATTAAGGTGAGAATCTCTTCTATAGATAAATGGGAAGGTCTGTGATTCCTTCAAACTATGCCATGAAACAGAAGATCCCGTATTAGTATAACCGAGGGAGTATGTTTTCTGGCATAGTGAGGAGGAATCAATAGCCTTCCAATTTGCCAACATCTTAAGGGAATTTCTATTTAAGTTAGTTAGTTGGATTGGATTGGAATGGATTGGGTTTGGTTATGAAATAGTGGTTGTGGGTGAATGGGGATTGGTTATGAAAGAATAGTTGTGAATATGGTTTGTAAATGTATTTATAAAAGTGATAGAAGGATGGATGTGTTTTTTGTTACAGAGAGAGCGATTGATTGATGGATATAAGGCGCCGCAACATCGAGGTCCTATAGCGCCAGAAAAAGGTGATAGAGAGGTGTGACAGCAAACAGGAAGGAAATAAAAAGAAAAGAGGGACAGTTGAAAAACTGAAAGATGGGAACCATTTAGTCTGGTCTCTCACTGGCGAAGTTCCTAGCATGGGAAGCCCTCTCTCCCCGAAATCGGAGCCGAGCAGGGGCCGGAGCCCCTTCTAGTCTAGCTCGCCAAGTCTCAGAGACACACAAGCCCCCCCACCACGTCAAGGCGGGTCCCATTAGAGGGGCAGAGAGAGCGAGAAAACTACCACTTCCATCCTATTTAATCCACATCCATGTTAATGTTTGGTAATACATTGCTTGGTAAAATGATTGATTAAAAGAAAGAGAAAAAAACAAACACAAATACACACACATACATAGCCATTAAAATGGTCTGACGTCGCTACACACACACACACACACATTACAATGGCTTGATGTCGCTACACACACACACACACACACACCTTACCCTCCCATACACACATCCCCTCCCCTCACACATACACACACACACATCCCCTACCCTTTCTCTCTCACACACACACACTACCCCCTCACACTCACACACACGCACACACATACACTACCCTTACACACACACATACACTACCCTTACACACACACATACACTACCCTTACACACACACTCACACACACACACACGCATCCCATACCCTCACACTCACACACACGCACACACATCCCCTCACACACACACACACATATACTACCCTTACACATACACATACACTACCCTTACACTCACACACACACACGCACACACTACCCTTACACACACACACACACACACACATACACTACCCTTACACACACACACACGCACACACATTCCCTCACACTCACACACACATACACTACCCTTACACACACACATACACTACCCTTACACACGCACACACACACACACGCACACACATTCCCTCACACACACACACACATACACTACCCTTACACACACACTCACACACACACACACATACACTACCCTTACACACACACACACACATACACTACCCTTACACACACACATACACTACCCTTACACACACACTCACACACACACACACACATACACTACCCTTACACACACACACACACACACACATCCCATACCCTCACACTCACACACACGCACACACATTCCCTCACACACACACACATACACTACCCTTACACACGCACACACACACACACGCACACACATTCCCTCACACACACACACACATACACTACCCTTACACACACACTCACACACACACACACACATACACTACCCTTACACACACACACACACATACACTACCCTTACACACACACATACACTACCCTTACACACACACTCACACACACACACACACATACACTACCCTTACACACACACACACACACTTTACCTTTACCGGAGTGCCAGTCGAGTGACGTCGGCGACCATGGATCTCCATCTCCCCCTATCGTCAGCCATTCTGATCAGGTCCACAGTTCTTCGTCCATCACCAATATGTTGAAGAATCGTGTCCATAAACTTCAATCTCTGTCTCCCCCTCGCTCGTCTCCCCTCTATTCTTCCCAGTAGGCAGTGTTTCTCAAGGTGATCCCCTCTCAAGATGTGTCCCAAAAATCCAAGTTGTCTTCTCCGCACGTTCTGTAACAGACTTCTCCCTGTACCGACCCTTCTTAATACTTCCTCATTTGTGACTCTATCTGTCCATGGGATTCTCATCATCCTTCTCAGGAACCACATCTCTACTGCCTCCAGTCGTTTAACCAATTTCTTTTTAAGTGTCCACGCCTCACAACCATATGTCAATGTTGACCATACATAGCATCTTAATATTTTTAATCTTAAATTCATGCTTGTAGAGATGTTTGTCAATATTTTCTTCATTTTTCCGAAATTTGTTTTCGCAATGGCTATTCTTATTTTTATATCCTTCTCACATTCGACGTTTTCAGAGATCGTACTTCCCAGATATTTAAATTCCTTCACTTGTTTGATGATTCTGCCTTGAATTTGAACATTTACTACCAGTCTCTCTTGCCTCTTAGTAATTCCCATGACCTCTGTTTTCCCAAGGTTTATCTTCAGTCCTCTTCTTTCACTTGATTCCTCCAGCTTTTCAATCAATCTTTGTAATTTTTCCTCAGAGTCCGCTATTAACACGGTGTCGTCCGCATATTGCAAGTTGTTCACATTTCTTCCTCCTATTCTGATACCCTCTTCATTTTCCAGTTCTTCAATACATTTTTGTCCATATAATAAAAACACACACATACACTACCCTTACACACACACACACACACACATCCCATACACTACCCTTACACACACACACATACACTACCCTTACACACACACACATACACTACCCTTACACACACACACATACACTACCCTTACACACACACTCACACACACACACACACATACACTACCCTTACACACACACTCACACACACACACACACATACACTACCCTTACACACACACACACACACACACATCCCATACCCTCACACTCACACACACGCACACACATTCCCTCACACACACACACACATACACTACCCTTACACACACACACATACACTACCCTTACACACACACACATACACTACCCTTACACACACACTCACACACACACACACACATACACTACCCTTACACACACACACACACACACTTCCTATATCCGCTGCTATATAAGCTAGCCTCTCTGCCTTTCATTAACTTCACCCTCTCGACTTCTCTCAAAATAAAATATGATAAAATAATAATAGTATCTCTCCTATCATGAATGGCTCGCTCATAAGTCCATATCATAAATCATGCAATCAGTCTTGATGGTCCAGCAAACGAAATTATTTTATTTAAAGGTATATATATATCCGGCATGCATCTCTTCTTTATTATCCTGTTTCTTTCGCACACACACACACACACACACACACACACACACACACACACACACACCCACACCCACACACACACACACCCACACCCACACACACACACACACACACACACACACACACACACACTTCCTCCCAGTCTTGATGGTCTAGCAAACGAAATTATTATTATTATGATCAACATCAATAGAAAAAATTATATGTAAACAGAACACTAATGGATTGAGGTCCTTGAAGCCATTTTCTTTGTTTATCTCTACACACACACACACACACACAGACGAGTATACAGTCTCGAGAAAAGGTGTTTCTTTTTTCTTAGTATTATTTGTATGTTGTTAGTATGTTTAGTATTATTTTCTGTCATTATTATCTATATCCATAAGCAGTACCTTCATTATCACGATACAACAACAACAACAACTCTCTCTCTCTCTCTCTCTCCCTCTCTCTCTCTCTCTCTCTCTCTCTCTCTCTCTCTCTGAGGATAGATATAGGTTCGTCTCCACATAATGTGTATCGAATCATGTGACCTCAACTGTACACACATACATACATACATACACCCTTTCCCTCACATATTACCTCTTGGCTGTAATTGTTGCTTTCTCTAAAATGGTTAATCTTTATGGTGACAGTGTACGTGGTTAACATCCTGCTCAGCCTCTCAGGACTGTATGTACAGTCGTGGTCAAAAATAATCATCCACATAGGGGTAACTCACGTAAGAGTTTAACAGCTTCCCTCTGTTCCTTAGCTGATAAACTTTCCAATAAATACGTTAACTACCATCTTTTGATTTAATACAAGCAGCTACTCACTACTTAATTAAAACAATAATATCAAATGTGAACGAGAAAAAGTTAGATAGCAAATTGATTGAGATACCCATATGTGGATGATTATTATTGACCGCGACTGTATGTATGTATGCATTAAGGTAGTAATTCATTTTTGGTACATTGGAGTGCCTCGATTCCTCCAAAGTATGCCACGAAACGGGACCAGAAGAGCAAAAACAATGGTGTTCTGTTGCTTGGAATAGTGTTGAGGAATCAGTTTATCCATATTTACCACAACTGTATTTCCCTTTTAAGGAAGTAGTATACAATCTTATGAACAAAGTAACTGCTATCGATTCCTACAAAGTATGGTACAGTTGGACACAGGAATGGGTGGTACAGCCCAGGTGAAAGATACTTGTCCCATTTGAGTAACCAGTGTCTATTATCAGGTACTTTCTTTTTATTACCATCCTCAATACTGACTTCTGCCCCTAATTTCTCCTAATTTGGCACTAAGGAACTTGATATTGGCAGAAATGGACCATCTTTCACTTGGGCTGTAACACCCATTCATGTGTCCAACTGTACACAACAACACATCCCCTTACATAAACACGTTCACCGAGGTAGTAGTAGTCTGTTTTCTGGTATAGTTTTTAGCCTTCCAATTCATTGACAACCGTTTACCCGATTAATCAATGTGGTGTAGGGTGTGAGAGGCTATATAATGGGACCAATATAATGCCTGAACCGTACTTGAGTTGAGGTTAGGCGATGGGGAAGGAAGGATGCTTGTTGGTACTTCTGATAACACGAACAAAGATAATACCATAAGGAACACAACACACACACACACTAAAGACGACGGTGATTGAGAAGGCTTGTTGGTGCTTCTGATAACACGAACAAAGACAACACACACACACACACACACACTAACTAAAGGAACGACGGTGCTAGTAAAGACTTGCTGGTGGTTCTGGTGACCTACTGAAAAATAATACAAGGACAATCTACAATGACGTTTCCATCAGTCAGCTTCAGACCCCTCATAAGAATCCTTCAGGGTCTTGGATTGTTTGTGTATTCTTGGCCTGATGTCGACCCCTCCACCCCTTGGCTTCCACGGCTCAGTCTGCCACTTATATTGTGGTGTATTGTCACTAAACTTATTGTTGTGATCGACCAAGCAGAGTTCGGTCTTCAATTCTTTGAACTGTATAAAAACAAAGGACATAGCGTTGGAGACTTGGTTTACATAGCCTTCACCCAGACATTTGAGATCCTGGCCATAAGTGCTACATCCCTCCTTCCATTCCTTGGACGATGGTTGGTGAGGACCTTCCAGATACTTAATGACCTTTATGAAGACTCATCTTCCACTACTACCATTACTACCAACACTGCAAGTAGAAGACTGTTCCTCAATGACAACTCTATCACCAACAACACTACAAGGAAGACACTGTTTCTCGATGATAACTCCATCCCCAACAACACTGCAAGTAGAAGACTGTTCCTCAATGATAACTCCATCCCTAACAACAAGCAGTTATTACTTTCTAGGGTGATGAGGAAGATAGATTGGTTCAAAGTGTTCGTATTTGTCTTATATCCACTTATGAGCATCGTGGGTTACATCTTCATATTGAGGGACAATGAAAATACATCTGCAACGATGTTCTTCTCCGCTACGAATGACCTCATTGGGATGATGACCTCGTTCGTCAATTTCTTGCTCTTTCGCTTCATCTTCTCTCTCCTTGGGGAATATTTGGTGGAAGAGACAAGAGACACGTACCAAGCTGTGGTCCTTATGGTAGCTCAGGTCTCCTCTCCAAGACAAAAAGTGACAGAAGAAACAACAACGACAACAACAGCCATGAAAGTTCTGAATCGCTTGGAGATCATAATAAAAAAGGTGAGTTCAGCATACAAATAAAACAATCAAACATACAAACAAACAATCATACCGACTTCTTCAGAGGTATATATACCTGCATGGCTAATCTAGTTTTAAGGTGTTTGTATTTTTTTTTTCGTTCCTTAGTGTCCAAACTCTTTACTGTTCTTTTGCCTTGTAAGTTTAATTAGTGTCATGTGGTCTTAGTTGTTGTAATCGGACTATACGTGTTTGTGTGTGTGTGTGTGTGTGTATGTGTGTGTGTGTGTTTTGTGTGTGTGCGTGTGTGTGTGTGTGTGTTTAGAGAAGAAGATAAATAGATAGATGGATAGACAGACAGAGTATGTGTGTGCGTGTGTGTTTGAGAAGATTGATACATAGATAGATATATAGATAGATAGATAGAGTGTGTGTGTGCATGTATGTATATATGTATGTGTGTGTTTGAGAAGATACTGTACAGTACATGTTTATGTGTATGTATGTATATATGTATCAGTATGTATGTATGTGTGTCATAAATCCATCCTCTTTATTAATCAGATAGAGGAGGGACGTAACGCCACTCTTAATTTCTACAAGTGGTTCATCACGAGTTACATACTGGCCAGCACCTTCGCTATGATCAGCTGCATCTTCATCCTCTACCAGAGAGGGATGGACCCAATACCCTTCGTCTTAATCGTCTATGCCATCATATCCATCTGTGTGTTTAACTTCACTGCTCAGATGTTTACTTCTTACGTGAGTTTTTTTTTAACTTCACTGCTCAGATGTTTACTTCTTACGTGAGTTTTTTTGAACTTCACTGCTCAGATGTTTACTTCTTACGTGAGTTTTTTTTTAACTTCACTGCTCAGATGTTTACTTCTTACGTGAGTTTTTTTTAACTTCACTGCTCAGATGTTTACTTTTTATGTAAGTGTTTTAACTTCACTGCTGAGATTTTACTTCTTATTTAAGTCTTACTGCTCTAATGTAAGCTTCAGAGATGCCTTTAAAGGGGGTGCGGAAGTAGGGGGACATGCTTTGGTGGGGTGTGGGGGGGGGGTTGGGGAGTGCGGGAGTTGGGGGACAGGCTTGGGTGGGGTTGGGGTTGGGGGGGTACTGGAGTAGGGGACAGACTTAGAGGTTTTTGGGGGGGTGCGGGAGTAGGGAGACAGACTTGGGGGGTGCGAGAGTAGGGATACAGGGTTGGGGGGATGCGGGAGTAGGGGGACAGGCTTGGGGTGGGTAGAAAGCCTGTCCCTCTACTCCAGCACCCCCGAAACATCCCTCAAGCCTGTCCCCCTACTCCCACCCCCCAAAACTCACCCTAAACCCTACCCCCCAAGCCTGTCCCCTCCCCCCCAAGCCTGTCCCCCTATTCCCGCACCCCCTTAATGCCATACTCCTGAATATATTTAACCTGAATTAAATGTACCAATTCTATTCTAAGTTTATAAAGTTCAATGTTTTAATGTCACAAATAATAACCTATAGTTGTGGAAATATTTAGGTGTAATTTGTCTTGGTTTGAATTATTGCAAGTACAGAATAATCAAGAAATTAAATGAGTTTGTTGGTACACTCGTGATACATAATTTCTGACCAGAGTGTGAGGAGTAGAAAGCTTCGAATCGCCTGGTATTGTTCATTTCCCCACCCAGTACACCTATAGAGGCTGAGTTCGAATGCAGGGTGTGTGTGTGTGTGTGTGTGTGTGTGTGTGTGTGTGTGTGTGTGTGTGTGTGTGTGTGTGTGTAGTGCCTGCCGTTCGTCTCTGGTCTGGGATTACGTATCACGAGTGTACAGAATATAAGCAAGAATTACTGCATAATATTATAGGTCATGTGTCTGTAGCTTTGGAAACTCTTGATTTGTTTATATATAGAATGTAAACTGTTGCTTGATAAACTGTCCACATGTACAGTCACGAGCACTAATAAGTATACAGCTTTGGTTGAAGCTTTGAACAGTCCAATTCTCAAACGAACTCATTTCAATGGAGATCATATTTTGCATTTTTTTTACTGTCTCTAGCTTACAAAAATTCTCTGCTTACGAAACTTCATTTACTCCCCGTACTACTTCCCTGTGGAATTCTCTACCAAGGGAATGTTTTCCAGCAGGTTATAACCCCCAGCAATGTAAATCCAGTTGTTTTAAATATTTTATGAGTGGAGGATGCCAATAGGCAAATGGAACCATATATTTATTTGTTTTATCCCTTCCTCCACTCACTATATATATATATATATATATATATATATATATATATATATATATATATATATATATAAATCTAAGCACACCTGTATACTTATTAGTGTTCGTTACTGTACCATATGTCATATATATAGAATCACTGAGTCTATATAAAAAATACTTGAGCCTAAGATAATACCCATATGCTAAAATCTCTCTCTCTCTCTCTCTCTCTCTCTCTCTCAGGTTAAACGATCGAAAGCCATCCTGCTGGACCTTCACCTTGACCTGACCTCCAGTGACCTTAAGAGTCAGGTGAGAAAACTGGGGGTGGGGGGGGGGGGGTGAGGACAATTAAGGTGAACGAGACAACTTAAGGGGGTGGCTGGCTCGGGTATTAAGACGAGCACGTATACAGTTCAAGAATATGCGTACGGGAGTAGGGGACAGACTTGGGGAGGGGGTTCGGGGGTGCAGGAATAAGGGGACAGGCTTAGGGAGGGGGTTTGGGGGTGCGGGAATAAGGGGACAGGCTTAGGGAGCCTGTCCCCTATTTCCTCACCCTCCTAACCCCCCAAGCCTGTCCCCCTACTCCTACACACCCCAACCCCCCCCCCCTCCTCTTAAAAATTTCAATATATATAAAAGAAATTAAAGTAGATTATTAACTTTGTTTTTCATGTACTCTTATAATGACAGTTTTGCTTTGATATGTGAGGAGAACCTGTTTATAACTCATAACAAACCACTGCTATACTCTTAGTTATTAGGAAAGCAGTTATAGTTACATGTTTACCTAAGATTCCTCAACGTGTATCTCAGCTTAATGTCTGTAATAATATATAGCTCTTCATTGTCTTCTGCTATTACTCTTTAGGAAAGCAGTGACATGTTTACCTAAGGTCCCGCCACTTGTACAGTCGTAGTCAATAATAATCATCCACATATGGGTATCTCAAACAATTTACTATCTAATATTTTCACGTTCACATTATGGTATTATTGTCTTAAATAGTGTGTAGCTGTTTGTATTAAATTAATAGATGGTAGTTAGGCCTAACCTATTTATTGGAAAGTTTATCAGCTAAGGAGCAGAAAGAAGCTGTCAAACTTTTACGTGAGTTACCCCAATATGGATGATTATTTTTGACCGTGACTGTACCTCAGCAGCTTATGTCTGTAATTATAATAGCTCCTCCTTGTCTTGTCTTCTGCTCTGATGCTTTATTATTCTGTATGGTGTATATAGGTACAATGGCTGGTGGGTAGGCTGGAGGGGATGGAGGTGTGTGCTATGGACGGCTGGTATCATCTTGGCAACGGTACACTCGTTTCTGTGAGTTGACTTCTAATTATGTTGCCTTACTGAGTGTGTGAAACTCTCCCTCTCTCTCTCTCTCTTTCTCTCTCTCTCTCTCTAACGTGTGGTTTACTAACTCCCCATACTAGTTTCATAATAATAACTGTTACACCCAGGTCTGAGTGGTATGTACCAAGTTAATAAGTAATGCTTTTATGCCCTGGACCTGGGCTAACAAAAGCCAAGTAGGCAAGGGATAACGTCTGTATCCGAATCTTTTAAAGGCAAAGGGCATGGAAATAACGGAGTTTCACTTAGAACAAGATATATTGAACATAATAACACCTTGAAATGCAAAAGAGATCACCAGTGTATAGACAAAACAATATAATAAATACACTTAACACTAAACATCCTACCTAAGAACAAAGCTAAACATGTACATTAAATATATATGGGGAGGAGAGCAATAAGAATATAATTAGTATACTTTACAATCCAAATGGAGCCCAGGTGGGTGAGATGCAGAGTGCAGGCCGGGGAACCAAGTGTGATGTGTGATGTGTAGTGGATGTGAACACAATGTGTAGAGAATGTGTAGACAATGTGAAGAGAATGTGACGAGAATGTGAAGAGAGTGGCCGTTGGTGAGGAACTGTTGTCCTGGATAGAATTCGGCCGGTTTATATCAGAATCGGAGCCGGGGGGTCAAGGGGTAAAGGCATATTTGTCAGTTCCCGATTGGTCAGTTGAAGATTGGGGGGTGAGGAATTGGAGGGAGGTTGTTGGATGAACTGGTAGTTTAAGGAAGGGGGGGGGGGTAGCAGGCTGGCAGCCAGGTTGATGGGTGGTTCGTAACATACCCCCACGCCAAAAACCTCTGTAGGGGTACCCAGAAGAGGTAAGCAGAGTAAACCACCCACAAGCGGCTGGAGACGTTACTGTAGGTTGCTCTTAGGTGTCGTCCTCCTCAATCCCACGAGATAAGGCATCGGCAAGGAGGTTGTCCGTTCCTTTGATGTGTTGGACTTGAAGGTTGTAGGACTGAAGCAAGAGTGCCCACCGAAGGATCCGTTGATTTGAGAATTTAGTAGAGTTGATAAATGCCAAGGGATTATGATCTGTGAAGACCTGGACACAATGAGGCGAAGGTTGAAGATAGCACTCGAACTTCTGGATGGCATGGACGAGGGCGAGGGCTTCTTTTTCGATGGTGGAGTAAGACTGTTGATACTTCTTCAGCTTGCAGGAATGGTAGGCCACAGGGTGTAGTACATTGGTTTGCTGATCAGCTTGTAGCAACACTCCACCCACTCCAATACCACTTGCGTCAATTTGAAGGTGAAATGTTCCTCCCACGTCTCTGCCATCTCCAATATCGTCCAAGTAGGCTGCTGTTCCTCCCAGTCCTCGGATTAAGTAGTTGATGACCCTTTGAAATGTGGAAGGGGCATTAGACAAACCAAAAGCTAGCACTTTATATTGGAAAAGACCAAAAGGGGTGATGAATGCAGAGATTTCCTTGGCCCTTTCCATAAGGGGCATTTGATAATAGCCCTTCATGAGATCAATGGTGGTTATTGGCACGAGAATACATAGGGAAACCCAGGGAGACGTGCTTGGTTCAGCTAAGTTGTGGGTTATGAGATAGTTCACTTCTTTCTCCATGATCTCACTCTTATGTGGATGTACTTTGTATGGAGTTTGTCTAATAGGGGCCTGACATGAACTGAGCAATTTGACGTCATGCTGAATGTAGTTGCACAAACCTGGAGTGTCGGATGTAACCGAGTGAAATTGATGCAAAAACTGAATCATGTCTGTCTCTTGTTCTGGTTTGAGGTTACAAAAATAATCCTTAAAGTTAGTTATGATACCACTGTTGGAGAGAGAGCTTTGGTTACAAGGGATGTCTATAGGTAGGCTACTCTCTTCATCAGCTTCAGACTCCATATTATTCTTAAGGCTAGGGCCTGATGCACACAATGCAACAGGGAGAACAGTTCCGACATCTACCTCTGGCGACCTGGAATAATAGGGTTTGAGTAAATTTACATGGACCAATTGCGTGTTCTTTCTTTGGTCAGGAGTTGCTATAATATAATTTAGAGGATTTAGCTCTTCTTTAGACAAAGGCTGGTTAATGAGATCATCTTTAACTTGATAAAAAGGCAAGGATGGTAATAGCTTAGAAGGGGTTGAATCTGCGAGTTTAGCCTGAGCTCGGGTTACGGCACTGGTTGGACAAACATCAGGAGGTTTGACTAGAACTTCTGGAAGTGGTTCATCAACTTTAGTTACGTTAGGCACGACGAGAGTTCCTGAAAGGTCATTACCCAACAATAGTTGTACTCCCTTCACTGGTAAGACACCATATTTAACAGCTACCTGGACATCTGCGTTGAAAAATGGACACTCAAGATATACTTCGGCAAGAGGGTGTGATACTTGGGAAGTGGATAGGTCCGATAGTAAAACTTTCTCTCCCGTAATCTTCCGACTTAAGTTAGGTACAGCATCATGGACTAAAATCGACTGAGCCGCACCGGTATCCCTGAGAATAGTAATGGGGAATGTCTGATCCTGTTGGCTGAGTGCAACACGACCCGTAAATGTGAAGGCCTTGAACATGCTGGTCTGGAGTGAGCTAGAGTTAGATGCAATGGGTTTGGGATTGGACTCATTTGAACCTCTCTTTGAAAAATTACACCCTGGATGTCTACACTGAACAATGGTGTGTCCTGCTTTCCTACAGTAAGCACAAACTGGCTGATGAGAAGTCGCACCATGATCTCTCCACCCATCACTCTTCCCATCATATAGATCGCCTGAGGTAGACGTTACAGAGTTACCGCGGTCCACTCTATTCACATTCCAGGATTCCAACCTTAGGGCATGAGCGTCCGCCATCTCAGCCACCCTGAGAAGCTCCCTCTCATTGCTCTCCTCCACGTACCTAAGAATAGGGAAGGGAATTTTACTCTTCCATTCCTCCACGACTACGAGATTCACGAGTTCTGAAAAGGTAGTGACGTTCAGCGTTTCCAACCACTTTTTAAATAGAAGCATTTTCTCTGTGGCAAATTCCACAAAAGTTTGATTTTTCACTTTAGTTACATGCCTGAACTTTTGCCTATAACCTTCTGGTGTTATCGCGTGTGCAGTAAGGATCTGGGATTTAGCAAGTTCATAGTTTTCTGGGTTACCCAGACTGCTGTAGACCCTCAGAGACTTCCCAGACAACTTAGGACCCACTAGAGTCATCCACTCCTCTTTGGGCCATTCACGTTTGGTAGCAATTTTCTCAAATAACCGGAAAGATCCATATATGTCACTTTCATCAAAGGACGGAACTATATTAGAAACTGTGGCAAAGTTGAAAGATACCTCTTTTAATCTCACTTCCCGTTCGACCTCCAACCTTTTCATCTCTATTTCCCTCTTGAATTGAAGTTCTAATTTATATTTCTCAAATTCTAACGAGGAAAGAGAGGGGTCAACTGGTAAAGAGGGACCAGCTGATAAAGGGGGTTCAGTTGGCAATGGTAAATAGGCTGCAATTGCCTCAAGATATCCCTGATTCATCAAATACCCCAAAACAACCTCTTTCACTTTTGCCTTAGTCACCTTTGATGAATGATCCGGAAGGGAAACCTGATAATATTCTGCAATTTTTAAATAATCGGCCTTTCTTATATCACTTACTTGATCCCAGGAGGGATGGCTCACAAAAAGACTCAAATCGAATTCTGCACTTGCCATCGTGTAGAAATGTTAAAAGGAATGTTAAGGGAGGAAGCCTTGAGGACTACAACAGCGATAGTTAACACGATCCCGGAATCTATGCTTCACTATACCCAAATACTTCAACCCTAGAGTATTACAGACTTGTGAGGAGAGATGCCATAAAATAGCACGAGTGATGGGATTGTACCAATCCCGATACTTGATTGATGGAATGCTTCAAAATTAGTGAGCGAGAACAGTTCCTGAGACTTGAGTAATGAAGCACCCGAGAAAACTATGATTCCTGATAACCCAACAAGTCATGTAACACTTGATTCATGGAGGAACGGTGGGAGACCTAGTCAAATCATCCTACGTTCGATCAGAGTTCACCATTGTGGCTGCTACACAAGATACTTGTAGTAAACCCTGATGACCAACGGTCACTTCTCAATTCTGGGAGAGGGTTGACACATCAAACACTTAAGACACTGCTCTCCAAGAGTTAATAAAATTGTAAAATCAAGAATGTAAGTGAAATTAAGCTAATAAACTCCAAAATAATCCTGGCGAGGTCGCCATTTGTTACACCCAGGTCTGAGTGGTATGTACCAAGTTAATAAGTAATGCTTTTATGCCCTGGACCTGGGCTAACAAAAGCCAAGTAGGCAAGGGATAACGTCTGTATCCGAATCTTTTAAAGGCAAAGGGCATGGAAATAACGGAGTTTCACTTAGAACAAGATATATTGAACATAATAACACCTTGAAATGCAAAAGAGATCACCAGTGTATAGACAAAACAATATAATAAATACACTTAACACTAAACATCCTACCTAAGAACAAAGCTAAACATGTACATTAAATATATATGGGGAGGAGAGCAATAAGAATATAATTAGTATACTTTACAATCCAAATGGAGCCCAGGTGGGTGAGATGCAGAGTGCAGGCCGGGGAACCAAGTGTGATGTGTGATGTGTAGTGGATGTGAACACAATGTGTAGAGAATGTGTAGACAATGTGAAGAGAATGTGACGAGAATGTGAAGAGAGTGGCCGTTGGTGAGGAACTGTTGTCCTGGATAGAATTCGGCCGGTTTATATCAGAATCGGAGCCGGGGGGTCAAGGGGTAAAGGCATATTTGTCAGTTCCCGATTGGTCAGTTGAAGATTGGGGGGTGAGGAATTGGAGGGAGGTTGTTGGATGAACTGGTAGTTTAAGGAAGGGGGGGGGGTAGCAGGCTGGCAGCCAGGTTGATGGGTGGTTCGTAACATAACTAATCTAACTAAATTTAACGTGTGCTTTGCTAAACTAACTAACTAACTAAACTTAACGTGTGCTTTGCTAAACTAACTAAGTAACTAACTAACTAAGGTGTGGTGCTTGTAATAAACTAACATGTGGTGCATAATAATAACTCTCAAATCTACTTTCAAAATAATAACTAACTAACTAACTAACTTAACGTGTGCTTTACAAAACTAACTAAACTGTGGTACTTTGGTAACTTTCAGATTTACAGTTTGATTATAACTAACAATCTAACTAACGTGTTGTTTACTAACTCTCAAATCTACAGTGTCAAAATACTAACTAACTAACTAACTAACTAACTAAGGTGTGGTGCTTTGCTAAACTAACTAACAAACAAACTAACTAACTAACTAAGGTGTGGTACTTTGCTAAACTAACTTACTAACTAACTACCTAACTAACTAACTAACTACCTAACTAACTAACTAACAAACAAACTAACTAATTAACTAAGGTGTGGTACTTTGCTAAACTAACTTACTAACTAACTAACTAACTAACTAACTAACTAACAAAGTAACTAACTAACAAACTAACTAAGGTGTGGTGCTTTGCTAAACTAACTAACTTACTAACTAACTACCTACCTAATTAACTACCTAACTAACAAACTAACTAACTAACTAACTAAGGTGTGGTACTTTGCTAAACTAACTACTAACTAACTAACTAACTACCTAACTAACTAACTAACTAACTAACTAACAAACAAACAAACTAACTAACTAATTAAGGAGTGGTGCTTTGCTAAACTAACTACTAACTAACTAACTAACTAATTACCTAACTAACTACTTAACTAACTAACTAACTAACTAACTAAGGTGTGGTGCTTTGCTAAACTAACTTACTAACTAACTACCTAACTAACTAACTAACTAAGGTGTGGTGCTTTGCTAAACTAACTTACTAACTAACTAACTAACTAACTAACTAACTAACTACCTAACTAACTAACTAACTAACTACCTAACTATCTAACAAACTAGCTAACTAACTAAGGTGTGGTGCTTTGATAAACTAACTTACTAACTAACTACCTAACTAAGGTCCTTTGGTAACTTTCAGTTGGGCAGTTTCGTGGCAACATATTTGGTGGTACTGCTTCAGGTGGGATCCGAGTCCGTAGATAAGACGACGAAGGGATCCGAGTCCACAGATCAGACACATGAAAACCAAACCCAAACCATAAGAGTGGAGTACTAATTAGTATTATTCTATGCGTGTGTGTGTGTGTGTGTGTGTGTGTGTGTTTAAAGCTATGTATGTTTTTAGCACACACACACACACACACCACCTCTTCTGGTATTTTTTTTTTTTTTTTTGTGTGTGTGTGTGTGTGTGTGTTTAAAGCTATGTATGTTTTTAGCACACACACACACACACACCACCTCTTCTGGTATTTTTTTTTTGTGTGTGTGTGTGTGTGTGTGTGTGTTTAAAGCTATGTATGTTTTTGGCACACATACACACACACACCACCTCTTCTGGTATTTTGTGTATGTGTGTGTGTGTGTGTGTGTGTGTTTAAAGCTATGTATGTTTTTAGCACACACACACCATCTCTTCTGATATTTTGTGTGTGTGTTTAAAGCTATGTATGTTTTTGGGACACACATACCACCTCTTCTGGAAATTTATGTGTGTGTGTGTTGTGTGTATTTAAACTTATGTATGTTTTGGCTCACACACACACCACCTCTTCTGGTATTTTCAAGTTTTGTGTTACATCTCATTCACTCCCACTCCCTCACTTATAATCAACCTTGCATCCTCAAGCACCTCACCCACCCTCCTCTTTGTACTCACTATCATTCAATCATCTACTACTTGCTACCTCCCTTTCGTTCCCCCCTCTATTATTCCTTCCATACTCCCACTTTGCCCTGACTCTAATCCTTGCCAACACCGCATAATGGTCAGAGCACTGGAACATGCCTCTCACCACTCTTGCATCCATCACATCTTTTCTCAACCTTTCATCAACAGCTATGTAATCAATCTGACTCATACTCACCCCTTTCAGTTCTCCTCTTCCACGTGTACAGCCATGGCTGATAGTGCTTGACCACAAGGACTCAAGGAGTGTTGGATAGCAAGTGAACAGAGTTCGAACAAGTTAATTTTCCAAACCATTCTCAACGTTGAGAGAGGTTTAGAAGACTCACGTTTTCGAACTCTGTTCAGTTGCTCTCCAATCTTTCTTGGACCCTGGTCATGCACTATCAGCCATGGCTGTACAGTACCTGTGGATCAGTCTGTGCTCGAAGCAGGTCTTGGCGAGGAACAACCCCGCTTCGGCATACACATCCACCAGGCTCTCACCATTCTCATTTATTCCATTCACACCCCATTTACCAACACATTTCCTATTCTTTCATTCCCTACCTTCCCATTCATATCACCCACAAGTATTATCTTCCTCCCCCTCTCAATACAAGGCAGTCAATCAATTCATTCCAAAACTCTTTCATTTTCATCTTTCCCACCTTGGTCTGCGCGTTCACTGGTGCATACGCGCAGACCCATGCATACCTTACTATTCCAATCTTACTTGTCATCCATACTATCCTTGTACCCTTCCTTCCATGTCTGTCCATTGCCTTCCACACCTTCCCAGACACCAACAATGCGCACCCTTCCTTCCCTCTACCTTTACTTCCTTCGTTCATGCCAGTCCATACCCCGCCTCCTTCCATCCCTTCCCACCACTTACTCTTTTCAACGTCCTTACACTCTTCCACCCCCAATCCTTTCATGTGCGTCTCAGTCACCCCACACACATCTATTTCACTCCTTCTCGCACACTCCACAATCTCTCTCCTTTTCACCTCATTCACCATTCCATTCACATTAATTGCCCCCCACAGAGCAGACTGGAGACCCCTCCCCGCCACCAGCCGCAGCCGTCCTTCCTCCCATTGGGGGGCCGCTGGTGGCTGGCAAGGCCAACGCAGCGCTCATTCCCGGAGGGACACGGGCCATCAGCATTGTCAAATCTAAAAATCACCGCCGTAATACAATAAATAAAAAGAAAATTACACATAACCACTTAAAATATATATATGTCATTTTTACTTGTATTTTGGTTGTAATGAAGTTTGGACAACTTATTCCAGTTCCAAATTTATCGTAGTCTTAAAATCCAAACACAATACGTGTATCTGTGCTAATATTAGAGCAGGAAGCAATTTGCGAGCAAATATTATGGCAGTATGCAGGGAAGAGGCCGCCAGCCAATCAGCGAAGAGTATTATTTTATACCCGCCAAGGATTACACCTCCTGCCAGTGGACAGCCGTAAAGGAATGGATTATAGTGAGCAATATGTTTAAAACATTGTTAGTGTACAGCCTGTTGAATAAATTCGCAGAGACTCAAAAGGTGTAGAGTAATAGTACGGATCTGGTAACTGTGGGATAACGTCACTGCCACACGTACAAAAAGGTGTAGCTGCTGCCAACCATGCTATGAGCACGGTCCATATAGTATACTATATGGACCGTGGCTATGAGGTACTTCACTAAATAGAACTTGCACACGCGTAAGGTGCAGGAAGAGAAATTCCTTGGTGTGTTATTTCATTACTATTTTTGCTATCATTATTGATGATATATTGTTTATCATGTTGTTGGGTTTTATTCTGCTTACAAATATAATACGAAACAATGCTCTACTTTGATTAGGCTGATCTGCCGTTTTTGTAAGAAGCTTCATTGATTTTCATTTTTCGTCGACTGATGGTGCCTTGATTCTGCTTGACAACTCATAATGTGGAACGGAGGAGTGCTGTGATAAGAGAAGTTAGATAGAGATCGTCTCTCGTCAGGGAATGCAAGAGAAAATGATATGGGAGTGAGAGGAGTGAGTCATGACATTCATCAATTCCCGACGTCACGAACCTGAAAAAAACAGCCACTTTTCACCAGATAAAATAATTGTTAACAACAAAGTTGGGGAAGTTCTCGGTCGGTGATCTCTTTCCCGCATGATTTCGGCCTCATAAAAATGTATAATTAGAGGTGAAAAACTTTTCTGATTGCTCTCATTATTTTGAACATAGGGCATTGTTCTTTCAGAAACATAGTTTTTTTTTTGTTTTTTTTGTTTTAAGCCAAAGGTGCAGGTATGAACTAATATAAATGTTATTAGTTCTGCCAACCCCTGTACTTGTTTATGCTTGTAATTGCTGTTTTACTGTATGTTGCACACCAATTCTTATCTATGATGTTAATATAATTACTGAATAATAACATCTTAAAGTGCAGACGTACGATGTATCAGTAATTATCGCGGGGAAGATTTTACAAAATACATCTAACTCGGCCAACACTCAGTTCCCCAACTTCCATATTAAAACCGTTGGCGATCACACGCAACCCTTCAGTTAGTGACCCCGGGAATTCCAGACAATCAAGATATTTTTAGTTACTAGGTAGTGCAGTTATCTTTTACTCGTTTTTATACGTCAAGATGGTGTGCATGACTGCAAATCTCTATATCGTCAGCTACCTCTTTGTGTCCTGAAAGTGATTGGTAATCCATGTTCCATATTACTTTGTCACTTAAATTCTTTATTTTTGACTAGCACTATGTTTCCTTTCGCTATGTTTTCATGTTTTTAAGGTCTGCCTTATCTGTAAAGGATATATAACAAAATAAACTTCAGTAACCTTTTCATATTTTTAACATCCTTTACGTTAAAAGGATAGGGTATATAACAAAATAATCTCCAGTACACTATTTGATAACAACAACACATAATAACACATAACAACAACACATAGGGCCGATTTCACAGTCGTCATTATTTGTTAGCCAACAAACAAATACTTTTGGTAACGTGTCCGATTCCACAGTCGTTTTTCGGGACCCAGTTTGTTCGGGATCCAACCAAAATCATAAGCATTATTGGAACTTTGGTGATGGATCTTTGGTACCGGGTATACCGACCCAATCGAGCTTACTAATTATATATTAATGAAAATATTTATATTATTTGCATACCAAATGATTATTTTTCATTGTATAATGCATGTCCATTGTTTTCTATAGAAGGCATCCACAAACAAGGAAAAACAGCAAGACTGTATTATTTGTACGATAATTCTGATGATCGCAGTAAATTCACGGGTGTCGTCTGCTGCTGCTGCTTCAACCAGTGTTGCCAAATATGGTTTCCCTAGACATGAAGAATTATAGGTAGCAATGGAGAAATTATATTAAGATTATTGAAGAGTAAATGGGAACCTTTCTACAGGACATTTTTGAGGTAAAATGGGAAAATCTGATGTTGAAGTTGGGGAAATCGTCAATCAGACCTGGCAACACTGACTTCAACTCTGTCAATATAAGCATCACAGCACTTCATTACTTTACATCTATTGTTCTTCCAACACGTTACTCCAAATTCATTATAAATTAGCATATGAAACATTTATTATGGTATAACTGTATACAAGTATTTGAAACTGAGTAGAGGCAATAAATTATAACTCAAATTAACACTAGTGTACACACGTCAATGAACAATTTTCCGTAAGGTATAATTTGTACAGTTTGTATGGTCTTTTAAATCAAATTACCTACTATGACAGCAGACAAATGTATTATCAAAACATTATTTATATATTTGAAATATATTTAACATCATTATTTTTCAAGTCTTATGTTATTTAGTGAAAATTAACTGCAGAAAAAGAAAGGATAAATGGAGAGGGAAGACGGAGCTTGGAGAGGACACGACCGGCTCCTGGGACCGCACAACAACAACAAAGACACATATCTATGCTCTATAAGTATACGATCAACTAGCGGTAGCCACAACTTAAAATACCATACATACCAGACAAGCATTGATGTATTTAGGCACTCATTCTTTCCCCGCAGCATCCAAGAGTGAAATCATCGGTAAATATTTAATGAATTGATAACTGGGGCAGTGTAAGAGGGAGGACGTTCGGTCTGTGCTTCACTTATTACTAACTTCAATTCCCATCCTTTTGAGTACAATTCATAGGTGGTGGTGTGTGTTCAGAATACCAACATATATATACGAGTGTATGGTAAAATATCGACAAAACAAACAAGATATTTAACGTAAATAGTTGCCGGTCAGTGAGAAGTATTGAGTGAGGGAGGGTGTCGCTATCAGTGTGGGTGTATCTGTGATGGTGTAGTCGTGTGTATACTCACTAATTGGTGTATTGTGTTGGTGTAGTCATATATAATACCCTCTAATTGGTGCATTGTGATGGTGTAAATAACAATAATCAAGAAGTGAGAAGTGATAAGTGTTAAGGTTGTTGTTGGCAACACTGGCGGTGGTTGGACGCGTTGTTTTGCTCCCCTGAAATTACTCTCAAAGTTATTATTTCACTAGTAGTAGAACCTATCTAGATAATTCTAGTATATATTCCTAAATTCCTATAATTCCTATATTATATATATATGATAATAATAATAATAATAATATATATATATGATTCCTAAAGTCCATAAATTCCTAAATACTGGTGAGTTCTGTTGACTTTGTTCCCTGTGGGAACAATAAGGTGGGTGACGATGATGAGGCTATGCACTGTGATGTCTGCAACATATACTTTCACATAGGATGTGTAAGGATCTCTCTCAAACTCTATGAAGCAATGAAGGAGGAAAATACGGATGGGGATGACGACGTCAGCTGGGCTAAACATCTGAGGTTACAAGTTCTTGCTATCAAGTTAGATAACGAGGCTATGAAAATTGCAATAAACCATATAATAATTCAATGCACGAGCAACATCAAGGAATTATCCAGCCTTGAAGTTAGGGTTGGCACATTGGAGGCCATGGTTGCTGAAAAATTCGAGAAATTTGACCAAATGTGGGAAGTAGTCGGCGGCAAAAGTCCTGTCGCCTCACTTGCTTCACCGAGCAACGCGATGTTCATAGACTCGAGATTACTAGGTGTAGAAAACATGTGTATTTCTCGAGTCCATGAACGATGCATGTCTCGGTGAAACAGTTAAGGCGACAGGACTTCTGCCGCCGACTGTACAGGACACATTAAAGGACGGCATCTTGGCAGTCACTGAACAAGGAATAGAAGACAACCTTAACAAATCTGACAATATTAAAACATCTTTCAACAACGCGGTAATGGTAGCCATTGGTAACGATGATGACTTGAATGCGGCTGTGCAAGCAAAGGTTAATGAAGTCCTAGATCAGGCGCAAGGTAAGTCCAGACCCCAAGAAACACGAAAGGAAATCCGCCAACAGTTTTTTTTATATGAAGCAGAAAGAGGAAAGGAGCAATAATCATATAATCCACAATATAGAAGAGGCGAGTGATGCAACGCCCGTAGAGGTGAAGAAGGGGGACATTGGAACCTTCCTGGAAATATCTAAAGTATGTGGAGCTTAGAGGGAATAAAGGAAATGAGCCAAAATGTACAGGACACGATTGAAGAATTGATCGTTAAACAAACGTGAGGGACTGCCAGAGAGGTTAATTAAGGGGAGGGTTTAGTTTGAATATTTTTGGTGATAATGATTCCTCCAAACTTTTTCAGGCAACATAACACCACTATTTATGTTCATCTGGTCCTGTTTCTTGGCATGCTATGGAGGAATCAAGGCACTCCAATGTACCAAAAGTATACTATCCACTTAAGCAGGCAAAAGCAAAGGCATAACAAATCCAATGATAATACCAATACCACCTTGTCAACGCACCCCGATTCTGATATGGCAACCAATATTAGTCTTAAATCCATACTACCCTCTCTGACACTAATGCAGATGTCCTTACCTCAAGTAAACTCTCAGAACTTAAAATTTGAATACCAGAGATCAAACCACATATTATTGCTGCAACAGAGGTGAAACCCAAAAAACATAGGGAAAAACTAAATGAAGATTTTTACGTTACAAACTTTACAGCCTACCTCTGCAACATGAAACATAACGGTGAAAGGGGAATCATAATCTATATTCATAACAATCTTGTCAAATCTGTCTCCCAGGTTAATACCCTTGGCTTGTCATCATTTCGTGAAGTATTACTTCTTGAAAGACGTCTAAGAGGAGACAATCTATTACTTGGGTGCCTCTATAGGAGCCAAAATTCTTCTGACAATAATAATGGTGAACTTCATGACTTCCTGGGCAGCAGCAGTGGAGATTGTAGCAGTTCAAGCAGCAAACTACTAAAGTGTTCTGAGTGGTAGTTTGGCTCGTCGGCAGTTCCCCGAGACCCCGAGGGTTCATCGCTCACCAACCAATGAGGGAAGGACACCTCATCAACATGGCTGACCCTACGTCATCACCAGGGCTATATAAGCACCGGCAGCCGTCCACCAAGGCGTCAGACTTCCAGTGTTCTTATCTCTGGGCTGACCACTTCCACTACCACTACCACTACCACTTCCACTTCCACTTCCACTTCACACGTTGGCAGAGGCTACTCCTCTGTACGTGTGTCGTACTTTAGTATTAGAGAGCAGAGCATATTACGGTAACTTTAATATTAGTCAATTGTATGTATATTTCTAACTATTTTGTATTGTATATAATTGTGTGTCTAAACTCAAACAACTTATTGATTGTGTAATATTGTGAATGATCATTCTTGCTATTTAATATAATACCTAAAATACAGACTTTACTTTACTTATTGACCATCAACAATATAGTAGGTTAAACCTACAAGATTCATCCTCTCACATAATTGTATTTGATGGGCGACTTCAACACTCCTCACATTGATTGAGAACTATGCACCACATCTAAACCTGAAAACTCCCATGAATCAGCTTTAAGGGACCCTGTGTCGTAGTCAGAAAATTGGAGGTAAACGAGTTCTTCAAATATTGCCACGAAACATCACCAATAAGGAATGAGTTTGTTTCGTGGCATGGTTAGGTGGAATCAGAAGCCTCCATTTTTATACACGATCACAGGGACCTTAATTCAGTCCATCCAGGATTGTTTTCTTTTCCAACATGTTTACCAACCTTCTGTACTAGATAGAGTGCGAGGAACCGATATCCCATCAGTCTCAGATTTGATCATTGTATTCACGAAATTTCCCTAACTTCACTTTTAGAATTTCGTTTTTTATTTCAATAATTCCCTGTTTACTCTCGATCATTGACGGTCAGTTTTAGTATTTTTTTCGTCTGGTAGAAATTTCCCTGTTTACTTTTGAAAAATCATTATATAATAATTTCCCTGTGTGTGTGTGGGTGTGTCTCAAAATTCTCTAAAACAGACAAAACAAAATCCTGTATCTGGCAACACTGCATAATAATAAACAATAGAATGCACCTGGCAACATTGCATAATGATAAACAATAGAATAAGTAATAACGTGTGACAAGCGTAATGCTGGGATCACCCAAACACTGCGATTCCCAACGACTAGGCAGATATCGTGATCCATAATGACATCTGCTCGTCCTTCACTCGCTTAGTTGCAGTTGTTTACGAATCATCGCAGACGAATACAGGGTTGGGGGGATGCGGGAGTAGGGGGACAGGCTTGGGGTGGGTAGAAAGCCTGTCCCTCTACTCCAGCACCCCCGAAACATCCCTCAAGCCTGTCCCCCTACTCCCACCCCCCAAAACTCACCCTAAACCCTACCCCCCAAGCCTGTCCCCTCCCCCCCAAGCCTGTCCCCCTATTCCCGCACCCCCTTAATGCCATACTCCTGAATATATTTAACCTGAATTAAATGTACCAATTCTATTCTAAGTTTATAAAGTTCAATGTTTTAATGTCACAAATAATAACCTATAGTTGTGGAAATATTTAGGTGTAATTTGTCTTGGTTTGAATTATTGCAAGTACAGAATAATCAAGAAATTAAATGAGTTTGTTGGTACACTCGTGATATATAATTTGTGACCAGAGTGTGAGGAGTAGAAAGCTTCGAATCGCCTGGTATTGTTCATTTCCCCACCCAGTACACCTATAGAGGCTGAGTTCGAATGCAGGGTGTGTGTGTGTGTGTGTGTGTGTGTGTGTGTGTGTGTGTGTGTGTGTAGTGCCTGCCGTTCGTCTCTGGTCTGGGATTACGTATCACGAGTGTACAGAATATAAGCAAGAATTACTGCATAATATTATAGGTCATGTGTCTGTAGCTTTGGAAACTCTTGATTTGTTTATATATAGAATGTAAACTGTTGCTTGATAAACTGTCCACATGTACAGTCACGAGCACTAATAAGTATACAGCTTTGGTTGAAGCTTTGAACAGTCCAATTCTCAAACGAACTCATTTCAATGGAGATCATATTTTGCATTTTTTTTACTGTCTCTAGCTTACAAAAATTCTCTGCTTACGAAACTTCATTTACTCCCCGTACTACTTCCCTGTGGAATTCTCTACCAAGGGAATGTTTTCCAGCAGGTTATAACCCCCAGCAATGTAAATCCAGTTGTTTTAAATATTTTATGAGTGGAGGATGCCAATAGGCAAATGGAACCATATATTTATTTGTTTTATCCCTTCCTCCACTCACTATATATATATATATATATATATATATATAAATCTAAGCACACCTGTATACTTATTAGTGTTCGTTACTGTACCATATGTCATATATATAGAATCACTGAGTCTATATAAAAAATACTTGAGCCTAAGATAATACCCATATGCTAAAATCTCTCTCTCTCTCTCTCTCTCTCTCTCTCTCTCTCTCTCTCTCTCTCAGGTTAAACGATCGAAAGCCATCCTGCTGGACCTTCACCTTGACCTGACCTCCAGTGACCTTAAGAGTCAGGTGAGAAAACTGGGGGTGGGGGGGGGGGGTGCGGACAATTAAGGTGAACGAGACAACTTAAGGGGGTGGCTGGCTCGGGTATTAAGACGAGCACGTATACAGTTCAAGAATATGCGTACGGGAGTAGGGGACAGACTTGGGGAGGGGGTTCGGGGGTGCAGGAATAAGGGGACAGGCTTAGGGAGGGGGTTTGGGGGTGCGGGAATAAGGGGACAGGCTTAGGGAGCCTGTCCCCTATTTCCTCACCCTCCTAACCCCCCAAGCCTGTCCCCCTACTCCTACACACCCCAAACCCCCCCCCCTCCTCTTAAAAATTTCAATATATATAAAAGAAATTAAAGTAGATTATTAACTTTGTTTTTCATGTACTCTTATAATGACAGTTTTGCTTTGATATGTGAGGAGAACCTGTTTATAACTCATAACAAACCACTGCTATACTCTTAGTTATTAGGAAAGCAGTTATAGTTACATGTTTACCTAAGATTCCTCAACGTGTATCTCAGCTTAATGTCTGTAATAATATATAGCTCTTCATTGTCTTCTGCTATTACTCTTTAGGAAAGCAGTGACATGTTTACCTAAGGTCCCTCCACTTGTACAGTCGTAGTCAATAATAATCATCCACATATGGGTATCTCAAACAATTTACTATCTAATATTTTCACGTTCACATTATGGTATTATTGTCTTAAATAGTGTGTAGCTGTTTGTATTAAATTAATAGATGGTAGTTAGGCCTAACCTATTTATTGGAAAGTTTATCAGCTAAGGAGCAGAAAGAAGCTGTCAAACTTTTACGTGAGTTACCCCAATATGGATGATTATTTTTGACCGTGACTGTACCTCAGCAGCTTATGTCTGTAATTATAATAGCTCCTCCTTGTCTTGTCTTCTGCTCTGATGCTTTATTATTCTGTATGGTGTATATAGGTACAATGGCTGGTGGGTAGGCTGGAGGGGATGGAGGTGTGTGCTATGAACGGCTGGTATCATCTTGGCAACGGTACACTCGTTTCTGTGAGTCGACTTCTAATTATGTTGCCTTACTGAGTGTGTGAAACTCTCCCTCTCTCTCTCTCTCTCTCTCTCTAACGTGTGGTTTACTAACTCCCCATACTAGTTTCATAATAATAACTGTTATACCCAGGTCTGAGTGGTATGTACCAAGTTAATAAGTAATGCTTTTATGCCCTGGACCTGGGCTAACAAAAGCCAAGTAGGCAAGGGATAACGTCTGTATCCGAATCTTTTAAAGGCAAAGGGCATGGAAATAACGGAGTTTCACTTAGAACAAGATATATTGAACATAATAACACCTTGAAATGCAAAAGAGATCACCAGTGTATAGACAAAACAATATAATAAATACACTTAACACTAAACATCCTACCTAAGAACAAAGCTAAACATGTACATTAAATATATATGGGGAGGAGAGCAATAAGAATATAATTAGTATACTTTACAATCCAAATGGAGCCCAGGTGGGTGAGATGCAGAGTGCAGGCCGGGGAACCAAGTGTGATGTGTGATGTGTAGTGGATGTGAACACAATGTGTAGAGAATGTGTAGACAATGTGAAGAGAATGTGACGAGAATGTGAAGAGAGTGGCCGTTGGTGAGGAACTGTTGTCCTGGATAGAATTCGGCCGGTTTATATCAGAATCGGAGCCGGGGGGTCAAGGGGTAAAGGCATATTTGTCAGTTCCCGATTGGTCAGTTGAAGATTGAAGGGTGAGGAATTGGAGGGAGGTTGTTGGATGAACTGGTAGTTTAAGGAAGGGGGGGGGGTAGCAGGCTGGCAGCCAGGTTGATGGGTGGTTCGTAACATAACTAATCTAACTAAATTTAACGTGTGCTTTGCTAAACTAACTAACTAACTAAACTTAACGTGTGCTTTGCTAAACTAACTAAGTAACTAACTAACTAAGGTGTGGTGCTTGTAATAAACTAACATGTGGTGCATAATAATAACTCTCAAATCTACTTTCAAAATAATAACTAACTAACTAACTAACTTAACGTGTGCTTTACAAAACTAACTAAACTGTGGTACTTTGGTAACTTTCAGATTTACAGTTTGATTATAACTAACAATCTAACTAACGTGTTGTTTACTAACTCTCAAATCTACAGTGTCAAAATACTAACTAACTAACTAACTAACTAACTAAGGTGTGGTGCTTTGCTAAACTAACTAACAAACAAACTAACTAACTAACTAAGGTGTGGTGCTTTGCTAAACTAACTAACAAACAAACTAACTAACTAACTAAGGTGTGGTACCTTGCTAAACTAACTTACTAACTAACTACCTAACTAACTAACTAACTACCTAACTAACTAACTAACAAACAAACTAACTAACTAACTAAGGTGTGGTACTTTGCTAAACTAACTTACTAACTAACTAACTAACTAACTAACTAACTAACAAAGTAACTAACTAACTAACTAACTAAGGTGTGGTGCTTTGCTAAACTAACTAACTTACTAACTAACTACCTACCTAATTAACTACCTAACTAACAAACTAACTAACTAACTAACTAAGGTGTGGTACTTTGCTAAACTAACTACTAACTAACTAACTAACTACCTAACTAACTAACTAACTAACTAACTAACAAACAAACAAACTAACTAACTAATTAAGGAGTGGTGCTTTGCTAAACTAACTACTAACTAACTAACTAACTAATTACCTAACTAACTACTTAACTAACTAACTAACTAACTAGCTAAGGTGTGGTGCTTTGCTAAACTAACTTACTAACTAACTAACTAACTAACTAACTAACTAAGGTGTGGTGCTTTGCTAAACTAACTTACTAACTAACTAACTAACTAACTAACTAACTAAGGTGTGGTGCTTTGCTAAACTAACTTACTAACTAACTACCTAACTAACTAACTAACTAACTACCTAACTAACTAACTAACTAACTACCTAACTATCTAACAAACTAGCTAACTAACTAAGGTGTGGTGCTTTGATAAACTAACTTACTAACTAACTACCTAACTAAGGTCCTTTGGTAACTTTCAGTTGGGCAGTTTCGTGGCAACATATTTGGTGGTACTGCTTCAGGTGGGATCCGAGTCCGTAGATAAGACGACGAAGGGATCCGAGTCCACAGATCAGACACATGAAAACCAAACCCAAACCATAAGAGTGGAGTACTAATTAGTATTATTCTATGCGTGTGTGTGTGTGTGTGTGTGTGTGTGTGTTTAAAGCTATGTATGTTTTTGGCACACATACACACACACACCACCTCTTCTGGTATTTTTTTTTTTTTTGTGTGTGTGTGTGTGTGTGTGTGTGTTTAAAGCTATGTATGTTTTTAGCACACACACACACACACACCACCTCTTCTGGTATTTTTTTTTTTTTGTGTGTGTGTGTGTGTGTGTGTTTAAAGCTATGTATGTTTTTGGCACACACACACACACACACACCACCTCTTCTGGTATTTTGTGTATGTGTGTGTGTGTGTGTGTGTGTGTTTAAAGCTATGTATGTTTTTAGCACACACACACCATCTCTTCTGATATTTTGTGTGTGTGTTTAAAGCTATGTATGTTTTTGGGACGCACATACCACCTCTTCTGGAAATTTATGTGTGTGTGTGTTGTGTGTATTTAAACTTATGTATGTTTTGGCTCACACACACACCACCTCTTCTGGTATTTTCAAGTTTTGTGTTACATCTCATTCACTCCCACTCCCTCACTTATAATCAACCTTGCATCCTCAAGCACCTCACCCACCCTCCTCTTTGTACTCACTATCATTCAATCATCTACTACTTGCTACCTCCCTTTCGTTCCCCCCTCTATTATTCCTTCCATACTCCCACTTTGCCCTGACTCTAATCCTTGCCAACACCGCATAATGGTCAGAGCACTGGAACATGCCTCTCACCACTCTTGCATCCATCACATCTTTTCTCAACCTTTCATCAACAGCTATGTAATCAATCTGACTCATACTCACCCCTTTCAGTTCTCCTCTTCCACGTGTACAGCCATGGCTGATAGTGCTTGACCACAAGGACTCAAGGAGTGTTGGATAGCAAGTGAACAGAGTTCGAACAAGTTAATTTTCCAAACCATTCTCAACGTTGAGAGAGGTTTAAAAGACTCACGTTTTCGAACTCTGTTCAGTTGCTCTCCAATCTTTCTTGGACCCTGGTCATGCACTATCAGCCATGGCTGTACAGTACCTGTGGATCAGTCTGTGCTCGAAGCAGGTCTTGGCGAGGAACAACCCCGCTTCGGCATACACATCCACCAGGCTCTCACCATTCTCATTTATTCCATTCACACCCCATTTACCAACACATTTCCTATTCTTTCATTCCCTACCTTCCCATTCATATCACCCACAAGTATTATCTTCCTCCCCCTCTCAATACAAGGCAGTCAATCAATTCATTCCAAAACTCTTTCATTTTCATCTTTCCCACCTTGGTCTGCGCGTTCACTGGTGCATACGCGCAGACCCATGCATACCTTACTATTCCAATCTTACTTGTCATCCATACTATCCTTGTACCCTTCCTTCCATGTCTGTCCATTCCCTTCCACACCCTCCCAGACACCAACAATGCGCACCCTTCCTTCCCTCTACCTTTACTTCCTTCGTTCATGCCAGTCCATACCCCGCCTCCTTCCATCCCTTCCCACCACTTACTCTTTTCAACGTCCTTACACTCTTCCACCCCCAATCCTTTCATGTGCGTCTCAGTCACCCCACACACATCTATTTCACTCCTTCTCGCACACTCCACAATCTCTCTCCTTTTCACCTCATTCACCATTCCATTCACATTAATTGCCCCCCACAGAGCAGACTGGAGACCCCTCCCCGCCACCAGCCGCAGCCGTCCTTCCTCCCATTGGGGGGCCGCTGGTGGCTGGCAAGGCCAACGCAGCGCTCATTCCCGGAGGGACACGGGCCATCAGCATTGTCAAATCTAAAAATCACCGCCGTAATACAATAAATAAAAAGAAAATTACACATAACTACTTAAAATATATATATGTCATTTTTACTTGTATTTTGGTTGTAATGAAGTTTGGACAACTTATTCCAGTTCCAAATTTATCGTAGTCTTAAAATCCAAACACAATACGTGTATCTGTGCTAATATTAGAGCAGGAAGCAATTTGCGAGCAAATATTATGGCAGTATGCAGGGAAGAGGCCGCCAGCCAATCAGCGAAGAGTATTATTTTATACCCGCCAAGGATTACACCTCCTGCCAGTGGACAGCCGTAAAGGAATGGATTATAGTGAGCAATATGTTTAAAACATTGTTAGTGTACAGCCTGTTGAATAAATTCGCAGAGACTCAAAAGGTGTAGAGTAATAGTACGGATCTGGTAACTGTGGGATAACGTCACTGCCACACGTACAAAAAGGTGTAGCTGCTGCCAACCATGCTATGAGCACGGTCCATATAGTATACTATATGGACCGTGGCTATGAGGTACTTCACTAAATAGAACTTGCACACGCGTAAGGTGCAGGAAGAGAAATTCCTTGGTGTGTTATTTCATTACTATTTTTGCTATCATTATTGATGATATATTGTTTATCATGTTGTTGGGTTTTATTCTGCTTACAAATATAATACGAAACAATGCTCTACTTTGATTAGGCTGATCTGCCGTTTTTGTAAGAAGCTTCATTGATTTTCATTTTTCGTCGACTGATGGTGCCTTGATTCTGCTTGACAACTCATAATGTGGAACGGAGGAGTGCTGTGATAAGAGAAGTTAGATAGAGATCGTCTCTCGTCAGGGAATGTAAGAGAAAATGATATGGGAGTGAGAGGAGTGAGTCATGACATTCATCAATTCCCGACGTCACGAACCTGAGAAAAACAGCCACTTTTCACCAGATAAAATAATTGTTAACAACAAAGTTGGGGAAGTTCTCGGTCGGTGATCTCTTTCCCGCATGATTTCGGCCTCATAAAAATGTATAATTAGAGGTGAAAAACTTTTCTGATTGCTCTCATTATTTTGAACATAGGGCATTGTTCTTTCAGAAACATAGTGTTTTTTTTGTTTTTTTTGTTTTAAGCCAAAGGTGCAGGTATGAACTAATATAAATGTTATTAGTTCTGCCAACCCCTGTACTTGTTTATGCTTGTAATTGCTGTTTTACTGTATGTTGCACACCAATTCTTATCTATGATGTTAATATAATTACTGAATAATAACATCTTAAAGTGCAGACGTACGATGTATCAGTAATTATCGCGGGGAAGATTTTACAAAATACATCTAACTCGGCCAACACTCAGTTCCCCAACTTCCATATTAAAACCGTTGGCGATCACACGCAACCCTTCAGTTAGTGACCCCGGGAATTCCAGACAATCAAGATATTTTTAGTTACTAGGTAGTGCAGTTATCTTTTACTCGTTTTTATACGTCAAGATGGTGTGCATGACTGCAAATCTCTATATCGTCAGCTACCTCTTTGTGTCCTGAAAGTGATTGGTAATCCATGTTCCATATTACTTTGTCACTTAAATTCTTTATTTTTGACTAGCACTATGTTTCCTTTCGCTATGTTTTCATGTTTTTAAGGTCTGCCTTATCTGTAAAGGATATATAACAAAATAAACTTCAGTAACCTTTTCATATTTTTAACATCCTTTACGTTAAAAGGATAGGGTATATAACAAAATAATCTCCAGTACACTATTTGATAACAACAACACATAATAACACATAACAACAACACATAGGGCCGATTTCACAGTCGTCATTATTTGTTAGCCAACAAACAAATACTTTTGGTAACGTGTCCGATTCCACAGTCGTTTTTCGGGACCCAGTTTGTTCGGGATCCAACCAAAATCATAAGCATTATTGGAACTTTGGTGATGGATCTTTGGTACCGGGTATACCGACCCAATCGAGCTTACTAATTATATATTAATGAAAATATTTATATTATTTGCATACCAAATGATTATTTTTCATTGTATAATGCATGTCCATTGTTTTCTATAGAAGGCATCCACAAACAAGGAAAAACAGCAAGACTGTATTATTTTTACTATAATTCTGATGATCGCAGTAAATTCACGTCTGTCGTCTGCTGCTGCTGCTTCAACCAGTGTTGCCAAATATGGTTTCCCTAGACATGAAGAATTATAGGTAGCAATGGAGAAATTATATTAAGATTATTGAAGAGTAAATGGGAACCTTTCTACAAGACGAAATATACGACTATCTTCAAGAGTAAACAGGACATTTTTGAGGTAAAATGGGAAAATCTGATGTTGAAGTTGGGGAAATCGTCAATCAGACCTGGCAACACTGACTTCAACTCTGTCAATATAAGCATCACAGCACTTCATTACTTTACATCTATTGTTCTTCCAACACGTTACTCCAAATTCATTATAAATTAGCATATGAAACATTTATTATGGTATAACTGTATACAAGTATTTGAAACTGAGTAGAGGCAATAAATTATAACTCAAATTAACACTAGTGTACACACGTCAATGAACAATTTTCCGTAAGGTATAATTTGTACAGTTTGTATGGTCTTTTAAATCAAATTACCTACTATGACAGCAGACAAATGTATTATCAAAACATTATTTATATATTTGAAATATATTTAACATCATTATTTTTCAAGTCTTATGTTATTTAGTGAAAATTAACTGCAGAAAAAGAAAGGATAAATGGAGAGGGAAGACGGAGCTTGGAGAGGACACGACCGGCTCCTGGGACCGCACAACAACAACAAAGACACATATCTATGCTCTATAAGTATACGATCAACTAGCGGTAGCCACAACTTAAAATACCATACATACCAGACAAGCATTGATGTATTTAGGCACTCATTCTTTCCCCGCAGCATCCAAGAGTGAAATCATCGGTAAATATTTAATGAATTGATAACTGGGGCAGTGTAAGAGGGAGGACGTTCGGTCTGTGCTTCACTTATTACTAACTTCAATTCCCATCCTTTTGAGTACAATTCATAGGTGGTGGTGTGTGTTCAGAATACCAACATATATATACGAGTGTATGGTAAAATATCGACAAAACAAACAAGATATTTAACGTAAATAGTTGCCGGTCAGTGAGAAGTATTGAGTGAGGGAGGGTGTCGCTATCAGTGTGGGTGTATCTGTGATGGTGTAGTCGTGTGTATACTCACTAATTGGTGTATTGTGTTGGTGTAGTCATATATAATACCCTCTAATTGGTGCATTGTGATGGTGTAAATAACAATAATCAAGAAGTGAGAAGTGATAAGTGTTAAGGTTGTTGTTGGCAACACTGGCGGTGGTTGGACGCGTTGTTTTGCTCCCCTGAAATTACTCTCAAAGTTATTATTTCACTAGTAGTAGAACCTATCTAGATAATTCTAGTATATATTCCTAAATTCCTATAATTCCTATATTATATATATATGATAATAATAATAATAATAATATATATATATGATTCCTAAAGTCCATAAATTCCTAAATACTGGTGAGTTCTGTTGACTTTGTTCCCTGTGGGAACAATAAGGTGGGTGACGATGATGAGGCTATACACTGTGATGTCTGCAACATATACTTTCACATAGGATGTGTAAGGATCTCTCTCAAACTCTATGAAGCAATGAAGGAGGAAAATACGGATGGGGATGACGACGTCAGCTGGGCTAAACATCTGAGGTTACAAGTTCTTGCTATCAAGTTAGATAACGAGGCTATGAAAATTGCAATAAACCATATAATAATTCAATGCACGAGCAACATCAAGGAATTATCCAGCCTTGAAGTTAGGGTTGGCACATTGGAGGCCATGGTTGCTGAAAAATTCGAGAAATTTGACCAAATGTGGGAAGTAGTCGGCGGCAAAAGTCCTGTCGCCTCACTTGCTTCACCGAGCAACGCGATGTTCATAGACTCGAGATTACTAGGTGTAGAAAACATGTGTATTTCTCGAGTCCATGAACGATGCATGTCTCGGTGAAACAGTTAAGGCGACAGGACTTCTGCCGCCGACTGTACAGGACACATTAAAGGACGGCATCTTGGCAGTCACTGAACAAGGAATAGAAGACAACCTTAACAAATCTGACAATATTAAAACATCTTTCAACAACGCGGTAATGGTAGCCATTGGTAACGATGATGACTTGAATGCGGCTGTGCAAGCAAAGGTTAATGAAGTCCTAGATCAGGCGCAAGGTAAGTCCAGACCCCAAGAAACACGAAAGGAAATCCGCCAACAGTTTTTTTTATATGAAGCAGAAAGAGGAAAGGAGCAATAATCATATAATCCACAATATAGAAGAGGCGAGTGATGCAACGCCCGTAGAGGTGAAGAAGGGGGACATTGGAACCTTCCTGGAAATATCTAAAGTATGTGGAGCTTAGAGGGAATAAAGGAAATGAGCCAAAATGTACAGGACACGATTGAAGAATTGATCGTTAAACAAACGTGAGGGACTGCCAGAGAGGTTAATTAAGGGGAGGGTTTAGTTTGAATATTTTTGGTGATAATGATTCCTCCAAACTTTTTCAGGCAACATAACACCACTATTTATGTTCATCTGGTCCTGTTTCTTGGCATGCTATGGAGGAATCAAGGCACTCCAATGTACCAAAAGTATACTATCCACTTAAGCAGGCAAAAGCAAAGGCATAACAAATCCAATGATAATACCAATACCACCTTGTCAACGCACCCCGATTCTGATATGGCAACCAATATTAGTCTTAAATCCATACTACCCTCTCTGACACTAATGCAGATGTCCTTACCTCAAGTAAACTCTCAGAACTTAAAATTTGAATACCAGAGATCAAACCACATATTATTGCTGCAACAGAGGTGAAACCAAAAAAACATAGGGAAAAACTAAATGAAGATTTTTACGTTACAAACTTTACAGCCTACCTCTGCAACATGAAACATAACGGTGAAAGGGGAATCATAATCTATATTCATAACAATCTTGTCAAATCTGTCTCCCAGGTTAATACCCTTGGCTTGTCATCATTTCGTGAAGTATTACTTCTTGAAAGACGTCTAAGAGGAGACAATCTATTACTTGGGTGCCTCTATAGGAGCCAAAATTCTTCTGACAATAATAATGGTGAACTTCATGACTTCCTGGGCAGCAGCAGTGGAGATTGTAGCAGTTCAAGCAGCAAACTACTAAAGTGTTCTGAGTGGTAGTTTGGCTCGTCGGCAGTTCTCCGAGACCCCGAGGGTTCATCGCTCACCAACCAATGAGGGAAGGACACCTCATCAACATGGCTGACCCTACGTCATCACCAGGGCTATATAAGCACCGGCAGCCGTCCACCAAGGCGTCAGACTTCCAGTGTTCTTATCTCTGGGCTGACCACTTCCACTTCCACTTCCACTTCCACTTCCACTTCCACTTCCACTTCCACTTCCACTTCCACTTCACACGTTGGCAGAGGCTACTCCTCTGTACGTGTGTCGTACTTTAGTATTAGAGAGCAGAGCATATTACGGTAACTTTAATATTAGTCAATTGTATGTATATTTCTAACTATTTTGTATTGTATATAATTGTGTGTCTAAACTCAAACAACTTATTGATTGTGTAATATTGTGAATGATCATTCTTGCTATTTAATATAATACCTAAAATACAGACTTTACTTTACTTATTGACCATCAACAATATAGTAGGTTAAACCTACAAGATTCATCCTCTCACATAATTATATTTGATGGGCGACTTCAACACTCCTCACATTGATTGAGAACTATGCACCACATCTAAACCTGAAAACTCCCATGAATCAGCTTTAAGGGACCCTGTGTCGTAGTCAGAAAATTGGAGGTAAACGAGTTCTTCAAATATTGCCACGAAACATCACCAATAAGGAATGAGTTTGTTTCGTGGCATGGTTAGGTGGAATCAGAAGCCTCCATTTTTATACACGATCACAGGGACCTTAATTCAGTCCATCCAGGATTGTTTTCTTTTCCAACATGTTTACCAACCTTCTGTACTAGATAGAGTGCGAGGAACCGATATCCCATCAGTCTCAGATTTGATCATTGTATTCACGAAATTTCCCTAACTTCACTTTTAGAATTTCGTTTTTTATTTCAATAATTCCCTGTTTACTCTCGATCATTGACGGTCAGTTTTAGTATTTTTTTCGTCTGGTAGAAATTTCCCTGTTTACTTTTGAAAAATCATTATATAATAATTTCCCTGTGTGTGTGTGGGTGTGTCTCAAAATTCTCTAAAACAGACAAAACAAAATCCTGTATCTGGCAACACTGCATAATAATAAACAATAGAATGCACCTGGCAACATTGCATAATGATAAACAATAGAATAAGTAATAACGTGTGACAAGCGTAATGCTGGGATCACCCAAACACTGCGATTCCCAACGACTAGGCAGATATCGTGATCCATAATGACATCTGCTCGTCCTTCACTCGCTTAGTTGCAGTTGTTTACGAATCATCGCAGACGAAGCGAGGAAAGGTCTAGGAGTGATCATTTGTGTATCGCAGCTTACTGCACCTTTCGCAGTCTTTCGCAGACCTCATGCGAGGAGTCATCGTGAGGACGTCTTGAGCACCTGCGACGTTTTGCGATGGCTGATCCACTGCCACTTGACTGCCCCTCGCTTGCAGTTCGATTTCCTAACTATGTCAAAAAAAGATAGCAGTTCTGATGCCACAGCTATATATTGAGGGGTGGGTCCACCTACCTGTACACTTTCCAGTCTGCTCCTCCAGCAGCAGCAGTAGCAGCAACACCATGAGCCTCCTCGACTACATAGACAAAGACCTCGCCAACAGGAATCCTGAATTAGTGGCTGCCATACTAGAGTTTGAGAGAATTCACGTCTTAACCCTCTCCAATCTTCACCTGTAGATGAAAAAGAAGGGAAGGAAGGCTCGAAAAATCTGGGTATGTGCATACCTGCAACGTCGAGCAACCAAAGGCCACTACAGGAACTTGATGTTGGAGCTGGCTGCTGAGGACCCTGTGCTGTACCACAACTTCACCAACACGAGTTAGACCTTGTTCAACGAAATAGTGGATCGAGTCCGACCATTATCGAGAAGCAGACTACGTTCTGGAGGAAGCCCCTGCCCTACGTGTAGCCATCACCCTCCGATTCCCTGCAACAGGGAATTCCTACAAGAGCCTCGGTTACGCATTTCGTGTGGCACCCAACACCATCTCCCTCATTGTTCCTGAGACGTGCATAGCCATAATTGAAGCCTTTGTAGATGAATACTTACAGATACCAGACTCAGTGGAGGGGTGGAAGCAGATTGCCAATGGGATCAACGAACGCTGGTATATCCCTCACACCCTGGGGGCTATTGACGGGAAGCATATTCGCGTTTGGAAGCTCGCACCACTTCAACTACAAGAAAGTCTTCTCC
>JAWZYT010000500.1:1150000-1153546 GCA_034508575.1 Petrolisthes manimaculis | reverse complement strand
CAGCAACCTGCCATGGTGGCCGGTAGCCAAGCCTCTAACGAGCAGAGACTACATTGTGCCTCCGAACCATGAGGCTTCGACGACGGTAGGAATATTTGTGGCGGCAGACAGACTCGTAATGGGCGATGGAGATGCTGAAGGGCCTCTCGGCATCCCTGCGTCACCGTACAGGAAGGAGAGCAGCGAAGCGGACTCTTGAAAGGCATCATGTTAGGGAGAGAGGACGTCCAACACCACGAGGAGGCAGATGGTAGGCTTCCTTTGCGAGTCTTGTTAACTGTATAAAGTGCTGTACCCCTCAGCACAGGTTCTAACCTGTTGGCATAAGTGATTTTCAGGGGAACGAAAACTTCACGTGAAAAGTAAAGATGTTTCAAGTTATATCAGTTATATTCTTGACAAGAGTGTGGGTTAGTACTGATTTGTTTATGAAAATACAGAGGTATCGTCATTACAAAATCTTTAAAAAAATATCTCAGGCCTAATTATCGTAATTATTGACCCTCCAACTCCCTGCCCCTCGTTACCCATGCATGGTGGAGGGTGGGGAAGAAAGTTAATCCATCCTTTATCTGTATACTTTTCGTTGCTCACTAGTGAGCGTGATCCCGGTTCTCTCACAGGCTCCCATACATGTCCGAGGTTATAAATTTGTTTTCTTTCAAACATTTTCAGGCGATTGAGAACTAGGTATGTATCATTCATTAAGTTTGTTATATTTATGAATTTAACTAAACATGTTTAGACGCCTTAAGTTTATTGGTGAATTGTGAACATACATGTCGCTTTATTTACTTTTAGATAGTTGCTAATTCATTTTGTAATAAAGCATATGTTGATTTAAAAAATGTGACTAATTCATTTTTTTTTCTTATAATCTGGGAGTGAAATCTTTCTACAGACGCAATCGAGGCATGGAGGAAAAAAACTGATCCCAGGGGAGGCGTTGTATAAAAAATGTTAATAACCACTGTGATAGACTAAAAATTGTTTGCTACTGAGATAGAGCAGAATCATAATGTTATTCATTGGAAAGGCTGTAAATGACATTTTATCTACAGGTTTAATTGATGAACACACCAATATCCGTACATATTTTTATATTTACCTTAACCCACGGGACAAGCTGTTGAACAATATGCTTAGCTATGACAAATATTAGCTACACAACAACATTTATACATCTTTTTAATTAATGATACAGATAATGCGTCTCCAAAATATAGTCACTTGTCTAACATATATGAAAATCATATACACATATCTATCATAAACTGTCTCCATGATCATTAACATTAGTAGGTTCAATAAATAGTCCATCCACTTTTATATTGAGAGAGTCGATTTCCAGGTACAGCTTGGAAGAATAAATAGTCACAGCATGAACAAGGAAGTAAGCAAGCAATTATCTTAATTTCCCTTCTTGACTTCAGTAGCCTTGTTGATTCATCTGGTAGAGTGAAGTCGTGGAAGGTGGAGTGGCGGCTTCGTTTGCCTACTTCTCACCCAATAACTCCACCAGAAAGCACATCACCGCCACCACCACCCCTGAAAATAAACATCATTCGTGACCTAATGATAAATCGATGGTACAGTCACAGATCACACTCTCTAGCCCACCTGAGTCGAAACATGAGATCAGGATAAGGCAGGTTTCTAGACGACAGTACACCTAAACCCTCCATTGCTCCTAGATGTGTCGCCACTTGATGGTTTGGGTGGGCTCTCGTCCATAAACCATCTTATCTAGACCTAGCGTTTCGAATCAGATGGGCTATAGATTGTGGACCGCGATTGTATACTCTCACCTAAATAATCGTTAACAACGATAGCCAGGTATTGCTCTCCTGTCTGCTTGAGATGTTCATGATTTCAGGACCAACCAGTAGGAATACCGATACATATAATTCTAAAGGCTAGATAATGGTAGAAAGGGTTATTGAACATTTGGGTGGGAGTATACACGTAGGCTACATACAACGGGGAGTGGCGACTGAGATCTGTATGGGTAACCTTCTGAACCTATACCTTAATATTATGCTGTCTGCTCTGGATCCAAAGTCAATACAGAGAGCCTAGAGAGGTCGGCCAAGATATTGGAATCTGAGAACTACCCATCTGGAGAGATGTATACTTGGTTATGTATAGAGGGGAGATTGATTTGTGCTTATGACTGTACACCTACTCAGCTTATCCCCCGAACAAGGAAGCATAAGAAACATGTACTATCGCCTCCAATAATTATGACCCACCCTCCTCGATACCTCTATGTCCCGGGTGCCCCTTCTCAGCGCGACAGGTTACATAGGTATTTGGGGGTGAAGGGAGAGGTGAGTCTGTTAGTAGGGGATGAGTGGGGAATATCTCAATGGTATCCCACATAATGAATCGAATCTCCGACTTCCCGATTACGAGGGAGACATGCAATTTTAATATCCACAGTATTTACATAAAACATTCCGTCTGTTTGTCTGTTTAGCCGCTATGCACGGTCGCATCGTTTTACGTAGAGTAAAAAGTAGTACACCAATTTGATTGGTGAAGCCTGTGAAACGTCCTTGGCCTTCATTTTTTTTTTTTTTTTTAAGTTTTAAAATGACCAATGGGGTCGATCCCAGTACCCCTGTAGCCTAAGCCGAAGGCTGTTATTTGGCCTTAACCGAAAGATCCCAGGTTCAAATCCACGGCGGGGGTCCAATTGTTTTTTTTTTTTTTTTTTTTTTTTTTGACAAATGATTTTTTTTGACCGGTGTAGTCCCATAAATGTACTAGGTCAAATTTTATTTTGGCTGGATATGTGTTTCTTGAGTTATCAGCTTAAAACAACCAAAGATTTATGGCTTTCTCAACATAGACTCTATGGTCTCAAACATCAAGGATGTAGGCAGACCTGACTTGCATGCCCAGTTTAGGAATGAATTCAAACCATAAAATGTTGAACACCTAAATTTAATACTAAATCTAAGGACAGTGAAAAAAAAACAATGGGGGGGGGGGGTCGATCCCAGTACCCCTGCAGCCCAAGCCGAAGGCTGTTACCAATTCACCACTCGGGCCTTGCTATTTAAACGTGGCTGTTACAATGCCACATTCTGTTGTAGTTGCGTCATGGATAACTTTAGTGGTTGTAAAGCTAGCATGGTTTCTCTAGAGGACCAGCAACCACACCGGATAATGAACTCCTCCCACCCTCGTAATAAGTTCACATAAAAATAATTAGAGGAAATTTAGTGACAAAACCACATGTAGGATCTTCATCGAGACAATGTCGGGTATCGCTGCTAGTACGACATATAATAATTCCCTATGATTTCCCACTTCACGATTATCATATGCAATTACGCAATCAAGCTGTCTCAGCATGATTAACTCCCTCGCCAATAAAACAAGAGAGAATACGAATGAACCAACAGTTAAGAGTGACGCGTCGGTAATTTCAAACGTGTACCTCGATACAGTACATATGGTAGAGCTAACTAACTTCCCAGTGGAAACTTTCGTCTGGTTTCAATAAGCTCTATTCCATATACTACAATATTATTATCA
>JAWZYT010000500.1:1135000-1145000 GCA_034508575.1 Petrolisthes manimaculis | reverse complement strand
CCACACAGGTCCTTAAGTTTCTTGTACCACTGACTGATGTTCGTAGATTTGAGGTGGTGAATTTTTGTTGGGTAGTACAACTTTTTGGCAGCTTTGATTTCTCTTATAACCTTTTTAGTGGGGAAGAAGTGGTGGTAGGCCTGGGTGATGGAAGTTCGATAATTCTCCCACTTACTATCAACGTCGTTAACAGTTAGTACCTCTGTCCACGGATACTGTGTCAGCCACTGTCCAAACTGTCTGATAGCAGAGTCTGGTGTAGGTCTACACATCTTGGTGGTAAGGTTGGTTTGATGGTGGGAGGTGGTGGTGGCGGGGGCCCAAAACACGTTGAGATGGTTACTTTTTCCCACGGGTGGAAGTGGTTGGGGGGGTAGGTACTGGTCAGCTAGGTCTGTGATAATGAGGTCTAGAGTGTTCTGTTCGTGGGTAGGAAAGTTGATAATCTGGGTGATGTTTAGTTGATCTTCAATTTCCTTTGTGTCTAGTTGGTTGAAGTCACCACATATAACCATTTTTGACGATTGATAACGTGCCCGTAAGGTGTCACAGGTATTGATGATGTGGTCGACGAGTAGGGCATGGGTGGGTGCACGTGGTGGGTGATACACTAAACCACAAATGATGGAGGCAGTGTGGCGAGGGTGACATGGAGGTGTTAATCTTACCCACATGACCTCAAGTTCCCTGGGGGTTTCAACGTTCAGCTGCTCGGCTGTGTACTTTGTGTGTGTAAACATCACAAGTCTGTCTGTCTCTGTCTGTCTGTCTGTGTCTGTCTCTCTGTCTGTCTGTCTAAGAACATGTACATAGAGAGAGAGAGAGAGAGAGAGAGAGAGAGAGAGAGAGAGAGAGAGAGAGAGAGAGAGAGAGAGAGAGCATGTGGTTTTCTTTGATGTTTCAGGAGAGACTATTTTATTTAAAAAAAAAAAATATGCTCTTGTTATAAGCGTTTGTGTACACCTAGAAGGGTCCCGTTTTCAGTTCATTGTGTGTAAATTCAAGCTCTTACTTTCTGCAAGATTTTTTTTTTGCTTAAATGAAAGTTTAAATTTGAAAATTTTGACCCCCATTTGTCAGCTGGGGGGGGGGATGAAAGAAGTCGTTTTTAAGGGGTTAATCATTGAAGAAAAAAAAATTATAGGGCCAAGACACTCCTCAGGTCTCAGCGAAAAAACGTATGTAAAAATTATTACTCTCGGTGAAACGATGCGGCTTTGCATAGCGGCTAAACAGATAGACAGACAGACAGACAGACAGACTGTTTTATATATATATATATATATATATATATATATATATATATATATATATATATATATATATATATATATATATATATATATATATATATATATATATATATATATATATATAGTAGTAATAATGGCCGTAGTCATAGGTTAAACATTGACAACTCTTTTCACATGCTACTTTTGCCAGTCTGAGAAGCAAACACTACAAAACAAGTAGACTGAGGTAGACTGTTCTAGAAATCATTAGGTACTGTACTTGAGGCGTCTTCTATTTACGCCAGGTTGCTCGAATCGTCGATTTGGCATGTTCTATTTACACCAGTCAACCCGGTTCACCCCAACCCGGGTTGCTTTCAGAGCAACCTGGACCAACTCAGTGCTAGAGACCCTATATATAGAGAGACTGGACAGCCGCCATCTTTGCTCTTTTTTTAGTTTTCCGCGATACCTCTCTCGTGGGCAAAATATTGACGAAAGTTGCATTCTTTCCATATACAGGTATATATTTTTTAATTCTATAAGATCTCAATATTCCCTAAAACAGAAATTTCCCTGCACCTGGCAACACTGGTCGTCTTTCAATTAGTCAACCGCCTTGGTTTAGTAGCGTCGTCTGGCAACTCGTCACGGCCTATTATGTGCTTTAAATAACGCATACATGACATATAATAGTATTTATAACTTCAGGGATCTTATAGAATTAAAAAATATATACCTTTATATGGAAAGAATGCAACTTTCGTCAATATTTTGCCCACGAGAGAGGTATCGCGGAAAACTAAAAGAAAAGCAAAGATGGCGGCTGTCCAGTCTCTCTATATAGGGTCTCTACCCAGTGCAATAGCAGGGTTACGTGGCGGTATCTGGCAACTTTACCAGGTTGCTCACAGCTGACGCGCCAAAAACAAACACTGGTAAGCCCTCTTACAGAAATGTATGACATTTTAGCATAACACGAGACATTATCTTCAAAATACATAAAGGAAATATGATTTTGAAGTGGCATGGGTACCCTAATCAGTAACATTTGAGGGAAATGTCTATTAATGTTTACAAACAAAGGAATATCAATCCGGGTTGGTAGTCGGCGTGTTCTATTTACGCCATCCAACCCGGGTCTTTCGGAGCAACCCAGGTTGCCAACACGGGTTGATCGACTGGCATAAATAGAAGACGCCTTTGAAAGACTGCTCAAACTAATGCCTGGATTACGAATGAGAAACACGATGTATCTGGACTATAGACTAAAGGGGAAAATCTTTCTTTGATAAACTGGATGTCAAGTGATTCCTCCAAACTATCCCAGGAAATAATATTTTTCACCTCTATGATACTTATAGGCCATATGTAATATGCCCAATGATTAATATTGAATATATCTGTTGCATAAAAATACATCATACAACAGTCAATAGTCAACAATTCAGTAGTCGAGACTCGAAAGACAGAAAGAACTGCAACTGTTTACCAAACACTGTTGACATATATCCCGATTCTACTTGGTGTGGGTTGTTGTTTCCACACCCAAAGAAAGTTAACTATGCATTCTTAACCCCTTACTTAACCTTCTCATTACCACATCCCCATACTCCCAATACCATATCAGCATATGATACCTTAACCCAACAATATACCACCATACTGGCACTATACCTCCTTCTTAGACAGATTGCTTAGGTCATCTCACCAAATGCCTAGGAGTACCTCCTTAAGCATTGTTACCAGGTATATCCATCACTTACAAACTATCGTCACTGATATAAGAATACTTAGCTAGGATATGGAAGTTTATGAAATGAATGGCATAGATAAATCATAATTGCATGTAATGCGGTTAATTGGAATTGCAGGATGATATCTGATTAGGAATTAGATGCAAGGTAGTTCTCCGTATCACATGCCATATGTATCAGCGCGGAGAGGGCGAGCCCACATTACAATTAAGCCTCTTTCCGAGCACCTTAAAGGGACTGTAAAAACCGTCACCTATAATATAGGTCTCCAAGGCTGGGGTACTCAACAAAAAGGTACCGCACAGTCAAGGGGACTAGACAATCATCACAGTAGGGAGAGGGAGTCTGTCACGAGTTGATACTCGTGCAAAAATAATTAACCAGACGAAGTTGATTATTCACTGGGTTAATTGGTTTGTTTTAGCTAGCCTTACTGTATCCTGGACACGATGTTGTGGAGCCTAAAATCAGTCAATCTATCAACCAGAAATATTGCTATTCTGTAATTGTTACCACCATATTATTTTCCCAACACGACTTTTGGCGCCTACTGTACCACAGGTTGTTACAAAATATTAATACGTGTCCCATCTAGCCTTACTTTATATGTACTACAATAATTAATATTTCAATAATAAGAATAAACAAGAACCACTTTTATTCTAACAAACATCATTGCAGTAAATCTCAAACAAACTGTGTAAATGGTCAGTTCAGAATTTTCAAAATATTTATATAAAATAACTTACATGAGGTTGAAATCTGCCTTGAGTCTTGATCCCTTGGCGAAGAAGAGAACTCCAGTGTTGGATTTAAGGAAGCCCTCCGCCATCAGGTAAGTGTTGCACCGGCCAGTCTGTAATAGAAAACGTAAATAGACACAATAACAAGGCATACAATATTTCATACCGTCGTTATTTAGTGTATGAAATAGTCTTCAAATCTTCGAAAAATTATTGTATATGATAAACCTTGAATATATGATGTTGTAAACGTGTTGATATTTAGAAAAATAACAATTCTTTATGTATGGAAGTGAATCCAATACACATGACAACAGTGTAGGCTACTACTCTGCGCTGTTGTCATATCTGTGGTGAAGCTGGTCAGGTCACCCCTCCTGGGTCTCAGGTCACTACCCCATGGTAGGGAGGAAAATGGTGACACAGGGGAGTAGGGAGGATGTCTATAGGTGGAGTCCAACACTTGAGACATTCATTCAAGAATCCATACTCGTAAATACTTTATGTATTATATACTTTATATATCAGATATGTACTATTGAACATTGTTTTTAAAGTTTTGTATATAATTAATTATATATCGTTATGTGTGTTCGTTTTTTTTCACATTACAGTAACAAAGAAAAAAAAAAAAACAATTCCAACACTGACAACACTTCCGAGATGAACTGTAAATAGCCCCACATGTGTTTGACATCAAATCCCAGGTGTACACACCCTGACCCCAGCAGAGTACAGACAAGGCAACAATGTTGAGTAGGAAGGTTACCGCTGTTACGCGTCTCGCGATTTAGTATGTATTAGTATAAGTATGTCTTTGTATATTATTATGAGTATGTCTTTGTATAACCCTGTATTTCCGGTGGAGAGAGACAGGCCATATACCTAACTAGCTGTTGCTAGTTAAGGGGGGGGGAGATATTCCTCAGAATATTTCATTTCTGATTCTTTTATTTTGGTTCCCGTTTAGGTCGAAGTCTCATTAATATTCATCATATATATTTCGCTCAGTCTAGCTGGCGCTATCCAGGAAGTTAGCCAGGCGTTTCTCTCCGTTTAGACCGGCAGACACTTGTGAGCTTTCGTTGGGTACACACATATTCCTTTGAGGCTGGCTGGAAGGAACCGACTGCATTTGTACATATTATTCTATAGTGGTGGTGATTATTACTTTTCTCCTGTCTTAAGGTACTGTATTATATATCTGTTTTCTCCCTCATTCTCATCATTATTATTAGTATTATTATTATTGCTTAAATTAACTTAACGTAACGTAACTGTTCAGTTAAGCATATAAGAGTGAGCTTCCATCTGGTATTTTTCCCCCGTGTATCATTATTATTATTTCATGTGTTTAGTGTATTTGTGTTAAATTTATAGTTATTTGACTGTGGGTTTATTGGGACATTGTGTGTTCAGGAATATCAATTCTTTAATATTATTAATTTGTGACTTATTATGAATTAATTGTTTGTACATGTAAGTAAATTGTTATTGATTTTTAATTATACTGTGTTTAGATTTTACATGTAGTTAGAACCTGGAATATGGTACGATTCGGAGTGGGTTTTTGAGTGAGGGTCTGAATATTAGTCACTCTAGGGTTGTTTGGACGAGCTACTGATTAGCTCACTGTTTGGGGTTTGCCATCCCCGTTTGCTGACCCTCCAGTCGTAACACCGCCCAAACTAGCTTCATATTTTAATCCTACTATATTATCACGGAGAAGTAGCTGTTGCGCCGCTAAATGCCTAGTGGCATCAATAAATCATTACCATACAATAAATACATCGCGGAGAAGTATTAATCAGCGCTTACTGATCTTGGTGGAAGTGTATTTAACTCTACCTTGGAGAAGTGAGCGTGCTGGATCTGGACCATGGCTGACCGAGGGGCTACCAAAACGTGGTGGCCTGCCAGGAGGTCAGTGATGCCCCAACTAATGTTGTTAGGACGGTCTGCGTTGTAGATGGTCCGATTGAAGTGCCACAACAGGGTCTCAGGTTCAGCACGCTGGTTGATTACACAGAGGAAGAGAAAACAAAATACAGTACTTTTTGTACGAATATAGGAATAATATAGTCTATCCTAGCCTTGATAATTATCTGTGACCGGATCCAAATAACTTTACTGTTGCTTGGGAACCATATGAAGAGACGGTCTTGCAACCCCCAGCTGAATCATGACGTAAAATTTTCTCTTCGCTGCTTTTAGCCTATCGGGGGGCATCCTCCTGGGCTTAGCAAAAACAGGGGGGGCCATTCGTCGTGATCGTGTCACGTATCTCTGGATCATGTGTGTGATGTGGTTTGAAGTGTAGCGTAGGTGTGGACATTCGTGTATTATATGGTCGTATGCATTTGTCTGGGTTATGTGTGTAATAGAAGGTGTGGTATGTCGACAGTGTTTAGTTGGGGTAATGGATCCAGAGGGTTGGTGGATAAACCGTTATCTCTCGAGGTCGATAAGTATGTCGTGAGCCATCATGAAATCCAGACCCGCCACGACCAATGACCATGCTATGTATTCCTGCCATAGAAGTGTGACGCCTTTGCTCGTAAGTAGAGATGGGTGATTTATTGGTTGCCAAAAGGTCGTATGCCGTAGATGCCTGACAGTCCCTGTCCTTGGGTATAGGTGGGATCACGCTGACCTCAGGCCCAGAGTCAACGAGGAAGTTGTCCCCTGACTCTTAAGTCCTCTATCCACTGCAGGGTGCAAACAGTGTGACGAGGTGTCTGACTGGGGTTGTTGGAGTGTTGGTGGGCCAGTGGTATCGGGGCGGTGGCGAGGTTTGCTGAAAGATTGCGGTTGAGCGTGGCAGGTGTGTATCGTTGATGGTGATGTTTTGTTAATGTATTGTTGAGAGGCACTGAGTTGGATATAGTAGTGTAGTAGTCTAATTACTACCTTTCACATTCTTGTACACTATGGCCCTTTGGCTTCTGGGCCAGGAAGGCTATGAAGGAGATAGATATTGATGACTTCTAGATTCGTTCAGGTGGCTCCATGGCTTCTTCCAGAAGTTTTCCCCTGCACCTGCTTTATAGACAAATAGGAATATCTTCCTCCTCCAGTGGCTTTTTCTCTCTTTTTAGAACATGCCTTCACTCACAGGGAATCCCTCCCTGTGTACACAGATGGCTCAAAGTCTGATGCTGGAGTTGGTTTTGGAGTTGTCTTTCCTGACTTTTGCCGTGGCGGTAGACTTCCTTCTGTCATGTTGATTTTCACTGCTGAGTTTTCGGCCATTTTATATGCCATTCAAGTGATTTTTACTTTCTCTCAGTCTTCTTTTACGATTTATAGTGATTCTTGTAGTGCCTTGCAGGGCTTGTGCAATTTTAACTCTTCCCATCCCCTGGTGTTGGCCATCCTTGAGTGGCTTGTCCTCCTGGGTCATCGTGGCCACAAAGTCACTTTCTGTTAGGTCCCGGCCCTTGTGGGTGTCGATGGTAATGAACGGGCTGATGCCCTGGCTAAGGCTGCAGTCTCCAATTCTCAGCCTCCTGCCGGGCGTCATCCTGTCCCTACAGTGGACCTTCGACCCTATATATGGATGCTGCCATTCGTTCCTGCTGACAGGACAGATGGGACGCCGTTGGGGCTAACAAGTTCCGTGACATCCGCCATCGCCTTGGTTCGTGGAGCTACGGTGGCCTGTCCCGCAGGTGGGAGACGGCTCTTGTCTGTCTCCGCACTGGCTACGCATTGTTGACTCATGGCCTTGTAATGGTGAGGGCTCACCTTCCCTACTGTGATGATTGTCTGGTCCCTATGACAGTACAGCATCTTATTGTTGAGGCTGGCCTCCTCCACAAATTATAATTTTAGTATTTTTGTTTTTTTTAGATGGTTTGATATTTTATAGTCTTCATTCTGTTTTATTTTTTTGTTAAGTCGATGCGGTCTTTTGTAATAGTGTGTGTGTGTGTGTGTGTGTGTGTGTGTGTGTGTGTGTGTGTGTGTGTGTGTGTGTGTGTTTAGTTTGTGTTTCATTTAGTGAAGCTGCCTGTCCCTTTCTGGAGTTCATGTTTTTGTTAGTTGTGGATGACAATTTTGTGTTGGGCGGTATGTGACCCTAGCTGTTGTGCCGCCAGATTTTTTTTTTTTTTTTTTTTTTTTATATTAACAAAGATGAGGACAAAGGCTACTGGCCCGCTTACCGTCCTCATCTACATAGTACAGTGAGAGAGTGGTCCAAAATCATGTCCAATTTCGTTCGAGATGCCCTGACACATTGCGTTTGAAGGTACATAAGTCGTAGTAAGGTGGAAAGATGGATGAAGGTAGAGTGTTCCAGAGTTGACCAGTTGTGTATATGAAAGACTGAGAGTACCGGTTAACTCTTGCATGAGGGAGTTGGACAGAAAAGGGGTGAGAACGAGAGGCTTGACGAGTGTTGCATGTTCTCCTGAGGGGAGGAAGCATACATTGAGAGAGTTCAGAAGAGCAATGTCCAGTGTAATAGCGATAGAAGAGAGAAAGTGATGCAACACTGCGGCGAAGAGAGAGAGGTTGTAGTGAATCAGTAAGAGGAGGAGAGTTGATGAGACGAAAGGCCTTTGATTCCACCTTGTCCAGTAGTGTTGTGAAGGTTGATCCCCCCCACACATGAGAGCCATACTCCATACAGGGGCGGATGAGACCCCTGTACAGAGACAGTAACTGCGTGGGGATGAAGTATTCACGGAATCTGCGCAGCACAACTAACTTCTTTGAGGCGATTTTAGTAAGAGAGGTAATGTGATCTCTCCAGGAGAGATTATGAGAAAAAGATACTCCAAGAATATTAAGAGAAGAGGAAAGGTCAAGTTGTGTATCGTTAAAGGAGAGGGGATAGACATCAGGAAGATTAGTACGAGTTGAAATATGAAGGAACTGTGTTTTTGAGGCATTGGAAACAACAAGGTTCTCTCTGCCCCAGTTAGAGATGAGGGAAAGATCAGAAGTCATGAGTGCTACTGCATCATCACGTGATGTGGAGAGGAGCTGCTGGGATGGACGGTTGTCAAAATGAGTGGAGTAGTGTAGGGTGGAATCATCAGCATAGGAGTGGATAGGGGAAGAGGTACAGTTAAGAAGGTCATTAATGAACAAAAGAAAGAGGGTGGGTGATAGAACAGAACCCTGAGGAACACCACTATTGATAGACTTGGAAGAAGAACAGTGACCGTCTACAACAGCAGCTATAGAACGGTCAGAAAGGAAATCAGAGATAAAGGTGCAGAGAGAGGGATAGAAACCGAATGAGGGCAGTTTGGAGATTACAGCTTTGTGCCAGACTCTATCAAAAGCTTTGGATATGTCGAGGGCAACAGTAAAAGTTTCACCAAAGTTCCGAAAGGAGGATGACCATGAATCAGAGAGGAGGGATAGAAGATCGCCAGTAGATCGTCCCTGACGGAAACCATACTGGCGATCTGAAAGAAGGTCATGACAAATAAGGTGCTTATGAATTTTGAGGTTAAGAATAGATTCGAAGACTTTAGATAGACATGAGGTCAGAGCAATAGGGCGATAGTTGGAGGGTTGGGAACGGTCTCCTTTCTTCGGAACAGGTTGGATCAGAGCAAACTTCCAGCAAGAAGGAAAAGTGTTAAATGATAGACATAGACGGAATAGTTTGCCTAGGCAGGGTGTCAGCACGGAAGCACAGTTCTTGAGAACAACAGGAGGAATCCCATCAGGTCCGTACGCCTTCCGAGTGTTAAGGCCAGAGAGGGCAGAAAATACTTCCTTTGAAGAGATTCTGATGGCAGGCATAAGTAAGTCAGAGGGGGGTGGAGTTAGAGGAACAGAGCCGGAATCGTCCAGTGTAGAGTTAGAGGCAAAGGTTTGAGAGAAGAGTTCAGCTTTATCAGTTGAAGAGATGGCAACATTTCCATCAGGAAGGATGAGGGGAGGGAAAGAGGAAGAATTAAAGTTACTGGAGAGATTTTTGGCTAGATGCCAGAAAGAACGAGAGGTGGAGGAGTTGGACAGGTCATTGCACTTGGCACGGATGAAGGATTTTTTGGTTAGTCGGAGAACAGATTTGGCGCGATTCCAGGCAGAGATATACAGAGCACGAGATTCATCAGTTTGAAGGCGTCGGTGCCGTCTGAAAGCCACCTCCTTGTTGCTTAGGTTCATCAAGGAATCAATCATTAATCATTTGTTAAACAAAATCTGTTGTTATGGATAACGTGTTGGGAGTCCAGAAATAAGTTCTGCTCATTTAGAAGTGATACTAGTTTATCTCGATACTATTTTCTTCGATTATTTT